>JAPKLW010000348.1:281871-315246 GCA_026898455.1 Plectranthus barbatus | reverse complement strand
CATTATTGAATCCATACATAATGGCACAAAAATTTTGAATTGAATATGGATAGGATCGGATAAGGATAATTCATCCGTTAATTGAATCAGATTTGAATATAAAATTAATTTTATTTTTATTTACTGAATTTAATATAATAATTAATAATATAATTATAGTATATTATTTTAATTTTAAGTTTAGGTTTGAACTATTAATTTTTCATTGTATATCTTTTTTTACCAAATTACTATGTTTTTTTTAAATTAATTTTTATTGGATAATTTTTGAACTTATCAGATGTTATCGGATTGGATAGTTATCGGGTTTTAATAGGATCGGATTTGAATTAAATAACGAAATCATATTGGATTTGGATTCAAACTTAACAAATAAATTCGGATATGGATTTAACATTTTCTTATGGGATTGGATATGGATTGTAACTTAACAGATTGTATAATTAACGAAACGACACGATAAAGTTCCGATCCGCACGAATTGTCACCCCTAATATCTCAAACTATGAATTTTCTCATATATATCTTAAATTATTCAAATATTTTAATGAATACTCCAATTATTATAAATTGTGCACATGTATCTCTAATTATTTTTTCGATCAACAAAAAGATTATTGTGTTGTCAAAAATTCAAGTCATTAAATTAAATTTTTAGATTTTACTATAATACCTCATTGTGTCAGACTTATATTTTATGATATTACGGTCAATTTTTCGTTGATTTAATTTGGAATATATTTTAATTGTTCTGATATTTATTGGAATATTCGAATGATTTGAGATAAAATTTGAGAAAATTCGCATAATTCGGAATATATTTGAATCTTTGGCCTTTCTCGAACGTGCTTTAATCTTTATAGGTAAGTTTTGTATAAAAAATCTCTCGTTAAATGCTCAGTGGTAAAATCATCTTACCTGATATTAGTTTTGTGAAGTAAAATAAATATATTTTCGTTAAAAAATATGTTTTGTATGAGAAAATTTCCCTCTAGAAAGAAACCAAATATAGAAAATGTGTTTATTTTACACATTGGATCCCATAAGTTCTGATTGAGGTGTGTTTTATCTTTTGAAGACTCGAAATTGAGATTGAGTCACAAAATAAATAACAAGATCACTCCAATTAGGCCAATAATAGTAAAAATTCAACCATTTTAGGCAAATTAACTAAATCAAGGCGTTAAAACTCCATTTCACTTTTGACATTAAAAAAAAAAGGTTCTAAAATAAAATTGGATCCACGTTGATTAGCATGAGATAAAAAATGTAAATCCATCACCAATCATGTCACTCACTATCTATCCTTTTTGTTATGGTTTAAATTGTACTCCCTCCTCCCATTGAAGTCCCACTTTCCTTTTTTGTTTGTCCCATAGAATAGTCCTATTTTCTTAAAATGGCAACCTTTTTCACACTCACCAATAAAATATTAATTCCACTACACTCACAACCCTTAATTCCCGTGCCGAAAAGAAAAGGGACTACTTCACCGGGACGGAGGGAGTACTACTCTTCTTTTCGTAGGGTAGTAGAATTCCTGAGGCTGACATATTTTTTTCTGCTTAGATTTCAATTATATTTATTGAATCAATTTTTAATTATAAGGTTTTATAAGTATCTTTTAATGGATGATTTTATTATTATTTTTTTTTTGCTTTATACAATTTTGTAATACCACCACACTACTCCTTCGGTTTCGATTATTTGGTTTGAGTTACTATTTTAGGGTGTTTCAATTAGATAGTCCAATTTCTATAGTTGGTATTTTTTTCTCTGGTAATTTACCATTATACCCCTGAATAATTTTAGAAAAAGAGAATATTAAATGTAATATTATAAAAACGAGAGGTTAATTAATGTTTTAAATAAGAGTAATATTGCAAATTTGTTTAAATATTAAATAATTTTTTACAAACGTGCAATATGAAACTGGACCATATAATCGAAACCGAAGGAGCATATAATAAAATTGATCTTGTGATTATCTTTACCCTAAATGCATGATAGTTTTAATTTTATAATAAATTTAATGTGTTGGATTGTGAAGCATTATTATAAAATTTGGAATAGAATCATCATTTGGGCTTTGGATTGAAAGTCCAATATAGATTTCAAAATTCCGGTTTCGTATAAATCACATTTTCTTTATTAAAAATTTTGTTTTAATTCATTTTATATATTTTGCTTTGCGATTCAACTTGCATTAATTGTTAAAAATCTCTCTCTTTTAATGGAAGTGGTAAATTTTTGGATCATTATATTTGTTTTTAATTTCAATTTTAACTATGAAATCAAATTGAATACCAAATCGAGTTTTTGTCATGGAACAAATTCAATAGGATCGATTTAATGCTCAAATATTGATTTTTTTTTTATTGAATTGAAATTTGTATTTAACTTGATGGCTCAGAATCTTGAGACAAAATTTGTAATAAAAATTGTGTGAGTTAGCAAGAAAATTGTGTGAGTTAGCAATAAAAATTTGTAAGCCCACATACACGTGAGGCCCATATCCATCTCCAATGTATAATCCAGTGCTACGATCCATACCGTTGGTTACCTCTAGAAAATTTATATGTATATATCCAATGAATTTAGCATGGTTAGTAATGGTGTTTACTGTTTAGTATTTTTCTTTCTTTCTTTTTTTTTTTATTTTTTATTTTTCTTTAGTACATTTTTTTAAAGACTATTCTACATGTATCAATATCCATTCAATTTCTAATTTTCTCTTTTTCCTTGACAAATCAAATCTATTTCCAACATAAAAATGTTTAATTTAATCCCATGATTTAGTCCAACTTATAGTTGGTGCATGGCTGAAAGTAGGACCGCATCCAGGGGTGAGCAAGAAACCGAAATAATCGAAAATTGAATCGAATCGAATTTTTTTTTGTTATTTCGGTTTTCGGTTCGATTTATTTTTTTAAAATTTTTGGTTATTTTGGTTCGGTTATATTTTTCTCCGGACTGAAATAACCGAAAAATCAAAATTATATATATATATATATATATAATATTATTATATATATAATTAATATATAAATAATACACATAATTTTTTATTTTTAAGTATAGATTGTATTGATGATTATTTTATGTTTAGACTTTGTTGAATTATTCAAGATATATGATATTTTTTAGGTTTTATAATTTTTTTCATAAAACTTCGGTTTAAATCGGAATAACTGAAATTACACACCGAAAATCGAACTGAAAATTCGGTTATCAGCCTTGTTCAATTCAGTTCGATTGTGTCAAAAAAAAATTTAATTATTTCAATTCAATTATTTTTTAGGCAAAAACCGACCAAAATAACCGAATGCTCACCCCTAGATGCAGCAATAAAGCATAACGGAGCTGCAGAGAATGGACCCTCTGTCTCTCTCTCTCTTAAATTCAGACAAACTCACGCCTTCATGTACTTGAGCTGCTGTACCTCACCAAATCAACTATACCAGTTTTTCATTCAGATTTTTCTACTTAAATAATATACAAATCAGCATACTCAATTAATTTCTTATAAGTATTCAAGATTTATTGAGAAAGAAAACTATGAAAAATAGTAAAATACCATAACATATTAATTAATTATGAAAAATATTCTAATAATGAAACTAATAAATGAAATATAAAAAAAGAAAATGACATTAATAAAATGGCAAGGACTACATGTCGAAATTGAAACAAACAAAAACTACCAAAATGCCAAAAATTAAATTCCAGAAATACCCTTACCTTATCTGTTAAATTGTTTATACCATGGATACCACACTCACCTCAGCTGCACAAACCACAACAAGAGAGAGAGAGAGAGAGAGAGAGAGAGAGAGAGAGAGAGAGAGAGAGAAGCAGACATGACCAAGGAAGTGAGCGAAGAAACCGCCGGAGCCAAGGATTACGTGGACCCACCACCGCCGCCGTTCCTCGGCGTTGAAGAGCTCAAGCTCTGGTCCTTCTACAGAGCCGTAATCGCGGAGTTCATCGCCACCCTCCTCTTCCTCTACGTCACCGTCGCCACCGTCATTGGCCACAAGAAGCTCAACGGACCCGACCAATGTGACGGCGTCGGCCTCCTCGGCATCGCCTGGGCCTTCGGCGGCATGATCTTCATCCTCGTCTACTGCACCGCCGGCATCTCAGGTAACCACTCACTACTAGACCTAGCTTCGAACTCAAAATTCAAATGAAGTTTTTTGAAATGTGTTGCGCCGCCGTTCAGGTGGGCACATTAATCCGGCGGTGACGTTCGGGCTGTTCCTGGCGAGGAAGGTGTCGCTGATTAGGGCGGCGTCGTACATCGTAGCGCAGTGCTTGGGTGCTATCTGCGGCGTCGGTCTGGTGAAAGCCTTCATGAAAACCCCCTACACCGCCCTCGGCGGCGGCGCGAACGTCGTTGCCGCCGGGTACAACACCGGCACGGCCGTCGGAGCTGAGATTATCGGCACCTTCGTGCTCGTGTACACCGTTTTCTCCGCCACCGACCCCAAGAGGAACGCACGTGACTCTCACATCCCAGTAAGATGCTACACCCACTCAATACGCCGACGTTTCAAAGCTTTTAACATGAATTAATGTAATAATTGTTTGAGGTAATAAATATTGCAGGTTTTGGCTCCGCTTCCAATCGGGTTTGCAGTTTTCATGGTGCACTTGGCCACCATCCCCATCACCGGTACCGGAATCAACCCGGCCCGGAGCTTCGGAGCCGCCGTGATCTACGGCCACAAGAAATCGTGGGACGACCACGTAAGTAGTGTGAAGTGGCACGTGGATCTTGTAATAAATAAATAAATAATATGCATGATGATGGTGGAGTTGAGTTGTGTGGGTTTTTTGCAGTGGATTTTCTGGGTGGGGCCGTTCGTCGGAGCGCTGGCTGCGGCGGTATACCATCAGTTTGTTTTGAGGGCCGGAGCGGTGAAGGCGTTGGGATCGTTCAGGAGCAACCCCACAAACTAAGAGGGAAAGGTTTCTTCTTCAATTTCATCTGTTGTTTACTTTGTTAGTTTCTATCAATCTTGTTGTTTTTATCTGTTAATTTGCTATAGTTAATGTGTATGAGAGGAGATTGTTGTTTATGAGTCTTGAATTTTCTTCTTGATTTTGATGATTCTATTTTCTTCTTTTTAGCTTTTGTTTTATAGAGTAACTCTCAAATCTCTTTCTTTGGTGGTTGTATTTATTTGTCACGCAACAAAAACGAATGCAGCCCGAGTTGTTCCTTTCATCTGTCTCTCACTAAACTTACCCTATGGTGAATTCTAGTACATTCCATGTGGTGAATTTTAGTACATTCTTAAATCACTCGGCATCTTTGCCCGAATTGCCTTTCTAAATTACCAAAAAAAAAAATTAAAAAAATCCACTTTTTTTTTTAATTTTTAATTTTTAATTTTGGTGAGGAAAAGTGGAAATCGGGATATGCCCATTTACCCAATTTCTCCACCACATCCGCTATCAGTCTATATCACCACACTACAATAATTAAGAGGAAGTTTTTATTCCGTATAAATTTGGATGTTTCCTTTTTTTAAACTTAGATTTTAATAGTGGTGATGCTTTTAATATATTAATATTTCTTCTTTTTCAAAATTTGAATCGAATAACTTGTGCCTCCATTCATCAATTCACGAGACAAGCAACTGACTATATGAAATACATATGTTTTCATATTTATTTGAAGACCACTCAAGTTTGTCCCGGCAGTGACTTATCATTCCCAATTCTGCACACAAAATTAAATTCTTAGGTCTGAGGTATTTCGAAAATAGGGCCGTTGTTTCCAAATTATACCAACTCATGAAATGAGGGTAGAGTTTGGGACCACATCGACAAGAGAGGGAAGATAGGAATCCAGCTTTATATTCCCCAACCCATAATATGGGCTTCTTGCAATTTTTGTGCATGCTTTATCCACTTCTCATTCCCAACCCTCCAAAACCATACACAAATACAGAAAAAGTATAACCTACCATAAAAAAGCCAAAATTTCCACTTTGCCAACCAACAAAAAAAAAATTTTAAAAATCATACAGAGAAATTATAATTCATATATTTTCTGGAACTACATTATATATGAAACAGATATACATCTCTCTCATTGCCAGAATCTCCATCACCACTGTCAATTATCCCATCAACGGCGTTACCAGTGATCTATCAAAAATCTAAAATTGGATTTGAAAATTTCTTTGCTTAGAAACTTTCAACATATGAAGCAAGATACTGTGTTAAGTTGAGGTTACAACGCCAAAACATAGATGGTACACGTAAACAATAGGTTTCAAAGTTGTGTTCATCAGGAATACTGGATTCTATTTTGCACCTTTCTTGGAATATACCATTGTTAAAGGAGCGGTGATATAGCAGTACCTTAGTCTGGCAAAGCTGTTCCTCTCTCGAGGTTGTTCTTGATCTCCAAAGTGTATTTCCCAAATGCTCGTTCAATCTTTTTATTGAAATGCTCATTACGATCATTGATTGAGTCGATATCCTTTTCTTCACGATACTTCCTCCTCCGACTAAAGGCCCTTGATTTCTCCTCCCTATTCTTGAGCTCTTGGACCATTTTGTCAATCTTATCCTCTGAGATATTTGGTGTCTGTTCATTGACAAAAAAAGATAAAAAAATCTCTCCCAATTAAAGAAATCTGAAGACAAAATAGGCTCGCTTGGAAATAATTTTACTTACTTTTCCATATTGTAGACTTGAAGCTCCTCTATAGAATTCTGGATCCTCTTCTTTCAATCGGTTGTACTCATCAAGGTTTACTTCAACATTTTTTGTTCTTTTCTTGTATGCATCATACAAAGTTTTTTGATTGAAAACTGCAAAAACATGAATTCCAACTGTCAATAGAAACACATGGCTTTACTAACTGTGAACTGCAAAAAAAAAAAAAAAAAAAAGGGAGCTGGAAAGGAAAAACAGCAGATAATATGGATTGCACCGAAGATAGGTATCCAATCGAAACCCAAGCGTAAAATTTGTACATCATCTCATGTATCCCATACAATTCACACATGATTCACATGGAATTACAGAAAAAATGGTATTCAATCTGTGCGTGGCCATGAAGAATGAATCAGCACCGAACAGAAGAACTATCGAAATTTCAACTAAAATTGCACACTTACCATCCCATCCTGCCGGGGCAGGATCCTTCTCCCACTTTTTGTATTTTGACTCCGCCATCTCTTCTGTGTCAAGCATATATGCTTTGCTCATATCTAAGCCATTGGCATCCAAAAGTTTCCCAATTTTCTTCTTCCTCTCCTCAAGCCATTTTTGCTTGGAAATTCCTCTAGATTCTGTTGGAGCTTCCATTTTTTTCTTCTCCGCCACCATGGCAGTCTGATTGGCTTTTCTCGCCTCATTCTACATGAATTAAAAAATATACTGATAAAACAAGGCCAAAACAAGAGAAGTTTCCATCCTGCTTATGTTGATATGCAAATGTCCAACCACATTGTCCTTTAATGCAGATTAAGCTTACCATCTTCATTCTGAGTTCAAATAACTTCTTCTGCCTTCCTGTAAGGTTAGCAAAATCACCCACAGCATCATCATCATTCACACCACCAGCCTCCCCATCAGAATTTTCCTTAGAATCATCATATTTTTCTTCTTGCTGATCTGGTCCAGCATCCACCCTTAAGTTTTGATCATTTGCGTTCAATCCTAGGGCATTAAACAAAAAGTATAATGATTTTGTAGCACTCCAAATAATGTAAAAACTGATCACCAGTTTAGAGACTGAACTATTTTATAGGGGGCGAAGAGCTCGCCAGAAGAGAAGCTACTCCAAGACCTAATGTATGAACTATTTCTTGTCGTACACTCTATATATACATTTATATATAATATATATACTAATTCCTGCAAATCAAGAAAACACCTTATGAAAATAAAGACGGGCACAAAAAAACCAACCTGAGTCAGATGTACTTGCTTTCAATTTTGCTTCAGCAATGACTCTGAAGCAATAATCACTACATTCATGATATGGGTTCGACGCATTTCTGCAATCCGGATGAACTGCTCTTTCTTCAACCATAATCTCTGTATCTTAAGATGATAGTATAAAAACACCTATATGCAAAATCAAAATTCATGCATCAGATTATCCCTAACTAACCAGATGCGATCGAAACCAAACATCATACTTAAAAACCACACGAGCTCAATTTGGAAAACAGAAATTGAAGATTGAAAAAACCTAGAGCGGAAGAAATTGCATCTCGACCAGAATTAAAACTCAAAAGAGGGTGTAAACAAGTACCTCTGATTCTGAACTATAAAATCTGATGTAGGGCGCTAGGATTTTGCAAATTTGAGATGACGGAAAGGAAAAATTGGGGATTTTTTTGTGAAGGAAGAGCTTTCAATTCCGGGCTTGAAACTCGGGCCCGTTATCAGTCATGGACCGAAGTACGAAATTTTGCACCATATTAATATGCTTATTTTATGTACTTCATTATCATAATCACTAATCTTAGTAATAATTATAATAATATAAGATTTAATTATGATATAAATAATCAAAAAAATAATTATAAAAAAGTCGAAACTTTAAAAAATTTGAATTAATTTAATTTTAATGATCAAACATTAATTAGGAATATAAAATTAAATGCTAAGATTATTATATGGGGTAATTGGGTGGGTTGAATTTATATTAAAATTATCCTAAATTACCATAAAGAAAAAAAATAATTAACAAATAAAATAATAAAATGGAGTGGAACAGAAAATGTGATACTCCACTATCTCTCAAAAAGTTTACTAAGCTAAACATTAAGTTACGAACATATAGATTCTCTGTTTCACTTTTTAGGTTTCAGTGTTTTACACTCCATTTTGTAACTAAAATTATTAATTTTTGTTTAATAATCTTTTATAATTTAAATTTATTATTATTATATTTTAGATGAATCTTATAAGTTCAACGGTAAAATTCATTCCACCCAACTCGAGTATAGATAATATAATACTTTTTAATAATTGATTTAACTCGAGTATAGATAATATAATACTTTTTAATAATTGATTTTTAATTTTAAACTAAAATACGATTATTAAAATTGTTCAATTTATGACTTTTAAAAATTTTATTTTTTGTTTTTAAAAATTAATTAAAATATAATGTATTATATTTAATTTTTGTATTTGTAATAATAATTATTAAAATTAGTAATCGAATCAGTGAAACGTCAAAATCGTGGAATAGAGGATTTGATCTGACTACATCCTCGTACCAAATCAAAAAGGAAAGTTTACCGCATGAGGCTTGGTGTATATAACTGCAAAAACTAGGCCACGATCAACCTTTTAACAGCCTCCCATCTCCTCTCCCACAGAGCCAGATTCCAGTTCATCTCCGTCCGCATTTTCAGCAACCTCAAGGTTTCCATCCATGGCGGAGTCGAGCAATCCGAGGTTGAATCCCTTCTTGAAGCCGCCGAGCTTGAGTACTTGCTTCTGGCACTTCTTGAAGCCAATCACTTCATGCTCCGCCAATTTCGCCGCCCACCTGAGCTCGAACATACGGGAACTGAGGCAGTCCTTCGCCCCGGACAGCCTCGCTTTGCGGATGGCGGCTCGGTACTCCTCCGACTCAGCCACCTCCAATCTACCAGCAGCTCGGCCGGCATTGAATGAGTCTTCGCACCCTTGCTCCAGCCTCTCAATCTCTAACTTACACTTCAGCAGCAGGTGCTCGGCCTTCTCGCTCCAATCTATGAACTCGGCCGCTTGTCGTTTCGCCTTGACCTCGGCCTCCTCCTTCTCGCGCTTCAGTTGCTCGATCTCCTCGGATAGATCCCTCCGCTCCTTCTCCCACTTGGCGCGTTGGAGAGTGAGCTGGTGCGTCAATGCAGCAGCCTGCAATGTTGGATACGATCAAATTGATTTAAATGCTTACACAGAGTTTGTGAGAAGGAAGATTAATTTTTTACTTGCATTAGGCCATGAGCAGCCATCTCTTCAAGCCTGCAACGCGATGTCGAAGCCAAGGGGACTTGGTCCGTAGGGGAGAGAGTGTTCAGATCTGGGATTTCCAGAGAAGTCTGAGATGGTAGCTCGGAGCAGTGACCATCAACAACTTTCCTCTGCAGCTCGAGCTCGAGCTCGAGCTCAGTTCGATTGACTTGATCACAGCCCTCAATAATCTTTTTACTGCTCTTGCTCTTACAGCAAGAAACCATTGACGGTCGTGCATCTTTAGAGACAAGAGCAGATGGGTCACCATGCTCGTGACTCGCGAGCATGGTAAATGTAGCCGCGGAGAGAGGGTCTGGAGCTGCCAACGGAGGAACGATAAACCCTAAAGAAGCTCTAGCTCCGGCCTCTTTACTTTGCTCTACCACGGATGCTTTGATGATACCTACAAAATGGCTTTGATGATAATAGGCAACATAGTTCCAGATAGGAGGAGAAAGAGATAAAAACATGAAGCATAGATAGAATGTAAAGATAATTACCAGCATTGTAGGTGAAAATGATACAAGAACTTTCACTAACACACACAGAATGAACATTCATAACATCATTTACAACTTAACAAATTTTCAAATGGGCATGAAACTCACCAACAATACACACATAGCAAGTATCATACAGCATACATCATACACATAAAAATGTATCAAACATAATAGAATAGAGGGTGAAAACACATTGTCAAAGCCTTTATGAGAGCCATGAAATCATGGGTTGAGTTTTCAATTAACACATTCTATTTGACAAAAAAAGAAAACGAAAAAAGTAACATACATTGATACACATAGAATGTAACGAATACAGAGGTCATCACAAAGAAACGGAAGAAATGGAGAAAAAAAGAAAAATTAAAGCTAACCCAAAATTCACTCATTACAGACAAAGAAGAGATTCAACTCCACTAATATAATATAGCAGAATAGAGGATGAAACGCCATTGCCGGAATCCGGCTAAGCTAAAACACATGCAGGATCATAAACATACCCAGACAACTTTTATTTTCCCCCTTCTTGATGCGATCACGGAATCTCGATGATTTTTTTTTTTCTTTTTCATCCCCAAGTTTCCTACACTTCTTTTGATCTTCTCAACGAACACTAATCAGTTCTCTACTTCAAAAGAAATAGGAAATCGTAATCAATCAATGATAGAGAATTATGCTCCAACCCTGTTCGTGTTTGGAAATGAAATGCACGATGAATACAAGCCGTTGATCTCATGCAAATTAACATGAGTATTAATTTCGTGTAACAGAAATCGAAATTAAGCACAATTTGAAAAGGGAAAGAAATAGCTTTAATTAAAAATTAAATACCAGTCGATTCACTCATTGAATTGAGGAGGCAAGTCTCTACAGTTCTAAAAAAAAAAAAGCAGTAAATGGTATGAAAATATATGATGGATTTTGTTGCAGAAGTCGGTTATAACTTTATATATAGTGTTAAATTGGGCTTGAAATTGTTGGGCCAACAACCATCTGTGAAGAAGGCCCCAATTTCAGTTGATAAATAATGGAGATATTCTTTTGTTGTAATTAATCAATACAATTTAATGTGTTTATTAATAATAACTTTTATCCACACCAAATATATTTTATGCAAACCATTTGTTCTAGAAAATTAGGAAAGTTCAATTAGGCATGAGCGTTCGGTCGGTTCGATTAATAATTGACCGATGGCCATTCCAATAACGTACTAATTTAGTCAGTTATCAACTGTTACTGTTGAAAAAATAATTTTTTTTGGAACTTTTTAACACAAACTATCCTAAACTTGAAAATTTCATATCTTAATTACATTTACATATCAAAATCTTAAACAAATTATACAGTAGAAACTCTATAAATTAATACTCGATTAATTAATAAACTCTTTAAAATAATAATTTTTGTCGGTCCCGACTCGGGGATAGGGTGCTAAATTAATAATTCGCTAAAATTATAAGATAATACATTTTTTATAATTTCTATAGGTCCCATATAAAATATAAATTAATAATTTCATAAATGCGTACATATTACATGAATAATTTATGTACACTTCTTGAAAAATGACTCAATTGTCGTTTGTTTTTTGTTGAAATCAATTTCAACTTGAATCCCATCTCTAATTTTTCTTATCATTGTAGGAACTTCTGGTGTTGTCTTCTCATAACTCAGCAAGAAATTATTCAATGTGATTGTTGCTCTAATTGCCTCATTTCGTGAAGGAGGCTCCATGGTAGAACTTTCAGCATCTTCTTCATCTTCTTTATCAGTTCCAATAATGCTCTCAATAATTTCTTCATCAGTCCACAACTGTGCAACTACATTTTCTAGTGGGTGGTTCAGGACATCTTCGACATCCATAGCATTGTGATAACCCAACTCTTTAATCAAATTCCCGAGTTCTTGGGTGCTTTCACCACCTACCTGTTCATCAGAGTTCTCAAAAGCCATGTTATCTATTGATCGAAGTTTACAATGACGAAAGCAGTTTGCAATTGTATTTGCATGAACATCTATAGTCCATGCTGCAATTGCAAGATTAATTGCATCTAACACATTTATTTTTGCTGGATTTGGAACCCCCATTTGTGTATGATTTGTTTATGGTGATATACATATTTTATCTTGCATTTATATACATAATATTTTTTAATGTCCATAAATTGAGACATTGAACATTAAGAATATAATTATATGAGAGATTGAAGGACTTTTCCAAATTAGGTCCTCATTTGATGTACAAAAATTAAATAGAAGTTTGAAAGGTAAGTGAATTGAATATTTTATTATAAATTAATAAAATATTAATTAATGTATAAATTAATAATTATTAATTTATAGTTTAATTAATAACTCTTTTAATTAATAAATTCTTGAGTTCCCAAGAGTATTAATTTATAGAGTTTATACTGTATATCAAAACCATTAAATTCAAACATAAAAAATTATCCAAATCATAAAATAATATATATACATATTATATGTTGAGGATAGACTCTAACAACTCAAATCCAAATGCTCCTTGAAAGGCCCAATTGGACTAAGATGCCATGGCCCATGAAAATTAACCAACCACCCGCGAAGTCCCTAAGCCCTAAGAGTCAGGGTCACCATTAATCCCATCTCTGAGTCAATGACGACCCCACGATGAACTCATCATCAAAGAGAGGCTACGACATCCACAGAATTTGGCGGCATAGAGCCCTAAAGGTCGGGGTCACCACTGACCCCATCTCCGGGTCAATGACTACTACCCCACGACGAGCTCACCACCATCGAGGGTAGACCACAACCTTCTACAGGATTCGGCTGCACAAAACCCTAAGGATCACGGTCACCACCAACCCCATCTCTGGATCAGTGACGACCCCATGACGAGCTCAACATCAAGGAGAGACCACAACCTTCCACAGGATTCGGCAGCAGAGAGCTTAATAGTCGGGGTCACCACCGATCCCATTTCCAGGTCAATGACGACCCCGCGACAAGCTCACCACCGATGAGAGGAAGCAACCCCTGGGGGACTTGGCGTTGAAAAATCGTTGATAACCCTAATCAATGCCAAAAATTGTGGGTGGTTGTGGGATTTTCAGCGACCAAGTACTCCCCGACAACTAGGGCATCATTAGGTTTTCTCTCTCCTTTGTTATCTATGGGGAACTTTACCCATTTTTTGTATCGATTATTCCTCTCTCAAACTGTATCGAAACTCTGCTAAAATATACACTGAATCGCCTTTTTCATTCTTACCAAAGTTCCAAGTTTGATCTATTGTTTATTTATAAATTTTGTGCCGATCTTACTGTTGAATCGCATTCTTACGTCGCTTCTTATTATTATGTATCAAAACTATTAACAGTTCTAAAAGCTCCGTTTAACTTATTAAATTGAACTTCAAAATTACATATATTTTTTAATTTATTAAAAACAATTTAGTCGATTGATCAGGTATTTCAATATTTAAAATTGACGACCGACCAAATTCAAATTGGTTATATAATTCACCAACCACACAGAAACGAATTTTTCACAACCCAGTCAAATTGGTTATATAGTTCATACAACAACGCTTACATGGACTGAACTTGAAGCTGAAAACTTTCACTGAAAAATAGGAGATTCGTACCAAAATCCAAACATAAATATGCAAAAAGAAGGTACATTTCTGGCTGTTCTTGTCCCACTGATCAGCTCCCAGTCTCAGAATCAATTTAAGCAATCAATCAAAAACTTGGGAGCCCAGAACAGGAAATTCATACAACATAATGCAAAAGCTACGAAAGAATAGTAACTCCCATCAGTCTACATGAACGAAAGGATTTTTGCATCTTAGAAGTCATCATCATCCTCCTCGGCAATGTGTTTAGCAAGTTCTTGCTCTTGTTGCTGCCTCTCTCTTCTCTTTTCTGCACTTTCCTTCTCTTTATGGGAGTTGGGTGGGAAACGGAGGGCGCGTACTGCTTCGTTGTGCATGTTCAGGCAGAAGGCAATCCTCGAGTTGAAAGCTATCTGGGGCTCGTTTGTGGAGTAGATGTCTCCCGTCTCCTTCGACACCATCCACCCATTAGCATGATCCAATGTGGCGTCGATAGCACCATCTCTGATAGCTTTGGAGACGATGCTTTCAGCATCAGCAACAGGATTTGCAGAATCCAGTCTCAGTTTCTTAGCTACATCTACTAGCGAGATCCTGGAGTACGAGATGCTAATATTACGTAAGCCTGTCCGGATAACGTTGTGGCGAAGCCTGACAATCAAGTTGTTTGTTCGGTCGGAACTGAAGGTGCTGGAAAACTTCTCAGCCACAGCTTTGAAAAGCTCCAAGTCCCCAATTCGAACAGCCTAAACCCAAACAAAGATAAGTATATTTACACTTTATAATTGTGAATATGACATGAATTCATTACTGAGAAACCAAAAAAAAAAGAGAAGAGGGTCCAATTATCGAATATTAGACATAAAAGATCAGATGTATACGTGGTGTGTGTTTGTATGCACTTAACGAGAAAAGTCATTTATCTTTTCTATCCTATCAGCCCCAAATATTTTAATTTATTTCATGCAGAATACAGTGGGAAAAAAAAGTTTTTTGATAATCAGCTTGTTCTCAGCTAGTCAGCAAATATCAGTCTCTTAGGCGAATGGTTGACCAAACTAGAAGCCAAGTCACTAAATAGAATGAAACTTGGGACTTAAATGTGAGATGATTTTCAATAGTCAAACTGAAAAAACGTTGATAGTCATATACTCACATTAGTTAGCTCAAAGTACGGCCGCAGAGCCTTCTCCATCCCCTTCTGCATGAAAACAGTTCTTTCTGGGATCTCTCCAAGCAGCAAGCGGACAATCACAGCCCATTTATTGCATTGAACTCGGAAACCAAGAGCAGAAATGGGTGCCTTCCTGGCAGCTTGAAGCAGGGACTCCTTAGCATCAGTGTACTCTAGCTGAATTGTCCTGATCTTTCCAAGGTAAAACAGATACCGAGAGAACTGCAGAAGATAGATATAATCAGACAATTAGACCAGCAATCAACAGAAAGAAACAACCCCCCCAAAAAAAGAAAGAAGAAGTTAGAAAACCATAAGATAGGTTTCTAGAGGCATAAACTCCAATTGCCTAAAGTTGTAACAAGTTGTAGCCAACAAACAATTACCACCCACACCTTGCCAGACAATAAGATATATTGATAACCAGTAAGTAGAAATGAAAACACAAGCTAATACATTAATAGCAGCAGTGTAACACCTAAACTTGTTGAAGCATGATTGAAGAAGACCTGAAAGAAGCAATTCAGCAATGAATTATCTCCATTTTAAAAAATCAGTGGAACTCAATGTTTAAAAATCATACAACCTACACAACCTGATCGTTACCAAAATAATGGCATTTTCTTAATATTAGAATGAGTGGAAGTTGAAAAAACTACAGTATGTCGGTTAGGACCTCTGCCAACCAAACAAGTACTTGCAATTTACATACAAAAATGCTATATGCTACACTCCACATTCTTGCCCAATACTAGTAAATATTAAATGCCACAAGATGATCTATATTAAAATTAACAAACATAAAACAATGGGCTGATGTTCACCTGCTGATTTGAGTGAGCTTCAAAACGAGGAGCCTTTGATCTTAATTTCTCTGCCTGATCATATAAGTTGTAATGGAGGTAATTCCTCAGTAACAGGTTCAGAAGTGTTTCCTGCATCGGACCAATACGGCATCATTCAATCACTAAAACAATGCCAATATGAAAAACAAATAGCTCATCTGATGACAAACCAACCTGCCCCAGCTCATCATGGCGCAAAGTTGCAGTTCGGTGTAAAGCAAGAAGGTTACTGTTAAGAAATGCTACCATTAGATGTGACACCAGAAAACAAATTCAGAACAATAGACACTATGATAGAGTTAAAATAATCAGATTCATTTCACTATCAAAGAGACAAGTTAATGAAGAGAATTATGAGTCCATGCATTAAGAACAGCTAAGGTATCGATAGTGCTATGAGATATCCAAACTATAATACAAATATACTTACCCTCGTATTTCAGCGAGAGAACCTGTAAGCTCATAACTTAGAGAGTAGTAAAAGTAGAGCCTGGAAGCTAGGACATCAACAGTTCTTCGATTGAAATTCTTTAAACGAGCTATGCCAGCTGAAGAACAAACCTTAGCCTGATTGCAAACAAGTCCATACAATATCAGACACCATGAAAGTAACTACTTCTAGTGAGCATAATCACACACACATACCTCACTGTATTTCTTCTGATCAATCAGAAATATCAGAACAAGTAAATAGCAGTAGATCTCAAGCTCTGGTAAGGAGTGCTTTGCAGGGGTTTGGGTGCCAGATGTTGCTGTATCAATCACCATATCATGCTCGTCCTCCTACAGTCATCATAATATCTAGTAAAATGATGCAAGTGACACATGCGGTCCCCTTATAATAAGCCAACTATAAAATTGGAAGCTTTACAGATAGAACAAGAGAATAGCAGTCAGGAAAAGCAGACCCGATAACTCTTAAAAACAAATAGATACAAAAATATGAAAAAACTACAATAAGCCAGGTGAAGTGAGAATTTAGCAAATGCAACAAAATAACAAAATTGATAATCAGATCGCGAAGATAACCAAGTGCCATACAGAGAACAGAAGGTAACACATGTACAGTGAATACTGATATCCATAGTCTGTAAAATACACAACTATTCAACGCCACAATTATGCAATGTGAACAGTATAATTTCCACAATGTAATTAATACTTCAGTCATATGTCTGATAGGCTTACCTTTGGAACATATGAAGACAAGCGAGTATGCACTTCCGATCCTGGCAGAAGCACAAAATTGAGAAATGCATGAAGCGCAGAAGCTGTAAGTTTCTTCCTCTGCTGAATTGTCCACCGAATAGCTCTCACAATCCTCCGAACCTCCCTTGCGTAAGCCCCAGTCTCAATCAATGCAGCTATGTCCTTCAGCTCTAGTATAAGCAAACCAAAATCGCAATGCGTAAACTTCTTCAAACATAGCAGAATATTACAGCAAAAGATTCATAGCTCAGCAAATCTCTCTGATCAATCAGAACCATATCCCTCAAAGTCAGGGACCCTTACCCAATTCTTATTCAGTAAATCTACGGTCAATTCAAAAACCCTTTAGAAACAAAATTAACATGAATATACACACATAAACAGCAAACTACTCACGCTGAAGAGCTGAAGGAGAAGCAGACGAAATGGAATTCGAAGGGGTGGGTTCCTGCTCCTTCATCTCAACGTCTTGCGTCATGTTCGGCAAAACCTGAGAAACCGACGCATATATAATCGACTGAAACAAAATTAAAACCGAAAGACTCTACTTTTATTCTATGCTTTTAGATTTACTACTCCCGATTCACATTACTCACCTGAAATGAAACAGCGACTCTTCAGATTAAACCGGATCGACGGCGAAAACGAGGTCTTCAATTATTTATTCCCCCTGCGAAGTCACGAGATAGATGAAATATCGCCAAAATTATTCAAATGAAAGATAAAAAAAAGAATCCAAAAGAAGAGAGAAAGTGGTGAATGCGTTCAATCATTCAGGCAGGAGTAGAAGGGGAGAATAATCGAACCAGAAATTCGATGACTGAGTGCGAGAATTTTGAAGAAAAACCCTAAAATTATGCTGAAAAGGGGGTTTTTTATTTTCCTTCCAACTAAGCAGAGTGACGTTTCTTTTTCAGCACTCCATCTAAAATATTATTTATTGCATAATAAATAAACTTAAATTTGCAAAACAAAATAAAATAACATTTCTTACAACTCTAAAAGTTCATTTTTCTGGAACTAAACCACCTAATTCTCATTTAATTTTCCATTTATTTCAGCAAAAATTTAATAATCATCAGCTCACTCAAATTTCGATGAATAAATGGTCGAATAATCTTACCTTGATTTTCAATATTAATGAAAAACTCAAATTGATGACCTATTAATCTCAAGTTTCAAATATCCTCATTGTATTTCGATGAATAATCGGTCGAATAATCCTACCATTGAACAAAAACTGAAGAAAGCTGTAATGAAAAACTCGAATTCATGATCTATCGATCTCAAGTCCACCGAAGTTAAAATCGGACATTTTCAACAAGAAGCCAGCCATATACTTAGCTAAAACCCTATCTCTAAAGAAGCTGACTACAATCCCATCACTCTGTTGCACAAAACCAACCAAATAAGCCACAGCAACAAGCTTCATGATTCTCCACCTCCTCTCTTCTGCAAACCTCCCCAACCCTGCTACCACCCTCCGATGCTCGAGTTCTGCACCATTTTCCGGTACCCTACCACCCGAGTTCCCGGTCAAGGCCTCACTCAAAACCCGAGCCAAAACGACGCCATCCTCGAGGGCAGAGCAGCCGCCCTGACCGATGTCTGGCGTCATCGGATGCAGCGCATCACCAGCCACGCAGACAGTGTCTCTGCTGATATTTCCCCATAGCAGCTCCCACGGATGTCTGAATCTCAACCGGGACCATATCATACTGTTTAGATCGGTTTGCTCGAAAACGGCCTTGATCTTGCCAGAGACATTTCCCAGCTTGCTCAGCACAAACTGCTTCATCTTAGCTGGGTCGTTTTCCATGCCCATCTCTGCACAAATATTCATCACTTCATCATCAATAAGGTGTTCAGTTCGTCGACGAAGAAGAGATGAAAAAGCGAGTACCTTGAGGAGAGCGAATGTAGGTGAAAAACCAGTAGACGCCATGATCATCGCAGGGCGTGACACCGAATCTTACACCATTTCCGAAGAACTGCAGGAACTCGGGTTCGAAGCCATGGCCGCCCTTGCATTCCACATAGCCTCTAATGGAAGCTCGGGTGGAGAGTGATGGCGGATCAAACCCTAGATACTTCGCCACCACCGAGTTCACTCCATCGCATCCGATCAACACCTTGTACACAGAAACCAGTAGGTCACAAGATAAGTAAATTCAGAAACAGAAATCAATTTTACCACCTTGGTTTTAATAATAGTGCCATCGGCTAGATGAACCAGCTTGAAGAAACCAGAATCCTGAATATTAACCACTTTTGATGAATATCTGATCGTCGTTTCAGGAAGTTCGCTCCTTAGGGTTTCAATCAGCAGACTGCGATTGATCCGCCGGACTTCGTGATCGCCCCTGCATCATTAGCCCATCTATCAACAACTGTGACAACACACACGAAATTAATTTAATTTCTGTAAAGCTTACTCGAAGGGGAGTTCTGCAGTTGGAAGACCTGAAACCACAGACGTACTCACCAATCTGTAGACAACTGTTTCAGATTAGCAAAAAATTGCATTTAAAGTTGAGATTTCAGAAAATTAGATGAAACAAAGTTACAAACACCTGGTGAGCTTCTTGTGTTTGTGACGAAGAATGTCTCCAATGGCGAGGGCATCTAATGCATTCCAAGCATTAGGCCACAATGCGAAAGCGAATCCGTAAGTTCTCAAGTTATCTGCCGACTCCAACACCAAACTCCGAATCCCCAATCTTCGAGTGCGGAAATTCATCAAACATCACATGATCATAAAACGAAAGTGGAGAAAAATTAGATACGCAGGAAAAGCACCTGTGAAGACCTAGGGATGTGGCGAGGCCAGAAATACCAGCGCCAACGATCACAATATCTTCCACAACCTCCATTATCATTCTAATTAGGGATTTGTTGGCGTGATCGGAAAATAATTATGTTTGTTTGCTGCAAAACTGATAGCTTACAGTAGTTGTCATCTTCATCTTCCTAGCTCATACCGACGTGTATTCATGAGATCCAGCAACGTGTTACGTGTACCATGGAAGCAACTCGAGAAGTCGTGACGAATCAGAATTTTGTAACTACGAGATCAACATGATCGTGTGGACAGGATTATAGCTTTGGAGCTTCGTTTGGAATGAAGAAAGTGAAGAAGCATGTGATAATTGGCATTTGACACACACAAGATAACATTCAGATTAATAACACTAAGAATGTCACAAGAGAAGGTAAACATAAAAACCTACAACGAAATCCAAGATTCAAAAATTACATTGATTAATTAATGCTATTTTTTTACCAATCCAAAAAAAAAAAAAAAAAAAAAAAAAATCGCCGCAAGGAATGAAGGGAAGTTGCATAGAATCCGCCACTCTAGCTGCTGCTACCGGGAAATTTAGAATCATAGTCACTGTAAAGCTGCATCGAAACGAAGGATTTCAAGGTTAGCTTAAAATTTATACACACTACAGGATAGAGAGGGAGGGAGAGATAGTTGTTACCATGTAGGTCGCCGTGATCATCTTTCCGGCGAACCACCGACCATGGAGAGCTTGCTGTGCAGCCATGGCCGACTGAGCATTTTCAAACCGCAGGTATACAAACCCCGCAGAATTCCTGATTCGAGAAAAAAGGATCATGCATTTATCGAGTTGATAACAACACCACCTAGAACAAGAATCATCATCTATGGAAAACACATTCTCTTCCTCTTTGTATGACTTTAGAAGCAAAGCAGTAAATTCAAGAAAGATGAAACAAGCATTAGCAAGCACCAATTGTCTATCTATGGAAGGGAAGTTCAAGGGTTCAATTATATTATGGCATTGAATTGAAGCCCGTGGTTGTAAAAATCGCTAGGCGCTAGTCGAGCGCTCAAGTGGGGGCCTAGCGCCTAGGTGGTTTAGGCGGGGCTTAGACGTTTTCTAGGCGGTAGTTAATCGATAAGCAATATTTAATATTCATAATATATATTTATCAATAAATAAAAATTAAGATTATATAAATTTTAATTATTTTTTAAAAAAATACAAAAAATAGGCCATCTAAACACATTAGGTGGCACGTAGGCCGCTTAGTCGGCCACCTAGGTGGCACGTAGCAATCTTAGTCGGCCACCTTGATCAACACCTAGGCAGATTAGGCGGCCTAGGCGGTGCCTAGACGGCGATTACTCGTCAAATCGATTAGACACGAGGATTTGAGGGTAATCAGTTCGACTGTGAACGGGGCTTAAGCAGTCCTAGGCGGGATTTTTACAACAATTTGAAGGGTGTTGTATAAAGAGGGGGTGTCAACAGGTGAAGAACTTACTTTTCAATATGGATATGCTTTAACCTTCCAAATTTTGAACATTCCTCCTGGACATCTTCCTTTATATCGAGATCGAAATCTGGTTCCGTCTGCAGTAGAAATGAGTTTGGATTCAATCAAGAAAATTATAAAATATACAGATTAAGAAAAGAATCGCAGGCAGGGAGATTTTAGATTTCGTCTACAAACCTCTGAGCTAGGATCAAACATGTTCTTCAGCAATAAACACTCACTGGGAACCCCAACTGTATCGATTGCTGGACCCGTAAGAGAGGGCATAGAAAAACCTGCTGTTGGTAGACCGGGAAGCACCTGGCCGGAGTTCTGTCCAAGAACTGATGCTGCTGTTGAGCCAGCGAAACTGTGCAGTACATGAGAAAAGATGAATATTAGTATAAATACGAGAAAACAATCACAAACAAAAGACACTAACCTTGAAGCAGTCCCGGTGCGATCCAGTTTCTGCATAAGAAGCACTCGAGATTGTGCATTCAATGACTGCCCATAATGGGAGAACAAAGATCAGCATTTTGTGTGCAATACGAATTCACAAACTAGATGTCAAGAATCGAAGTGGATCTGAGAAACTAGGAGAGCAAAAAGATGCAACTAAAGAACAAATGATGTAAGAAAGAGGAAAGAAGAGAATGTGTAACAAGACTAACCAAGCCAGTGCCATCATCATCATCCAGATCCGCAAGATTAACTCCAGCATCTTGCATTCCAGCTTGATCAGTAATAGCAGAAACCTAAAGAACCACGATAAAACAATAATCAAACAATGAGAACTTCACCAATAGAGCGGTACACCAAGATAGCCAACAGAAGCAAAAGCAACAATAAAGAAATCTCGCTTTTAAGGTAAACAAACTAGGCCAGTTTATTATCAAAATGTCAAAAAAGAAAGAAGGGGGAAAATAAGGAAAATCTTATTACTTTGATTACTCGGCCTGCAATCTCTAGTTGCCCATTTAGATTTTGAGCAGCCTTTGCATCTTCAAGACGTGCAAACTGCAAGGAACAGTGTCAGATGCGCATTTACAACCCAAAAGCTACAAAAGTTTTCATAATACATAAGTGTGCAATGTCACAAGTGGTTCTCAACAATCACTCTGCAAATACTACAACATCAAAATTAAATTCACCTGTATAAAAGCATAACCTTTGCAATTCCCAGTCCCCGGATCACTGGGCATCTGTACCAGCTCAACAGTACCAAAAGGCTCAAACACCTAAGCCCGATGTAAAATGAGAAGCTATTTTTGTCAGACACAAGACAGATCATAAACAAAATCAAAACCATAAAATATAAAACAGCAATGAAACCAACTATATCCTGAATCATATGACGATGCCGTTTAATCACAAACAATATGATGTCCCACCTGGCGAAGCTGGTCTTCTTTTATAGTAAGAGGTAGATTACCGACGTATAATCGCCTTGCTCCCCCTGAGTATGGGCCAAGAAGTCCGCTACCGGCTGCAGTAGACTGAACAAGATTCTTCTCGGCTTCAGACGGCTTTACCATGACTGGCTGACCAAGAAGCGGCTGACCAGAAAGAGCTATTGCCATAGGAACAGACATTACATCATAAAACTCAATGTACCTGGAAAAACATTGAAGACACTGAACGTCAGCAACTATGAAGATACTAACAGCAAGCTAGTCCTGCACATAATGAGCACGTAGTTTCCTGCAGATGCGAGATGATTTTTTCAAAGCTACAATGACAGATTACTAAACGAAAATTCTCTCAAGTCCAAAGAAAATCTTCATTTGGAGTTTTATACATAAATGAGGAATCATGTTACGCAGCAAAAGTTAGAACCAACAACTTGAAATAATAAAAGTTCGGCAGCTAACAAACTTATGTTTTCATGTGTCTGCCTTATTGCCATACATTGAGTCCTACTTCTTAGCACCAGCAAGGATTACTCCAAAGCTAGTTTATGAGCCATTGTTGGAGAGAAAAACACATGCACACGTGTGCACACTCACAAAACGGAAAGCAAGCAGAATTATATCTTGATGAATACTTTACCTCAAATACAACTTCCACAAGATAGAGAATGAAGAGGCTACAGAAGCATTGTATCTATGACAAAAAACACATACTAGCTCTCAAAGTGCATAACGATCCAATAAGTATATTTACCCAACTCCTTTAGAGCGTCTGGTGTTGCGATCCATTATAAGCCGAACATCCCTGACCTGAAAATATCAAATATCAGAAAAAAACTAAGGTTGTGAGAAATATCAATGAGATATTGGATTGCACTGGCATTGGTACAGCCAACTCATGTAATAATGTACATTTATCTCCTCTTTGTAAAGTTGTACGAGCATTATATTTTTAACAACGTAAGGAATCAAGACCAACCTTGCCAGCTCTAGAGAAGAACTCATATATATCTCGCTCACCAGCCTTCAAGGTGATCTGAGAGAAATTGCAACACAAAGTGTGAGGAGACTTCCAGATGTAATAAAATAAATAAAGAACTACATTTTTGCAGTCCAAATACCTGATAAGCAAAAACCGTCCTTTGATCTCGTTCAGGATCAACTTCTGGCTCCACTTTGTCTTCCTTTTTCTCTTTGTATCTTCTGCAAAAAAATGGAAAATAAATGCTCTAGTGTAAGTACACCTAAATAAAGAATAGCTTAATGGTCTTGCAAACTAAGACAAGAGCAGCAGCCTTGACCATCTGCAAGTTAAACTCAGCGAAAAAATGCATTGCTCCTTGAAAATAAATAAATCATGTGGGAAGTATCCATATTCATAAAATATAATAGTTCCAACAAGGAAGCACAAATATCTCCAGCATGCTTAAAAGAGCCAAACCCAAGATCACAATCCTGCATGCAACTCCATAGAGTCAATATGTTGTCTGACTAACATTTGGTCAAAACAATAAACATCTTGATATTGAAGTAATAAGACCAACCTGGGGAACAAAGTGGCAATTAAGAGAAATGTGAACACTGAAAAACTTCAGGACTGAACTAACAACGGTCTGGCCCCTATATGGCAAACCTAATATTACATTTTGAGCCAGTATAATAAAGCAACATTTTACCATTATTAAATGGAAAAAATAAATAGTGACACCAAACTATCAAGCTTAGCTAACAAAACCATGATATCCAACAGTAATGAATTTCTTTTTTCAACAGACACTACATAAATGACATGTTCAAAATATGACACAGTGAAGCAGGCCCATCATCATTGGAGAATTAATTTTTGCGTGAAAGCACTACGCAGAGTTGCTAAGGACGACAACCTTAGAAGAGGTATCCTAACCCATAGAGGCATGGACATGTAAGTCCGGCTCAAAATCAATTTCATTGTAATATTCCTGCCACACACATCGAATTCGCATCTTGGTGGTGTCCTAATTTACATGATCAAGTCAGTCATAAATATTGCAAACCTTAGATTCACCAAACACCTTATTACATGAATCTATGGCCGCAAGGGTACGAATTGAGGATTTACTGACCCAATTGCTGCCTACATTTACCACAAAAGTACCATGAGTCTGACCTCCAGATCTCTGTTAATCCATGCATACTCTATAACACAAAATGAAGCGCACAAAAGGGGTATTTAATTTTTGCTAAAAATTAGTTTTTCTACTGTATTCCCAAATCCCACTATTTCTACCTTGAGTTTCTCAGCGGACAATTTTTATGCAAACCCAAAGCCACTTATGCTACTAAGAAGTCAACTAACAACCAAACTAAAAAACAATTTACTAGTGTAACAGTGAAGGCTGGATCAATAGTTAAAAACAATACCTGTTTTCACGGTCTCGACCTCTAAACACCCCCTCCCCTCGTCTTTCTTCAATATCTTTACTTCTCTCGCTTCCCCTTTCATCTTGACGTCTTTCTGGTTGATTTCTGCTCCGCTTGGGCCTCTCTTGCTCTTCTTCCTTGATTCTATCTCTGTCATAATCACGTTCTCTCCTCTCTCTATTACCATTCCTTTTCTTGTCACTATCCCTCTCTCTATCTCTATTTCTCTCCTTTCCACTGTTCTCATCCTTGTCCCTAACTTTATGTTCCCGGCTACCAGCGCGTCTGTCTCTCTCGCCTTTTTCCCTATCTCTTGCAGATGAGCCATGGCGTGAGCCCCTCTCTTTCTCATGGTCATTAGACTCGTTCCTTGATCTCGACGATTTCGAAGGGTGATCTAAATCATCCCCATCATCATCAACACTTCTGCGCTTCGAACTCCGACCCCGATCTTTCTCTTCATACTCAACTCCTCTATCACCACCATTCGCATTACCCTCCAATTTCTTAACTTCTGGATTCTCCACCGTATTTTCTAGGTACTCGTACTCGTCAAAATCCATCCTTTAACAAGTTCGAACCAATTGACTCGCATAAAACTACGAAATAATCTGCAGAAATGAAGAAAACACCTACAAAATCATGAACACCAAAATAATTAATCAGTTCATGTCGAATTGACCGCACTCTTCCACTAGGATATCAATTAAACATAATGCTCTATAGCACTGTTTCCGCGTACGAGAAGAAGAGTGATACTTCGAAACCCTAAGTCTTGGAACGTATGATAAACCAAAACAACATTTCAGAGACCCAATTACACGACCGAAAAGAGGAACTAGGGTTTAACAATTAAAAATTGAATTCAATTGAATTTACCAAAAAGCGGAGTTGAGGAATTGTTGAACTCTCCGAGCAAATTAAATCAAAACGACTACTTGATTAAATCAGAAGAAATATGAATACATCATTTATGGCGGGCTTCTAGCCTTTTGGATAAATGCGGGCCGGGCTTCATTCCTCGGTAATAAAACTCCAATCGGGCTTTAGAAATTTTCAGTCCAAACCTTAATTTTTAATAGATTATTAAGGAGTCTTTTAAAAAAATATTAAATTTACACTCACATGTTGCGCAGAACAAATATTTTTAAAAATAATACTCCATCTGTCCCACTTCAATTGTCCATCTTTCCTTTTTTGTTTGTCTCATTTAATTGTCCACTTACCTAAAATAGAAAGTTAATACACACTCACTAATAAAATATTAATTTATTCTATCTCTACTCGCATTGATTATTATGTCAAAAGCAAAATGGACAATTCATCCGGGACGGAGGGAGTATATATATAATTTAATTCAAAATTTATGTTTCTATTATATATAAATAACACACATTTTTCATGTTTTAGTTAAGATATTTCAGTAATTTACATAAAATAATACTCTCTTTATCCTAGCAGAATAGACCCTCTTATCAAATAGGGTGTTCCAACTAAATTGACATCTTTCAAAAAATGACAATTTTTTCACATTCAACAATAAAATATTCATTCCACTAACTCATTTTACACTCACAACTCTTAATTTTCGTGCCGAAAAGAAAATGACCTAATAAATCAAGACGAAGGGAGTACTAACTATATTTTGTATATAAATTTATAAAAAATACTAAACTTATTGATAAACTTTACTACATACATTATTTATTCAAATTTGTATTCCAAGTAAAAGTATTTGCATATTACTTAACATTTGTCTACTTTACAAAAAATAATACAGTACCTTGAAAATTATAATTTAACTCGCAGTATTTGTCTATATTTTAATATCTTACACTTGAAAATTATGATTTAATTTCTAAGTTTGTTCATTTTATCAATTTAATGTCTAATATTTATAAAATTACTAATATTAGGTTAATTTTGTAACAATAAATATATATTACAAATAAAAATATTATTTTACAAATGATAATTGAAAAAATATTATTCTATTTTAACATGCACATATTTTTTAATATATTATATAATCTAGGATACTCCATTCATTAATTAATAATTGCAAAAAAATTAGTATAGTTAATATTTTTGTATTTCAATATATTTAGATATATGTCTTTCAAGATTTTTGTATTTCAATATGTGGATATTGTGAGAAGGAAATGGACACAGCTTTTTGTTTTTAAAACAAATAGTGTATTTCTCTAGGAGGGAAAAAAAATTGCTATTTTTTTGGGAATTAAACAGTCCCACTAAGTTTAAAAGTATTTTGCTCTATCTCTATGTGTCATTTATAATCTATATCGGTATCTATATACTCCCTCCGTCCCAAGTAAATTGTCTATATTTCCTTTTTCGTCTGTCCCACAATATTAGTCCACTTTCCTAAAATAGTAAATTTACTACACTCATCAATAAAATATTCATCCCACTAACTCCCACTACCATTCACATGCATTGGTTATCGTGCCCGGTCAAATGTGGACAATTTGACCGGGACGGAGGGAGTATTAAAATAAGACCGGATGCAATATATGATAATATTTAGTTGCATTAATTGTTCAATAATTTAAATATTTTATTTATTAATTATTGCATAAAATATTCTATAATTATTTCATTATAATTTGAATTTGAATTTTCATCAATTTTTCAAGAAAGAAAATGTCTATATTTTTGGGATCTATGTATAAATCAAGTAGATTAATTTTATTTTAATCATTAATTCTATAAAATTAATCAATATATTTTAGGAAAATATTATATAAAGCATTCTATAATTAATTTTGTATGAATTAATTTATTTGTTGTTGTGTCCTCATAATTTCCATAATATTTGAAAAATATATCAATATACTTGCTCAAGAGAAATAATACTGTATATAAGCATATTTTTTGGAAAAAAAAAATATTGTTTGTTTGATTATTGCTAAGTGGTATGTATGATAAAAATGAAATTATTCAATTTCAATTTATTATTATCCAAAACAAAATAATATTATGGAACATATAACTAAAATTAAGATAATAATTAAAAATGATTAATTATTAGATATTTTTTTATATTATCGATTCAAATTATTAAATAGAATGGTATCAAGAATAGTTTTATGATCAATTTAATAAAATAAAAGATTGAATTGAATTTCACAAAAAAATTATTCACGTTAATTCCAATTTCAATTTTTCAAAATAATAATTATTGTACTATTAAATATGTTGGTCCCAAGATCAAAGTTTGTATGCATAGTGGAAATTTTAATGTACTTGCACTTATCTAAACTAGTTGTTTAGTATCAGTTTGGCTTGTCAAAGACTTAGCTTTTCAGGTTAAGTAGTCGTATACGTAAACTGAAAGACAAAAAGTTTAAACGACACAAAATTCATACGTCCACTCTTCAGACAAAGTTTGGAAATCCACTAAGTATTGGATTTACAGGGTGCTCCATGATCCATCACTAGCTGATGGATGCCTTGTCCACTAGTTCATCGCTTGGTCCCCTGTTCGTCCTTCACTTCTCAGCTTCTTGAAGTATGGGAACACAGAATTTGAGTTTTTTTTAGTTCTCCCTGAGACTTCACAGCTTGCGGCTAAACGCTCGTAAGAGTCAGAGTATAGAGCGTACTTTGTTGTTGTGTTATTTCTTGGAGAGAAAGAATACCAAGATGAACTCAAGAACAAGAAGTTATGAGTCTCGTGTTCACGAATGAGACACACAGTAAGCTTGTAAGAAGCCTCTAACTTTGAATCTGTAGGAATTTTGGCAGAGTTTTTGCTATCTTGAAATCAGGTGTTAGTTTCTTGAATCTCTTGAAGTCCTCGACTATTTGTAGGTGAGGAGTCTAATATTTGGAAAAAAAAATTAGACACATCAGATGTTGTCCAATCCGATGTTTCTATTTTCTGCGCGAGCATGAGCTTTTTCGGGAATCCTGGACGTGCTCCCGCTTTTTCTGACTTTGACTAGGGTTATTTACCTTTACGTCAGAACGACAGTATTGATCAGTCCGAGAAATCCAGACCGATCAGTCCGATGAATCAAGACTGAAGTCTTGAGTTTACAGACTTTAAGGAATCTCCAATCCTGAAGTCTGTATTTGTTAATACCATGCCTCATATGATTCTCTTTGTCTTTATGCGCTGGGATTGGAACTAGAGATTCCATTCTAATGTCATCAGTCTGGCAAGTCCATGTTGGCTAACGTCATCATTCAGTCTGAACATCGATCCCCAGACTGGCAAGTTTGATATTTGAGACTGGTAAGTTTCAGACTAGTCAGTCCCAGACTGATCAGTTTCATATTGATGTATTCTCAAACTTGCCAGTTCCAATTGATGAGACACAGATTGATCAGTTCCATACTGATCCTCCAGTCTGTCTGAATCTTTTGCACATCCACATACTGATTCTTTAGTCTGTCTTCGATCATCTCCAATTACAACTCGATAAAAAGACCTTAAATGACTTTACATTTAAAATTAAAACTGGGGCTAATTTAGAGATTTTATAGACTGGTTTTGGCCTTTGACTTTGACCCACCAAAACAAAATAAATAAGAGTAAATGAAATTTCTAACACTCAAATTTCTTAACAAAATATTACTCCCTCCGTCCCGGTGAAGTAGTCCCTTTTCTTTTCGGCACGGAGATTAAGAGTTGTGAGTGTAGTGGAATTAATATTTTATTGGTGAGTGTGAAAAAGTTTGCTATTTTAGGAAAGTGGGACTAATTAATGGGACAAACAAAAATGGAAAATGGGACTACTTCAACGGGACGGAGGGAGTACATAATTTATCTTAGTTTTCACATCACAAATATAATAACTTTGGAAAACACACATGGAAATATTGAGTGAGATAATAAATAATTTATGATTTTAATTTTTCCATGTACAAAACTGCTCCCATTTTCAATCTTACATAAAATAGGAATAATAAATATTTTGTATTTAAACATTTTATTTTCATTAAATTATAAAAAATATATTCAAAATACATCAAGTGAGTAATAATTTATTTTAGAAGAAGATAAGTGAATCTAATCAAATCAACTAATAAAAGTTGAATTGGGATTTAGGGGTTTTAAATCAAAAAATGAGACTGAGATATTTAAAGTTTGAGTTCAAATTATTTAATTGCAATATATTATATAAATTGAAATTATTAATGAAAATATATTAAACCTATAAATTGTATGATTTTGAAAAGTGGCTAGCCTGGATTATATATCATACAACAACTAAAATTAGTTTTGTACACAAGAACACAAACAATGAAGTTATTTTTATCCGAAAATATGAACACAGAAATATGAAATAGTATGATTTTAATTGCTAAGAGTGTAAGGAAATTTGATGTTAAGATTTCCTTACTTATTATGTTTTGGTGGGTCAAAGGGTCTAAGGTCTAACCAGTCTAGGTTGTCTCTAGATTAGCTTTAATTTTGTTTAAAATGTAAAGTCCCGTAAGGTCTTTTATATCGAGTTGTAATTGAAGCTGGTCGAAGACAGACTGCAGAATAAGTCTGGGATCCGCAAAAGACTAAAACAAACTGAAGCTCAGTATTGAACTGATAAGTATGGGTCTTACAGAAACTAACGAGTTTGGGACTATATCAAAATGGAACTGATCAGTCTCGGACTGATCAGTTTGGAGCTTACTAGTTCAAGATATCAAATTTGTCAGTTTGAGGATCAATCTCAAACTGAATGATGACGTCAGCTAGCATTGAATTGCCTGCCTGAAGACATTAGGCATGGAATCCTAAGTTTCAGTCCCCGCGCATAGAGACAGAGAGAAATGTCTGAGGAATGGTGCTGACAATATCAAACCTTAAGGATTAGAGATTCCTTAAAGTCTGCGAACTTAGACTTCATTCTAAGATTCCTCAGACTGATCAGTCTGGATTCCTTGAACTGATCAAGTGTTATCGTTTTGACAAAAGATGAACAATAACTGTCGAAGTCATAAAGCGGGAGAATGTACAGGATTTCCCAGAAAAGGCTTTCTACTCGTGCATAGGATAGAGACATTGAATTGGTCGAACATTCGATGTGTCTAACGGCTCTGAAGATTTAAATCTCAACCCTTTGCTTATAAATAGTCGAGGACCTCCACAGATTCAACACACCTAACACTGAACTTTCAAGCTTGCCGAAACTCTGCAGAATTTCCTACTCAAAAGTAGGAGGCTTTTCAAAGCTTTTCCACGTGTCACCTTCGTGCACACGAGACTCAGAACTTCGGGTTCTTGAGTTAATCTTGGTATTATTTCTCTCCAAGAAAGAATACAACAGTCAAGTACGCTGTGTACTTTGACTCTTATGTGCGTTTTTAGCCGCCAAGCTCACAGTTCCGGGGAGAACTTTAGGGACCCCATTCCGGTGACAAGGAGGTTGCATGTTGTGCTCACACTTCTAGAAACTACGAAGTGAAGAAAGTACAATGGACCGGGCGACGAGCTTGTGGATTGAAGGACGAGACATTCTTTAGCAAGCGATAGATCGTAGGAGCACCCTGTATTCATTCACTTAGTGCAAATCCCAATTATTAAACTATTTTCGCTGTGCAACTTATATTTATACTCTAAAAATTGGGCCAACGAAGAGATATGTAATATGAGTATCGATAACCGCACAATATTGTATCATTTATATATATATCAATATAGTTGAGAGAATTATCTATGCTAAATGAATGTCAATATATATCACGTAAATATGATGTTCTAAAAATCCATATTATTTATCTATAAACAAAATATTAAATTTAATATTAGATTAATAATTATAATTCCCACTAGTCGCATGGTTGCAATGCTAGTGTTATTTATTAATATTAGGTTGAAAAAATGGAGAGAAAAAAAATTCAGTCAAAAACAAAATTTCTACTTTGAAAACCGCGTATATACATTATCAATACACAATTTTACATTTTAGGATATTTCATGTATTTGTTAAATTTATATAGAAAACACTGATCATGTAGGCATAAAATAATGCATGAATATATTAGTATATTACGTATTTGTTGAGTTTTTATAGAAAATAAGATATAGGCATAAAATTATTATAATAATGCATGAATAAATTAGTAGATTAAGCGCTAAGATTTTACTTTGTTTTAGCCTTTTAGATATGAATAAACTTGAGGAAATATATTTAAATAGCCATTTTGATTATGTGAAAACCTTAAATAGCAGTGGTGTATCCAGAAATATAAAATTGGGGGTACAATATATAAATATATTAAATTGAGGGTACATTATGTAAAAATATATATATAAATATTATGTAAAAATATTATAAATAACTAGTATGGCACCCGCACGATGTGCGGGATTATTTAGTTTTTTTTTAAATTATTTGTCCATTTATATTAATATATAAATTAATAATTAAATAAAATATTTAATAATTTATATTTCAACAAACTAAGATGTCCCTGACATCGGAGCGACGTGATTAAAGCACTTTGTCTATGATCAATTTTGCATAAAATTAATATGAGGAACGTACACCATTTTATATTGAAATTCTTTACCCTAATTTTCAATAAATGAAATAAAATTACAAAACAACATAAATAAATAATTCTTATATATTCTGAAACACTTATATACAACATTAGCAGTACATGACACACTAAGATTATCATCATCACTTGCTAATATCTTAAGTCCGCTTATGGTCGTAACTTTGGAAACAACAACATATAATTGACCATGAGTAAATACATGTTTCTTCAATAAAATGACAACATGTGATAAGGATTGACCTTGACTCTTGTTAATAGTCATGCTATATGAAACAATAAAGGGGAACTGTCTTCTCTGAAATTTGAATGGTAGACGTTTATCATAAGGCGTCAGAGTCATTCTAGGAATAAAGACAATTTCACCAAAACTATTTCTGGTCAGTATCTTCGCTTCATTAACATGATTGCCAAGCCTGGAGATAA
>JAPKLW010000348.1:252909-271871 GCA_026898455.1 Plectranthus barbatus | reverse complement strand
TGTAGACAGCATGTTACTTGTGATAGGGGTGAGCAAAACCGAATCGAACCATTGAGTTTCGGGCGTTTGGTCGGTTTGAAAAACACATGCGGTTTCGATTTGGATTATCGCTTTGTTCAGTTTGCGTTCGGTTAGAACCGAACCGAACCGCAATCCATATATATATATATATATATACATATTATTAAATATTTTGTATTTTTTTATATTATTATATATTCTATATCTGAATAAATTATAATATAATATTTATTTTTTACAAAATGCAAAATAGAAAGTTACAAATCCAAGTTAATAGTTACCCAACGAAACCTTACTCCAGATTCCCTCGCTCAATCGCTCACCCTCAGGCATCAGCCCCTCACCTCATGCACACCGCTCAATCTGTCCTGACTGGTTGTCCGTGTCGCCGATTGTCGCCTCACACTGGGAGCCTCTCACGTTGCTCGCTAGCCAGCCTCGCGGCCCTTGCTCAATCGCTCACCCCCACTCAGCCCCTCACGCATGTCGTTCTTTCTGTCTCGGCTCGCCGTCCCTGATGCCTCACGCTGCTCGCCAGTCACCAACCTGCATTGTTGTGGTTCTCGCTCAATCCCTCACCCTCAACCCCGACTTAACCCTCTCGCACGTTGCTCTTTTATTGTGGTTTTTCGATTTAAATCAAAATCAAACTGAAACTGATGATTCAGTATAGTTTTGGGTTGGATTTTAAAAAATTTGCAAGTTCGTGGTTTTGTGGGTTCGGTTTGGTTTTCAAATCGAACCGCCCGTTGCTCACCCCTAACCTTTGATCAAGAGATTATGATAAAAAAATATTATTTTATACCTTACCTATCAAAGACAACATGTTGTCAAAATGAAATGTCATACATTATTTAGATAATTTTAATATTACTTGGTCAATTAATTATATATGCCCTAAAATCAACATATAGTACAAATTATTTTTCTTTATAATTTTGTAATCATTGTAGGTTAATTATTATAATAGATATTAGTTTTCCAACTGCGCAGTGGCCGGTGTGTATAAATTATTAAATAAATTTAACGTAAAACTATACCGATTCTATTTATCAAAATATTTATTTTATAAATAAAAAATATATATAAATTAAAATTGTAACTTAAAATTTCCGAAATAAGCAAAATATATATAAATAATATTGAAAAACAAAATACAGTCGTTTGCATGCGATTTGTGTTTTTCCTTTTGCGACTTAAAATCTTATAAATAAATATAAAATCTAATTACATTAAAAAAATTAAATACAACTATTTTCAATTTGAATTTTGGTATTTTGCTTGTTTGTTTTTTGTTTTTTTTTTCAACCTAACGAAGTTCCTGGTATAAAAAGAACTAAGATTTCGAAAAAATAATTTGCAACCCTTTTGTGATTTTGAATTTGAATATTTGCGATCAGAAATGAATTTAGATGATCTAGATCCACTAATTGTGTATAAGTTTGTAATTTGGTTCTAAATTATTTTAAAATCCTAAAATTTGTTTTACAAATTATTTCAATAGAAATAATCTTAATAAAAAATATCAATAAAAACATGAATATCCGCACAAATACAATTTAACAAATATATATATATATTTACTGAATCGTGATATATATTGTGGGATTTATATATGAAAAGTGGGGTATTTTGAGAATATAATCATTCATTTAATGTAAAAATAAAAGTGGTTAATTAAAATTTTTATATAATAAAATAGTTTTTTAAGATTTTAACTATAAAATGTAACAGTCTAAAACTGAATAAATTAGTTCACTTGATTTTTTATATTAAAATAACAAAAAATAGCCCAAATTTCTAATTAATTTAAATATGATATAACATAACTATAAAACCTTTAAGTTTAGATGTGCCCAAGAATATCATTATCTTAATTTACATCACATGAATACATGCTATATCTTTAATACCTATTGACTCAACATTGAGCTAAAATATAAAATATATTTTCATCAATACACTAATTTAATATTATAAGATATATTATAATTCAATACTATAAATTAAATAATTTGAATTTGAGTCTAAGATATTTTAATCTCACTTATATTTGAATTTAAAATGATTCAACTTCTGCAAATTTATTTGTCAATACTCACTTCTATTCTTCTCCTATAAGTTGTTAAAATTTTTGTAGTAATAAAAGCCCATAGTTTTTTTTTTTAAATGTCTTAATTAGATTTTTAGATATATGTATAAGTATAACCCTAAAATTACATAATTATCATTAACTACGTAATATATAATGCAAATATTTATAGTAAGTATTTATTTTTGATATTTTTATTTAATTTTTTTTTGGGGGGGGGGGGGATTTTCTTTGATGTACAGTTCATACTTCTTATCTAGACATAAAGTTTGAAAATAAATTTCTAATTCAATTACCATAATTATCGATATTGAATTTAGAAAAGAGACATTTTTGGCAAAATTTTGGTAATGAATCATATTCATGAGTCTTTAGCATAATATTTGCTAAATTTCCGAAATTGTTAAAACTCTTAATTCTATTTGAATATTTATGTAAAGTAATTAATTCTATTATTTATTTGTGCTTTAATAAATTTAATTCAAGATTCGTATCCATTATTTTTATCTTGTATGAAAAATGCTCTTTTCATATGTTATGTCGGAGATACTATATTTAAACACATAATATGTATGTGATATTTTATATTTTTGTTTAATATAAATCATTCTCTAGAGTTAAGACTTAATTTTCAATCAAGAGTGTACACATATTTAACACATGTCATATGTCTCTTTGCATGCACTATTACTCCAATTTCTCATTTCTTAATGTGGAGGCGATCACCGAATTACAATTAGTATAAATTTAACATAAATATACTATATAAACTTAAATTTAAAAATAAAATAACAAATTTTACTTCTCTCCCCTTTCCTTCTTTTCTTCTTTCCCATGACCATTTATTTTGTTGCTCGCTCCTTTCTCCAACGGAAATGACTTTTCTTCTTGTGTCGTCTCACGGAGTTGGCGACATGAGCTTTCATGTGGTCACGGCCCAGCTCTTAAGCAATGAACTATTGTGACCTCTCGAAACTTAAACATGAGCTTTACAGATTAACTACCAACTCTAAAATATTTCGCAACTAAACGAAATATTATTATTTTTGAATACAAATATTGCAAATCATATAAGAATAGTACATCCAAAGACCTAGGAATAAGTTGTGAATAAATCATAAGGTATTTATACAATATTTTTAGTATCATTTTTGGTAATTAATTAAATTCACCCTATAATTATGCTTTGTATAAAAATTAATGATAGCAAATTCAAATTTTCCCATTCTTTAATATTCTTAAAACGTATATATATCACTGCCATATATATTGCATTGGTTTTTATTGTATTCATTATCACATTATTATTTCCATAAGTTTAATAAATTTATTTTTTGAATGTTATTTTGGAATGTATTTTGATTATGATTGATAATTAGCCTTAGTAATTGGGAACGTAAATTTATTTTATAATGTATTTGTTAATTTCCATATTTAATGTAAATTTATTATTAGAATTATTTTTTGGGCATGAAACTTTTTTATGGGTTTTTGTTTTTATTTATTACTATAGGCATAGATTAATTTAAGTTATGTTACTAAAATAAATTAATTTAACTATCATTGATTGAGTTTTTTATATTAAACATTTAATTATATTATTGTTTGTATTAATATCAACAGAAATATGATCAGTACATATTTTTGAAAAATCTTAAATAGTGTTAAATATATGTGGTCCATATGACCACAATATTTATGGGTAAAATTCGGAAATAAACTAAAACATGGTTAATAGAAATATAATATATTAATTAAAAAATAAAAAATAGTGAATGAATAATACATATATAATTGTTATTGCTTTACTTAATTATCCAACAACATAAATTACCATATTTATTAATAGTTACTAATTATTTTTTTTTAATTTTAATTTTAATTTTTATAATATCATTTTTTTGATGTTTTATTTGAGCAAAAAAAAACTTTGGATTTGGCTTTTAACAATATATAAAGGGTAATTCTAAACACAGCCACAATTTTACTCAATGTAGCCACATTCACATTTTAAAATATTTATATTACTATTTTACCCTTTTTAAAATATAATTATATTTTCTAAACATACCTACAAATTGAGTAATTCTAAATACAGCCACAATTTCTCAATATAGCCTATTAATTATTTTTATAAAAATAAAATTATTGATAAAATTATTATTTTAACCTCAAATTTTAAAATCTACCGAAAAAAATAAAAAAAAATTGAATTGCATTGATTAGCATAGCCCCATTGATTAACATCCACAATTTGAAAGAAAAAAAAATAATAATTCTCTCATCATTCGACAAACAATTTACAAATTAATATTCATAACCTCCATCAGTTCATTTTTTTTATTTTGGTAGATTTTAAAAATTGAGGTTAAAATAATAATTTTCATTAATAATTTTGTTTTAAAAAAAATAATTAATAGGCTATATTGAGAAATTGTGGTTGTATTTAGAATTACTCAATTTGTAGCTATGTTTAAAAAATATAATTATATTTTAAAAAGTGTAAAATAGAAATATAAATATTTTAAAATGTGAATGGGGCTGTGTTGAGTAAAATTGTGGCTGTGTTTAGAATTACCTATATATAAATACGATTTCATTTAAAGATATATAAAACTATAACTATATAATCCATATTTATATATATATATATAAGTAATTAGTAACGATTAATTATATATTTGAATAAAATAATTATTTCTAATTATAAATTATTCCAATAAAATAATTAATTCTAATTAATTATAGATTGATTATTTATATATTCAATAAAATAATTATTTTTAATTATAAATTATTCCATATTTACCATATTTAATGTTACTTATCAAATATATTGTAAGTTTATATTCGGTAAATATTTTTGGGGGGGAAATTTTTTATATAGAATATTTATAATAAATATCTTATTAAAATATTTAATTATAATATAATAGCATATTAATTGAACATGCATTTTTAAAATATAATTATTATAAATTATTCCATACTTACCATATTTGATTCTAGTTACCTAATATATATTAAGTTTATTTTAGGTAAGTATTTTTGGGGGGAAATTTTTGGGTGTGGGGGTTTTGCTTTTAGGTATATATAGATTTGATGTTTTACTATGGAAAAAGTTTTGTCCCAAGTGTGAGAATTTGAACATGATTAAGTATCTCTAGACAAACATGATTAAGTGTCCCAAGTTCATTAAAATATCAACCTGAACATCAATTCGTCAAAATATGAGGTGACCCACATGTCCCGAGAAATCTCGAAATTGATCATAAACAAGATAGTTTCACCGCTACACCTTGAATAGGCTACAATGGTGTCATTCTTATTATCTGTGTATCACTCAATATAAAAACTTAAAACGTACATATCAAAACAAGGGGAGTTTCTATCTAAATTAACTTAAAAGAATATCAGCAACTGATCTGCAAAAATCAAGAGAGCCATATAGAGAAATCAGACCTCATCGTTTTTGTGCTTGGTTTTCGTTCTTCTCAACACTAAATATTCCCCATCTTCCTTGACCGGATCTCGAATCTGCAGGCGGAGACTCACGATGAGGCAAGGCCCCGGTCGTTCTTGGACTTCTTGCTGAAGCAGGAGGTACATTTTGCTGGGACCTGTTGGCTGTTGCAGGTGCATTTTGTCCCTGGTTCGCGCTGTTCACCTTTGGCACGCTGAAAATACCATAACTCTTGACTGGTGTGTTGTCGGAAGAATCTGGCTTCGGAATTCCGCGAGGGGGAACCTGAGCTTGCTGTCCGGGCCTCACATGCGGCTGATTTCCTTTGTTTGGAACCGCAGGTACATTATTCATAGTGTTCCTCGCATCGTGGCCATTCATGCCCAATGGTATCCTTGGTGGATTAGCTGATCTAGGATCCATTGCAGGCTTTGGAATCCCAGGCAGAACAGACAAAGCTGAACGAGCCGGTGCAGGCTCAACTACACGTCTTACATCTCTATCCACCGAATAGGGTGTCTCCTGCTTTGGACGTTCGAAAGGCCTATTTTCTTCAGCCATCTCAAAAATTGGATGTGCAGAATCATCATCTCCATCAAAAACGGCCCATTCAGATTTGTTGGTCCGAGCATTGTTTGTGTGAGAATCTGAATCTGAATCTTCTGTAGTCTGTGAAGAGTCAGCAGCCACAGAAGGTTTCTTTCCTGACTTGTTAGGGGGACCAAATTTGACATGCCTGACAACGACAAATGCCTGCTTCTTTTCATACTTTGGTTCACCTTCCACAACGGCAACATCATCAATCTAATACAGATAACAACTTTAAAATCACGAGTGAGCAGAAGAGCGAACTTTGAACTAACAAGAGTCAGCCAGGGGGAAGGAAGAACGAGAAGAATGAAAGTAAATTCTTACCAAATCAGTAAATTGAGATAACAATGTTTTGAAGTCACCATCAGCGGCATCGATGGCTGTACACTATCAAGGAGACAAATACAGAAATTGGTAACAGAAGGCTTAGCAGTGTAGAAACATACGTGGCCATCTCATCATCACAGCAAAATATTGTACTTCGTATTTGAAAAGTAACCAGGGGAATTCGTGCATATAATTCTTGAAATAAATATATTATTTTGATTATTAAGAAAAAGAAAAAGAAAAAAAAAACTCCAGGCCTATTATGAGTGCTAACCAACATAAATCTTTTGACTGTGAGAGAAAAGCTCAACCATGCATCATACGATAAGAAAAGGATGAGATTTCGCACAGTTAATCATTAGATATATTAGCTAGAATCATATAAAGTATATCATTGGCTACAGTTGCTGCAATCTTATTCAGGACATCCAATCTTATGTACCAGAAGATAAGGAAAGTGAGAATTAAAGCAACACTAGAGAATTCATTTGGGTATTAGAAATAGAGAAGAAAAGATGACCCATTACATTTATCCCACAAAATGAGATAAAGATGACCCCTTTCCAATAAATAGCCAATCGACAGAGATGTGTCATGATAATGTTCAAGTAAATAAACAACAGCACACATTTAAACTTTTAAGGAACAAATGCCATATTGTATTTCCAAGTTCATTAAGTTTCAAATGCAGAATGATATAGTAAAATAAAAGAAAACATGAGATTTATTTTTCTTTAAACGCTTCAAATTATATCTCAAATACAGAGAACATGCTTATCATTATTTCAAGAACATGAACTGCCTCAGAACACAGTGGAGAACAAGTACCTTCACTCGATAGCCTTTCTCCATGAGTCTCTTGACCATATCAGCTTTTATTTTCAGGTCATTTAGTTTCTGGAGCAAAAAAACCCCATTGTAGGCCAGAAAAAGGTTAACTATATAATACACTTGAATGAGCTAACGTCAAAAAGTTCAAAGAGTATATAATAGTGTTGTCCAAAGCCAGCCATAGAATAGTGAACAACACATTGTTACTAAAAATAGAGAGCGCGCATAAAATTATCAAGGACAAGCAAGTACTACAAAAGTACATATAGAGAGCCTATCTAGAACATTATATGAATAAGTTATCAGCATGGAAGTAGTTAGATAGGGAAAAGGTTTGCATGTTTACAATTTTACCACCAAATCTAATTTCTTTCGCTCCTCCTGGCCTGAGTGTGGACTGCAGAAAACAGGAAAGGGCAAAGAGATGAGAAATATAAATAAACCATACATCCATTCAGCTAATTTCTTTGATATGCAACTGAAACATTATCTAAAGAAATTCAAGTAAATTTGTCATTTTGTCCCAGTTAATGTTACAGGTTTGTGTCACTAAATCATGAGATCAACATGAAGAATTGAAAGCTGTGATTGAGTGAGTGGCGGTTAAAAAAAATTAAGAAAGCTACATAACCTCTATGTGCAGCTAGAAACTTTAGCATTCATCTTAAGTCGAATTTCAGTGGTAGGCAGAACTGAGAACGTCCATTAACCAAAAAAAAGCACACCCTTATTTGTTTGCAGAATATATGAAATGGAGAATTTCATATCATGGTAAAATAATCAAATTTAAGAACCTATTTTAAATCAACTGAGGCGGTCAATACCTCAATATCATGGTAAAGTATTAACCTATTCAATAATTAGCATTACTAGCCGTAAAGTTATCTTGATTTATGCAGATTCAGTGTTTGAATCCACTAATGAAGGAAATATATGTACTTTATTATAACCTTGCCTCAGTCCCAATAGTCCGTCAATGCAGCCTTATCTATCATATAATATTGTTGAGTAAAGTGTCACCAAAAAGTATCCTATCAATAAGTACTCAACCTTGCTTTTAGCGCGCTCTTTTTCCTTTGTTTGTTGGAGGTACTTTTGTTTGTTGTAGTCAAAAATCTTGCAAACAGGTGGTTTGCCATTTTTATCAACCTGCAATAACAAAAGCATTCAGCAGGCAAAAGTAAAAGCAAAATCAAAGTTATCTAATGCAGATATAAAATGTTATAACATTATAGAAGAGAGCTAAGAAAATATATTTTAGAACTCCTATCTAAATAGTGACAATTTCGCACAGTAAGAATTAGTTTTCACATTTTCCCAGAATATCATGTACCTTCAGAAGTTTAAAGTATGACTCATTCAGAAAATAATCTTATAATTTAATGAGAGCACTGGTCTGGTCCATTCAATATGAAGAAGAAGAAAATATATAGTAGGATTATTAGTCTATTACACAAGCTACGCATATTACCCGGACTTCCTTCTCTTTCACTTTTAAGTATGTTACGACAAGGAACCCCAAATAAATCCAACAAGAGAAAGAAAGATTATTCATTTCTGTTCTTGTGCTGTTTTGCACCTTTCTTTTGCTCCCATATGAAACAGATTTTTAAATAAAATTAGCATATTCCAGAAAAAAAATTGCACTACATAAGCTAAGTCGACTGTGCACATCAAAAAGTACAAATACAGCATAATGGCAGATACGGAAGTAACGGAACCATCAAATTATTCATAATTTAAGAGTAAAAAGAAGTCTGCCGGAACCATGATTCAAACATTTTCTTAACTCAAAAGAATATTATAAAGACCTCACCTCGACCAAATCCAATTTAAGGCTTTTTGCCCGAGCCAATGCCTCGTGCCTCGATACTATACAATGATTATCTACAAGCACACACAATCAGGTATTATCATCACAGTTAGCTGGGCTTTCCCATATTTGAATATAAAAGCTATAATTTCTTGCCAATTATCATGTTACCGCCCAAGCACCACTCCGAATGCAATAAATTTAATAGTGGTGAAGAATATTGCAAAACCGTTCAATTTCAAAAAAACCAAAATCAACATCGAAATTCAGTTGATTATGCAACACCTTCATCGATAACTAGCCTAACGGTCGGAGCCATGATTTCTTCATTCATCCTAGGTTCACTTGCATCCCTCTCCGCGGTCTTGAGCTGCCACAGAAACACGCATAAACAAAACTCAAAGTAAGTCATGTCATCGTTTTATCGATACCAACAGATACTACAAATACGAACGCAACAGGTTACCTTAACAGGTTTTGCATAAAATCTGACTTTTTGGAATAACGCCAATTGCTCATCTTGGACAGTGTGCTTAGGGTAATTCAAAACAAAAAAACTGCGTGAAACAATGCGTTGATTTGCGATGATTGGAGATGGATTAAGATTACTAAATCTATTGAACTCGTTGGGAAACGCAAATAATCTACATCTTGATTGCCTCAATCTACTCCAGAGCACCATTTTGCGGCAGCGAGATCTGCTGCTAGAATTCTGAGAAAAATCCTGATCGATTTTTAGTTTTTAATTTTGAGTTGGAACCCTAATCGAATAATTTGATTTCCGAATTGGGGAATATGTAAAGAAGCTGGGCTGTTTAAATGGGCTCATAAAGTTTTAATCATTGGGCCGATCTTTCATTATTATTTTTGGACTATTACTGTCGCTGATACACTATGATTTCAATTGTAATAATTATAATCTGTAAATGAATCAAACAATTCGAAATTTAATAAAAATTTATTTTAACTTATTTAGTAAAGTTGGTTTATTAACTAAACTAGACTTGAACATTTTAGTATTTGAGTCATGAACAAACTCATTAATTGAATTTATTAAAATATGTTTTTATAAAATTAAGAGTGAAAAGTACAATAAATTTTTGTAGTTTATAAGATAATATTAAACTTGAACAGGAATATGATATTATTTTTGAAATAAATAGTTTTTTCTTTTAAAGATAATGAATATTTTAAGTATAATCTTAATTTAAAAACTATGTTTAGACTCATCTACATTTGTAAACTTCAAAATATTCGATAAAAAACTTCAAAGTTCATTCGTTAGCAAACAAGCCAAACCTGGATAAGACATCCTTCAGCTCGACTCAATCAGATTGCACTCTTATGATTTTTTTTAAGTTGTTAATAAATAGAAAAATGACACGATATGTTATCCAATTTGCAATAATTGAATTGCTTTCAATTATCTCTGAGCATATTCCAATTATAATATTATTGTATAAAATCTACTTACTAAAAAAAATTCGTATTCATATTCTCTTCCTCGTTAGAAAAAAAAACATTGTTTTCAGTTGAAACATGTAATATTCTCTTCGCCAATAATTCTACATAAAATATTTTTTTCCACGTGTATCATACTTGCCATTAATTTGCACTATTTTAAACAGTTTTTATAAATAACCATCATTTTCTTGAGTAAAAACATCAACCTAAGTCCCAACAAGACAAATATAGCATGTCTAGCCAAAAACCAAATTAAAGTGATTATGCCTCTCGAAATATATTAGTTTTCACTTCAGAATAAATTTTGGATTATCCCAAAATTGTTATTAGTTTTCACTTTAGAATTGACTTTGGTCGTCATTTTGGATTAACTTTTAGCGCGATTGTCTTGATGAACCAATCATCTTTTGGTATTTTGAATAGGATCTTGGCGTTAAGATCAGCATTTGAGTATGACCTATCTAAAGTATTGAGCTCGCTGACTATAGCATTGAATTTCTTCTCCATCACTTTTATAGTCTCTCCAGGTTGCATGTGGAATGACTCGTACTTGTCGACACACGCTTGCAGCTTATTGCACTTCATTTTATCAGTTTCGTGGCAGAGTGTGTCGAGGTAGCTCCAAACCTCTTTTGCATTGTCGAACTGCATGACTTCCTCCACCAAGGCGTATGGTAGGGAAGACCTCTAGAGCTATGGAGTCAAGTTGATTTATTCTTTTGTCTTCTGGAATCCACTCGTCATACGATTTTTCGACGATTAGCGCCTTCATTTCCTGGCCCTTAGTGATCTTTATTGGTCCTTTTTTAAGTACCTCTACCATCTTTGGATGAACACTCTTTAGCTGGATGGAAGACCTCTTCTTCCACATCTCGTACTTTTCTGGATTGTACAGTGGCAGCTTTATCATGTTCATCATGATTGTACCTGAGCTTTAAGATACAACAAAAAGAATGTGTGCAAGGAATGGATACCAGTCCTAAACGACTCAAAACGACGAGCCTGCAAGGACTAACCTGGCTCTAATACCACTTATTGGTCCTGGTTTATCAGAGTATACTTAATGTGCACAGCGGAAATAGATTGTTTGATTCGGTATAGTTGCACTTATCCAAGCTGAAGGTGACGTGTTAGCTTGGTTTGTCAAATCTTTGTTCAGATACTTTAAGTCAATTATGTTTAATGTCAGTATTCGAAATATACTGCAACACTTAAATGTTGATTTTTAAATAGAAGTGAGCTGACAAAATGAAAGAAAACAATAAATGGCACGAATTTATAGTGGTTCGGACCAAACTATCCTACGTCCACTATTCAGACTCTCGGTCTAGTAATATACTAAGCTTAGAACTTTACAGGTGCTCCTACGATCTATAGTTTATCGGTGAATGTCTCGTCCACCGATCCACAAGTGCACTCGTCTGGTTCTTGCTCCATTCTTCGCTTCGCAGCTCCTTAGAGTGTGGGCACACGACTCAGCCTCTTCATAGCCGCAGTAGGATGTTTATAGTTCTTCCTTGAACTATCTCCTTGACGGCAGATTGCCCGTAAGAGTCAGAGTACAAAACGTACTTAAATGTTGTAGATTTCTTAGAGAGAAAGACTACCAAGAAATAATTCAAGAACACTAAGGTTCTGAGTCTCGTGTTCACACATGTGACACGCGAAAAACCTTAAGGAAGCATCAAAAGCAAACTTAGATGGTGTTAATTAGATCAACCCATAATCTCGGACTAAATTGACTTCACTAAGAAAAACTATATAATTAGGAAATGACCCACAAAACTTAAATCGATTTTGCTTCCATTATGTGACGCACGAAGATGAAATATACTAAATTGAGAAATATGGATTGACTGAGAATACGTTGCATTCGGTCTATAACAATATACTACCTCCGTCCCGGTCAAATTGTCCACATTTGACCGGGCACGATAACCAATGCATGTGAGTGGTAGTGAGATTTAGTTGGATGAATATTTTATTGATGAGTGTAGAGAATTTGCTATTTTAAGAAAGTGGACTAATATTGTGGGACAGACGAAAAAGGAAATATGGACAATTTACTTGGGACGGAGGGAGTATTATGTGGAAATTGGAGCCTTTGACATTCAAATAGTTTGACAATCTCTAGGAATATTTTTTTTCTTAATGATCCTCCCCTAGAAAAGCTCTTCACTACATCGTCAAATTCATTTTAGTTTTTTAAAAACTAAAATAAAACAGTTTCATATTTCGAACTAATTGTATTTAAAAATTAAAACTATATAGATTTGAAGTTATTTTGAAAAATAAAAATAAAAATGAGCAAGTCCAAATGGTGGAGTCAATGGAGAAAATATATATAACTATACGTGCACGCCAATTTTATACTTAGTCTTAAATGAATTTCGATTTTGTATCATTTCATGAAAGTAGTTATATTTGTCATTTTTTACTAATATTTATTATGAAATCAAAGTTTTTGTACCTCGATATTTTGATTCCAAATTTTGAATTTAATATTTTATAAGATGGGAAATCATTTATTTATTCGATATTGTCAATAATTTTGTCGTTGAATTATGTGTTTTCTTATTTTGTTCAATTGTGACTATGAGCATTCGTCAATTATCAAAACTGAAGAAAAAGTGGGGCATTGAGGCATTTGACTGGAAAGGTCAGATTCATTCAATTATAAGACTAATTTTGTGTAATTAAACTTTATTCAAAATTTGCAATTATTGATGGTGTCCATGTAATTTATTTATTTTTTCTTCTAAATGATTTAGGTTGTTAAAAACTAAATATTTATACTTATACTACTTACACAGTTGAATTTCAATTAATAAAAATATATAAAAACAGAAATATAATTGTAAAACATTAGAACTACTTAAATTTGTCCTATAATAACAATTAATTTGAATATAGTTGATTTTGAAATAACTTATATATATTTTTTTATATTATTCCAAATATAATATTATTTTTTTAATCATACTACATTTAATTATGAATGTCCCTCATTGTTCCCTTATTCGACCAAGAAAGTCCACAAGCATTGCAAAGACTCCTCGATCCATAAGGCCCCCTTCGCATCATTGGTGTACTGTTTGAACCAACACCACAATGTGTACATGTAGTAACTTCACTTGTTTTGGTTGCAATTATAGATCCTTCTCCAACATCTTTTGCAGCAAACTGACCCTTCTCACGGTGTATTCTGAGTGCTACTTCACGACGGACATTATATCTTATCTTCTTTTTGAAGCATCGTCGACTTTTCTTCTGATAATATCTATTTAGACATTCTTGTCTTCTAGGATCGTCACTCTTGATTACAGGTGTGACTCGTACATCACTCGGTTGAGGCTCGTATCCTCCCAAAACAAGAAATGCAAACATAGTCCTTTCGCGTGGGACATCCTCAAAAATAAAAACATCATTATGAAATGAGAGTGTGACCTGGCAAGGAGCATCCCGGACGATGGGCTGAGCCTGACCATCGGCAGCCGAGTTCCCGACAGACTCGTCCGTGGCTGCAAATAGTGGAAGTTCGTGATTATCAGTGTTCATTTCTGACTTTAAATCGATCACTTTTTATTTAATTACTAGTCTATTCCTCTCCAAAAAAAAAATTATTAGTTTCTATTTATTAATTTTATTTGTGAAGGTCTCCTTTTTATAGACTATATTGCATGCATGCATGTAACGTGGGGTTATGAATTATGGTTAATTTCACAATGTTCTAGAAATATCTTTCAAAATTCTAGTTAATCACAACCAAAAAAAAAAAAAAAGGAAAGAGTAAAATAAATCACAAATGAGAATAAGAATATGTTTCCACTTGTTTGGTGTGATCATTCTCATGAAGGTCGTATGAGGAGTCGGAACAATATTTTTTATAAATACATTTATAAAAAATAAAAAATGTATATTTTTTAAAAGTTTGTTAGCTCCCTTTCAAATAAATAAAATCTTTAAAGATGGTTCATAACTTCAAAATAAACTATTTTTTTTTTTTTGAACAAAACAAATGCTTTTTTAATGCTTCAAATAATTGCAACTCCCAAATTGTCCCTTTTCTTGTCTATTTGCTAATATATATATATATATATATATATATATATATATATATATATATATAACACAATAATAATTAAAATATTTAATGATTTGAGAATCAGTCCACCCAGCAATGTCCTCAGTGGGACTTGCTGATATATATTTGTTAGGTAAGGGTGCATATCTTATTTTATTTTTTTAAATTATTTTTTGTATTCATGTGTTTTATATAAAATGTATTTTTTTTTTTTTGAATGTAGAATAATCAATATATGATGTAAGTCTCATTTAACCTGGGAGATTATTGTGGTAAACAAAAATCAATTACATATATTTATTATATAGAAGAATTTAAATATATTTTTCTAATATTTAAATAATATATACCAATTTAAAAATGTCACAAAAGTTGGAAAAAATTGTTAGTGCTAAACCATATTTATTAATTATTATTAACTTCACAGTAATTTTTAGATATTTGATAACATAGAATATAATATTTTAATATATTATTAAATCTCATGATCAGGACCGGTATTGAGACCGTACGAGTGGTGCGTCTCACCGGGACTTCCATTTTAAAAGGGCACCATTTAAAGAAAAATCATATAATACTATTATCCATTTATATTATTAATTTATTTTAAAATAAATTAAAAAAACTAATATAAAACGAAATATTCAACCTTTTGCCAAACTACAAAAATATTAGCAAAGAAATTAATTTTTTATTTAATTAATATAAATATTTAGATTAATATATATTATTTTTTATTATATTTATTAATATATGACATCATTTATTTTATTCACACATGATCTCCAAATTACATGGCCGACCCTGCTCATAAAAATCAAATCACTAAACTCATAACTATTATCTACCTAATAATTCCCACATAAAATTGTTACAAAAAAAAATTGTTGTACATTTTGATACGATAGAATATATATCTTTTATATCTCCAATGTATCTAGACATAGCCATATGTTATCTACGTTAGTTTCTTGTATGGTAAGTAGTGATTTACTGCATAAATTACTCGTTTGAGGCTGTACATATATGTGGGTATCTTTTGTGAATAAGATAACAGAAAATATTCATTCTTTCTGGTTTGTTACATTTGAAATTTTGAAATAAGGCCACATGCAATTCATGAGCATATTTATAACACATTTAAGCATTTTTTTTTTTTACACAACTCACCCTAGAATATTTATGACAAAATAATATTATTGTACACTAAAATACAATGTGTATATATATTTATAGAATAGTGGTGACTATTTTACACTACAATACAATTTGTATATTTATATCATGGGATAAAATTTTTTTTTTGACAGTGAAATGTTATTAATGTAATTTATTTTTCTTGATATTGGAATGGGACAAGTCATGAAATGACAACCATGCAAATTATTGTACTAGTAATAAAAATGGCATCCCAAGTTCTAAGTTGTGGCCCTATACACTAAGGACAACTCTCTTGATTGCATCTTCCATCAAATGTATACATCTCACATAAATCTTCACATCCTAAATTTGCATCTCAATCAATCATAATCAACCCCAATATATACTATTATTCAAGTTAATTTATTCCAAAACCATACTCAATCATTTGGCTTAGTATTCGAGTAATAACACATTTTTACATACCTTTTATTATTATAAAAATAAGGGATAGTCAAATCTTGAAGCTGATATCAACATCGAATTGTAATGGTTTGTTACAAAAGAATTATATATTAAGTTATACGATGTATTTTGTTTTTGGAGGGGATGTAATAAAACAAGAAAAGAAAAATATTTGAAATTGACTCGACATAACCTCCACACAGAGAAACGAGCAAGCATATGTGTGTGAATGATATATATAACACTCAAAATCATATCAAAAGCACTATCTACATATATATGAAAATGACTACTCATTTCATTGTCTTGTTTTTAATTTCATTTAATCATAATTGGACTTTTTTTTTGGATAAAATATCTTTATCCAATAAAAATCTTGCCTTAAAAATTAAAATTACATTAGTTGTGAATTTCAACAAGGGATGAATATGGACAATCTTATATGGGTCTATTTACACTTGGATCGTTTGAGAATTTTATTCATAAAAGTATTCGATTGCAACCCATATAAGCTACACAATCAATTTATTTTAATTTAATAAGGAAAAATATGAATTAAACCCAATATATATTTTTAACTTTGATTTTATTTTAATATATTTTTCTATTAGGAATTATTTCAGTATTTGACAAATTATGATAATTTACCCCATCGTTTTATAAATTTTATCATAATATTAATTTTATTAGTTAAAAATATCCTAGGTGATTGGGTGAGAGTCATATATTATACGAACATAAATTATGGCTATAAATTAACTAATTTTAATGATGAGTACTGACTCAGCATATTTTTATATCTCGCAAACACCCAAGACATTTTCCTCTAAAAAATAAACATTCGGTAAAATTTCATATTGTAAAAATTAGGGGTGTACATGGTTTGACCGAAACCGACCAAATTGGCCAAATCAAAATAATTTGGCCGGCCGGTTTGAAAATTTCAACTATGGTATATGGTTTGGCCGACGGTTTGTGATGGGAAACCGGCTATTTCGGCCGGACCGAACCGTATATATTTATATTATTTAATGTGCACATATATTGAGATGTTATATAGTTTAGTGGCGCATGTGATGGTGTACAATTTGGATGTTGTAGGTTTGAATCTCACTCTTGGCATCGTTTTATGATTTTTTATTTTTTTAAATAACTTCAACAATTCTAATTTTAAACCCTAACAATAATTTTTATATTATTATTTCATTCAAAAAAAAAAATATTCTTCCAGCCTCCTCCTATTTCAGTTTTGCTTCTCACGAGTCACAACCGGCTGCCACCCTCATCTCGTCATTTTGCCGTTGCTCCTCGCCTCTCTTCTCTAATGGTTGAAGTTGTTAGTTTTTTTGTTGTTTTTTTTCAAATAAATTAATGTAAAATAGAAGATTCGATATTTTTCGATATTGTTCTTTGCATACCGTCAAACCGGTCGAACCAAACCGGTTTATTTGGTTTGGCTTGGTTTGGTTTGAAATATTAATTTGGCCGGTTTGATTTGAAAAAACTTCAAACCGTATTATTTGGTTTGGCCGAAACTTCGATCCTCAAACCGGCCAAACCGGACCGCGTACACCCCGATTAAAAATAGATTAAATTTTCCTAAAGTTATCAATCAATATGGTATAATTATTTGATTAAAAAAAAAAGTTGTGTATATTAGGGTAAAACTCATAATTCTCCCGTTTATTAAAAAGAATTTTCAATCGTGCACCCTCATTAATAAACTTTAATACCAAAAATCTTGAATGAAACACATTATTTAACTATACAAATTCCAAAAAATATAGTATATATATACATGCAGAGACAATTTATCTAAATAATTATATTGCATGATCTTGATTCACGAGTTGAAATCATCATCATCATTATTATAATAATAATAATAATAATAATAAATTTCCGGTCCGATTATATAGTTCAGTTTGATGTTACACGTTTGTCAAAAATTATTTAATATTCAAACAAACAATATTACCCTTTTTTATAGTATTAATTAACCTCTCATTTTCAAAATATTACATTTAATATTCTTATTTTCTAAAGTTATTCAGGGTATTAGAATAGATAATCATAAAGATATTAAATCTTCTTGATATCTATATCTCCTTAATTCACTCCTAAATTCTCTCCTAGATTTATTCATTTGTTCATATCTTAGATAGATTTTTTATATCTTGTAAACTCTATATATACTTCACTCAATAATACATCATTCATTGAGGCAAATATTATTGGTCTATCATGGTATCAGCCTAACTCGATCCTGACCTAATCTCTCTCCCTCCCCTCTCGCCTCCTCTCCCTCTCTCTCTCGGCCTCTCACCCCTTTCTTACGCCGATCACCGCCGCCGCACAGCCCTCACGGCTGCCGGCAGCCCTCTCCCTTCTCTCCCTCCCTTCTTCCGGCCTCACGCCGCCTTCCTCCTCCGTGCGAAGCCTCTCGCTCGCACGGCTTCTTCCTCTCTCCCGCTGCCTCTCCACGCGCTAACCCTAGCCGTCCTAACTCCTCTCGCCTCCCCTCCGGCCTCACGCCACAACTCCGGCCTCACGCCACCCCTACATAAAACCCTAACCCTAAAATTTCCAAAACCCTAGCCGTACTAAACACTCGCCCCCCCTCTCAAACCCTAGTTATTCTAAACCCTAATATACAAACCCTAGCCGAAAC
>JAPKLW010000348.1:237308-247909 GCA_026898455.1 Plectranthus barbatus | reverse complement strand
GGGGGGATATTAGAATAGATAATCATAAAGATATTAAATCTTCTTAATATCTATATCTCCTTAATTCACTCCTAAATTCTCTCCTAGATTTATTCATTTGTTCATATCTTAGATAGATTTTTTATATCTTGTAAACTCTATATATACTTCACTCAATAATACATCATTCATTGAGGCAAATATTATTGGTCTATCACAGGGATATAATTATAATTACCAAACAAAAACAATATCAAATATAGAAACTGGACTATATAATTGAAACATCCTAAAATAGTAACCCGGACTATATAATTAAAACGGAGGGAGTATTATTGTTTGGCAAAAACTTGCGTTAGGCACGCCTAAATGGTTTAGGCGGGTTTTATCCATACCCAAATGGGTTCACCCACCCAAACAGGGTTCATTAATCCCCAATGAGGGTATATTAAATGGGGAAGGTCTTGGGTTAGGCAGACCTAAACGATTTAGGCGGGTTTTATCCATTAACTCAAGATTTAGGCGGATTTTATCCATTAACCTAAGCCCAAACCCATATAATATACCCTATTTGGGATGGGTGAACCCATTTGGGTAGGATAAAACCCGCCTGAACCGTTTAGGCCTGCCTAACGCAAGTTTTTGCCTATTAAATGAGTTTGGGTTTGGATTAATGGATAAAACCCGCCTAAATGATTAGGAATGCCAAACCTGAGACCTTCCCTTATTGTTTTGACCCTCTACCTTGAAAAAAAAAAAAAAAAGTATACAATGAAAAATATCATTACAAAAATCTCAACCAACTATAGTTGTTTGACAGCTTGAACACTACGAATGGGCTGAAATTTTGCCCAAATCTGGTGGTTTCTGCCAGCCGCATATTTTTCCCAAAATGGCAATGCAGTTCCACACAAAAATAAATAAAATAAAATCAATGTCCAAAATATAAAATATTAATAAAAAAACATTTGAATGTCAAGAAACAAAATCTTCACAAACATACATAAAATACATTCATATATTAATAAAACTCGAATTCATAATCTACATCCGGACAAACGACGACACGATAACACGATACTATACCGGCTTAAGCATCCCATGAAACTAATTATGGAGCCACTTTACAAAACCTTATTAATGGGAAATGCAAAAAGGTCCTAAACGTAATTAAAAGGCCGGCCTTGTTGAAAAATGTCCAGACACTAGAGCTGTGGGGGCGTGCCATTTTATTTTAGGCCCCGGCTTTAATACTTTATTTCATTCCTCACCACTCTTTTTGCTTTTATTCTATTTGTCTCCCCTCATTTTATTATTAATCGATCATTTTGCATCTTAAGTTAACTACTACTACTTTTTGTTATTTTCTCGGACCTATGGGTTTTTTTTTGTTTTTATTTACTTATTTTTTATATTGTAATATATATATATATATATATATATATACATATATATATTTGAATAAAACTAAATTTGTATCACTCTTTCATAGTATATATTTTTAGATCGGTTTTCATGATTTATCACATTACTTTTTATAAGACAATACATATATAATCTTACAAATTAAATTCCTATTTTTGTTAATTTTATGCTTATTATCATTATTTTTTAATATGTATACATTAATTTTAAACACACACCCAAATATTTCCGGGCAAACTCAAACTTGTGACCTCTCAGTTACATGTAAGATGCTTTAACCCCTACACCCCGAATTAAGGGACATTTTTATGCTTATTTTGTTATGTTTGTTAAATTTATATATAGCAGCGCTTGCAATATTGAGAATTTTTTTGCAATAGTTATATTTATCTATGATACTAATAAATAAAATGAAAATTTTTAATGAATAACCAATAAAAATGTATATAAAAACATATAACTTGATTAGTTGTACTTTAAAATATAAAATAAAATATTAAATATTTGATTCGCACAATGATCGAATATAAATCTACATCAGCCAAACTAATTAAACCACTACTTTACAAATGTCAAGAAAATATATAAATTTTATTGTAGTTTTTTTTCTCCAAACAATTAATGCATTTGTAGACTTATTATAAGAAATATCTCAATTGGAACACCAACTAAAATATCTCAGTTTTCTTATAAAAAGAATCTTCCATTCATCAATTTAACCATCACAATAAGGGCAGCCATCCATCCTAGGAAGTATTTGCCAATTGACTATCAATTGAGGAGAAGTAATATCTCAATCGGTAAACTTTTATGTTGAACTTTTTATTTATTTATTTATATAAACTCAATCATTGCTCACATCTTTCATGCATCCAAATAATACATATATATTGTGTTTGATGAGTTACCCCATATTAAAATGATTTCAAAAAAAATATATATATATATATATATACAACTATCTCTAGACAAAGTTGGTGCATTACAAAATATAATGCATAAAAGTGTTATAAAAAATGCAATGTGATAGTCATGTGTTATGTTTTTAGGATAATGCTACATTGCATACGATATAATAGACTATATTACAAAAGGAGAGTGAGGGAGAGATTAGATCAGGTGAAAAAAAAATCATCCCGTAAAAAAATTAAGAAAATTTCTTGATTATGTTTATCGTGTTGGTTGATGATAATTACCACGTGGCATTAAAACCTATGTTGCTTGAATATATTTAACACATTGCTTGAATAAACATAATCAAAATTTTCTATTTTTTTATATGATACTTTTCCTCTTCAGAACCACTTCTCACACGTGCGCGCGCTCACACACACACACATATATATATATATATATATATCCATCCAGTGAGAATAGAGAATATGAGAATACTATGTTATATCCTCACTATACTTCATTTTAACTTCAAAACCATTCATTCAAGAAATACTTCATTTTAACATCAAAACCATTCATTCAATATATACTTTATTTTTACCTCAAAATACTTCATTTTCATTTTATCATCCATTTTCTTTACGTTAACAACAATTCTCATATGATCAGACATATATATATATATATATAAGGAGCGGATCCTATGCTAAAAAGTTATTTATACTAAAATGCTAATAATGATTGATTAGTTAGTGTATTATGCTTGTTTAGTTTTAATATTATGCACCATTGAATTGCATAACCGCTCACATAAAAATAAATAACTGTCAATCGAAAAAATTCAATCTTAATCATTCATCCATCAAAATCAAGGGTCTAAGATTTATTCCTATTTAACATCTTTTCACTTTTTAGCATTTAATCTTTTCCCTATATATATTTATTGTCAAGATAACTCATGTATGTTGAGCTATCTACTATTATACGAAAGACAACTTTTTATAAGTCACTTTTAATAAATACTCCCTCCGTCCCATAACATTAGTCCTGTTTTCCTTTTTCGTCTGTCCCAAACATTAGTCCTCTTTCCTAAAATGGAAAATTAATACACTCTCACTAATAAAATATTAATTTCCTCTATCTCTACTCGCATTTGTATCTGTGCCGAAATGAAACAAGACTAATGTTATGGGACGGAGGGAGTAATATATAAAGCGGTGTTGTGGTATATATATTTGAAAATTGAAATTTTATTAATGATTGAGGCGTTTAATATTGTGTCATATTATTGTACTAAATAGCAAAGTGCTATATGTCAACATTAACTCTATATTAGTATATAGTATCTATGGATTATAAAGTTATGTATGTCATAAATGATATTTATGTCTTACGTTTGACTAAAACAAACAACTTGAACATTCATGCATAATTTAATCAATCTTATATAAGTATCTATTACATTAATATAATATTGTTCGCTTTATGTTAAAGCCCTCACGATTTTGCTTTTCGGTATCTTCATCTCAAAATGCATCATCCTAATTAGAGGATGGTAAAATTTTATATACAATAAACTATTTCTTTGTTTCTTCAATACGGGTCTTGGGTATTGCGGAACCTAATATAATCTAATGAACACAAAAGCATACACTTTTATAAATATGATTTTGTTCATAAATTAGTAATATTTAATACCAATCTGATTTTCTTGTTCAAACATGATATAACAAAGTCATCAACGATAATCGGTGTCTTTGATCTTCTTGGACTTGGTCTTCAAATTTTATGATATTATTAGTTGGGAGGTTTTGATTATAACTTAATGAATAATATATTTGAATATCATTGGTAGCAATCTATATAGTTTTGAAATGTTATTAAAATCCTCATTTATAATTGTAAGTGATAGTAGTATAATGAGGATAATTATATATATAAGACAACCTTACAATAAACCTTAAAATCAATATCAATATTTAGAAACTATCCCAATTAAAAAAAAAAATTATAAACTAGTTTAAACCTTATAAAGTATTAAGAGAAATATTACCATACTCATCGTGGATGTCCTACCTACAATTAATGTGTTAATATCATATAAACATTATAATAAATTGAAAATGTATCCAAAATGAACAATATTTATCTTATCATCTAAAATGACACCGTCACATTGCTTGTAAATACGTTAAGGCACAATATTAAAAATTTTGGAGTTTTACCGTTTTAGGACCCGCAAGATAGTTTAATTATCGATTCAGGACCCGAAAGACTAATTGTCAATCCAAGACCCGAAAGATCACAAAAATTCTCAATCAAAAACCCGAAAGATCATAGAATTCTCAATTCAGGACCTCAATATCAGGTCCTGGATTGAGAATTGTTTGATCTTTCGGGTCTTTATTGACAAATCATCTTTCGGGTCCTGAATTGATAATTAAACTATCTTTTGGGTCATGGATCGACAATTCTCCTAAAATTGTATTGCCCTCATTATCTCTCTTAATGTAACTAAAAGGTAAAAAAAAAAGTTTAACAGAACATAAATCAATTTAATTTTATTTTCTCAAACATTATATTCCAATTAAAAACATCTAGAATCAATATACAATAAACGTAACATCTTTCAATATGAGAGTCAACCTATTCATAAATCTTAGCAAAAAAATGTTATTATAATTTATAACTTATTACCATACATACTTTTACCACGACTTATTCTACATATATAATAATAAATTATTACCTAAAAATATTTTAATAAGAATACTAAAAATACAAGATGGTAGATCAAGCAACCAATAAGCCGAATTAATCCACACGTGTCACCACGAGAGCTCATAACATGGAAAATCCATGCAAATGCAAACCACCCTATCTTTATCCCTACTTCATTTCATTGACTCTCTCTATATTTTTAATTATATATATATATATATATATATATATATATATATTATTATTTTTTTACATCTAATTTTGTTTTCCACCTCCTCGCTCAGACTCCCCCATTTGTGTAAATGTTTTTTTTTTTTAATTCATTTTCTTTCTCTCTCTACATTTCGTTTTTATATTATTTATTTATGCTCTCTCTTTCTCTCTAGATTTTCTCTATTTGGAAGAGAGAGAGAGAGGGTGGAGCCCAAAACTGGTCCTATGCTTTGCTGGCTTGAAGCTCTCCATTGTTGGTTTTTAATGGGGTTTGTCTGATGAGAGAGACCAGAGTTCAGTTGCCCAAATCAACACACCATAATATTAATAGTAAAACCACAATCTCTGTCCCTCTCCACTCTTCTCTTTCCATCTCCGGCTCTTGATTCTTCTTTCGCTTTGCTATTGTTTTCGTCTTTCCTTTTTTTCTCACTCGTCTTCATCGTATCATCATAATCAACATCGTCATCATCTTGTTTCTCTTTTTTTCCCCTGATGATTGCTGCTCAGAGGAAAGAGTAGAGGGTCAAGGCGAGAAATAACCTAGAAACCTTGTTTTGAATTTTCCCAATTTTTCATTTTGAAGTTGACGGATCCACAGATCTACGCGTGTTTTCACTTTCAGATCTTTCACCCCCACAGGTAACTTCTTTAGCATATTTCGTGCCCGCCCATCATACGTTTATGTGTTAATTTTGTTTTAGGAATTTTTTTGGAGTGTTGAATTTGATGAGGGTTTTTGCGATTTCGAGAAATTAGGGTGTTTTTGTGTTGGGGTTGCTGGTTTAGCAATATTGTTTTCTGTTTTTTGGGGATTTGAACCTTCTAGAATTCCAACTGGCTGACCAGACGACAATCCAAAGAAAAAGTGAAGTTTGACATTTCGTTTTTCAAAGCCGAATTTTCACGGTATTGAATTTTCTTGATGTTGTTTGCGGCGTTGTGCACATAGAATTTAAACTGGTCAGAGATCTGCCGTACATTGGAAATTCATTTATTATTAACTTACATTACATTGTTGTTATTTAACTTCTCCTTTTGATGGTTTATGGGTTTGTTGTCAGACTTCTAGCTTGCATTCTGCTTTGTGGAGGAGGATTTGATAAATAATTTTATAGTTGGGTTTTATTCAGTTAAAAAAGTTACTTCGCCGGCTTTGTTAAATGCGAATAATTTGGAGGGTGGTTTGGATGAGATGAGGGGATGTTATCCGGGTTAATGAACTTTTTGAGGGCCTGCTTTCGGCCAAAGGCGGATCGACATGTTCACTCGGGTTCTGATGCAACTGGTCGTCAAGATGGGCTTCTATGGTACAAGGACTTGGGTCAGCATTTTAGTGGAGAGTTCTCTATGGCTGTAGTTCAAGCCAATAATCTACTGGAGGATCAGAGCCAACTTGAATCTGGTTCTCTGAGCTCGAATGAGTCGGGTCCATATGGCACTTTTGTGGGGATTTATGATGGACATGGTGGTCCAGAGACATCCCGGTTTATTAATGAACACCTCTTCCAACATCTGAAGAGTAAGTGCTGAAATTCATTATAATCTGAAGTTGCTGTGTAGTTGCTTTAAAAGTTTGACTATTTTTTGGAAAGCAAAAGACAAGATTATATGAGATATTTTGCACCAAATATTATCTGCTACGATAATAACTTGATATGGATGATTACCTTGGAAAGAGAGTGTATATTACGCCTTACGGGCATATTTTCGTGATTGTATGGTCGTAAAGGTAGTAAGAAATGTGAATTGAGGCTTAACTACTTAACTTTGTTTCTCATTCTATCCTTAATATTTTTTCAAAGTCTAGTAAGTTTTACGTTATTTTATTTCTTGATTGTGCAGGGTTCACGGCAGAGCATCAATCTATGTCAGTGGAGGTCATAAAGAAGGCATTTCAAGCTACAGAAGATGGTTTCTTCTCAGTTGTCAGCAGACAGTGGCCCATGAAACCACAAATTGCAGCGGTTGGTTCATGCTGTCTTGTAGGAATTATTTGCGGTGGAACTTTATATGTTGCCAACCTTGGTGATTCCCGGGCTGTTTTAGGAAGACTTGTCAAGGCTACTGGGGAAGTACTTGCCATTCAACTCTCAGCCGAGCATAATGCAAGTATTGAGTCTGTGAGGCAGGAGCTGCAGTCTCTGCACCCTGATGACTCACATATTGTAGTTTTGAAGCATAATGTATGGCGCGTGAAGGGTCTCATACAGGTTCGACTTATTCTATGCAATCATAAATGCTATTGTTTTATTTTTGTTTGTTTGGTTTTGTGCTTCCTGCTGCACCATTGTCCGATATTGATGAATGAACAGTGACAACGCTGCATCGAGTTTGTGAAAGATTAATGAGTTCAGTGGTTTGACCTAGTTTCACATTTGGCTGTTCCTTGCCTCATAAATTGATTAGTCTGTGCAATAATTTATTTTCAATCTCAATTGTTGATTCTGTGCTTCTTTTCTTAGTTCTAGTTTTTATCCAATTAGCTGATCTCAGATATCTGTAATTCAAGATATTGCCAACCATGCCGACTGATTCATTCTCTCGTGTTTCCTTGCGTACATACTTGTAATTATCAATATTGTCTTCAATTAAATTCTCTACCCTGAGATTTGAAATTATTAAAATCCTTGTATTGGGCTAGTGGAATTCTCTTTCCTCAATTTTATGATATTTTGCTATATACATTAAGCTCTCCAATATATCCTGTTACTCATGAATCGTGATGTTAAGGATGATTGTAAGTTCTTCGGTAGTAACTGCCATGCCTAGAGAGGTACAATGGAGTACTTTATGCATATTCCATAAGTCGAAAATTAGAATCTAACCCTATACCGTGCATTTTGGTTGTCCAATTCTGATCCCGCTCTCTGTTTCTTTCATTGTACTTTGAAGTTATTGCTCATACAGTACACTTTGTAATGGTCCTGTCATTTTACAGATTTCCAGATCAATCGGAGATGTGTATCTGAAAAAAGCTGAATTTAACAGAGAACCGTTGTATCAAAAATTTCGACTTCGAGAGCCTTTCAAAAGACCAATTTTGAGCGCAGATCCATCAATTACCGTGCACCCGTTGCTGCCTCATGATCAATTCATTATTTTTGCATCGGATGGCCTTTGGGAGCATCTTACCAACCAAGAAGCAGTTGATCTAGTCCAAAATCATCCGCGCAGTGTAAGATATTCATTGCCTCATTAACATTTTTCTATTAAGAACCAAATTATCCTTCCCTTGATTATGTTATCATTGAGTAAAAGACCAGTAGAGTCTCATGGCTAATCAAGTAATCAGTCTATGCATCTTCATATTTGCTGTCGGGGTTTGACACAAGAATCATTTGTAGCATAGTGAAAAATTTACAGAATCTTTTGGCTTATGAGCTGTGTGCGTCACTCTGATTGGTCGTGAATGGTGTTTAACTAGCCCTCCCAAGCAAGAATTCGTTTCTTTGTACAGGTTGTTGTTATGCCCAAACAACTTAATGTAATTATGGTATGCTTTTCTCCCATTGAAGTGATCTTCCCTACTCTCTCTTTTATCCTTTCTAGGAAGACCAAAGTAGCGCTTTACATTCTAGTCTCTAGTCTAGGAGCTACATTGGGATTGTTGCTGACCGTACCTAGTTAGGACTTAGGCTAGTATGGTTACTGGTTTTCCATATATAACAGAATTCCCTAGTATGGCAACTGGTCTTTAGTTACATAAGATGGTTTCTGGTAGTTAATGAATAAAGATGATTTCTTCCAAGTTATGCTGAACTTTTTTTCTTCCTTGGAATGGTTTTTGGGTTTTCGTTCTCCTCCCTCCAAACTAAGGACTCATCATGGTTATGACTTGCAGGGGAGCGCTAGGAGATTAGTAAAAACAGCATTGCAGGAAGCAGCAAAGAAGAGAGAAATGAGGTACTCAGACCTGAAGAAGATCGACCGTGGGGTCCGCCGCCATTTCCACGACGACATCACCGTGGTGGTGGTGTTTCTCGACTCACATCTTGTGAGTCGAGCTAGTTCAGTCCGGTGTCCTAACGTATCCATTAAAGGAGGCGGCATCAGCCTGCCTCCGAATTTCCTGGCTCCTTGCACCACGCCAACAGAACCAGCGGCCACCTGATGTATGGAAGCCGCAGCAGCCGCGGGTTGTTAATGTTATTTTACCTGTTGTACAATGGTGATGTGAATACAGGTAGCTTGAAAGATAAAAGAGCAGGGCCTCGAATTCTTTAAAATGTACGATGTAACTCTTTTTTTAACTGGAGACAAATACCTGGCATAGTTGGAGTTTGCCCAAGAGGCTGGGAAAGAGAAAGTGGTCTTGAAGTTGAAGGTGAAGATCATCATCATCATCATCATCATCATCATTATGGCTGTGTTTTCTGGGCAACCCCCCTTTCCTTAAATTTGTTGTTTCCCATGTTATTCAGGTTCACTTTTTAATCTTATATTTACTTTTGTAAATTCTGTGACCTCGAGGCTCAGTGTTCTCTGATAAATTCTTGTTCCATCTCTGCATCTGCTTCCATTATTTGCATAGCTCATTCTAAGCTATCTTGATGGCTTCAGTCACCAGGAATCCAGTTTTGTAACTGAGTCTCCATGTTCTGCAAATCTTCGTCTCTTTCTTTGTTCCTATTTAGAGAGAGAGAGAGAGAGAGAGAGAGACTGACTGCTGCTACACAATACATACATCTTTCTTTTCTATATTACATGAATGGTTTTCTTTTTGTGCATGTTGGTAGTTGGGTCATAGACTCATGGGTGGTGCTGCTGCTGCTTGAGAGAGAGAGAGAGAGAGAGAGAGAGAGAGAGAGTGTGAAATATCAAATCAGTGTCAGGTAATTTGAGCAGCCCCAGAAGGTGGATTTTCCATTAGGTTATGCGCCTGTTAAATAGACACAATGGGAAAAAATCAAATTACTAAGGAAGAGGGCTCAGTTACCAATGCTCTCTCTATTATTTAAATTTGGTAGAGCCTCTTGTAATAATAATGCCCAATCCCCTACATCCAACGGCTGTACAAAGCTGCAGCTGCCACCTGTCTCAACGATTACCAATCAAGATTTAATCTTTAACTTGCCCAAAGTGCCCTTTTTTTATTTACTTCAAAATTGAAAGTCATTTACGCAATTTGTCATATGTTGTGGGGGCATAATTGTCTTTGACAACATAGTAGTAATATAATGATACTCTCTCATTTGTTAATGCAATATTAAAGGCCTTTGTCATAAACTGACAGCAGCAAACATCCACCATTATATTCTCATAATTAAGGATTTAGCTGTTAACAGAGTAGAAACAAAAAGATTGTGTCTGTGTCATCTCTCTCTCTCTCTCTCTCTCTCTCTCTCTCTCTCTCTCTCTCTCTC
>JAPKLW010000348.1:203956-237298 GCA_026898455.1 Plectranthus barbatus | reverse complement strand
CTCTCTCTCTCTCTCTCTCTCTCTCTCTCTCTCTCTCTCTCTCTCTCAGATACTCTCACACACACACACACACACATGCATGCGGGGACATAATCTATCAGTGTATTCTGGATGGTCTTGACTAGCCTTTTTACTAGTTTAGACCAAATTTGACTCCTCTTTTCTCTCACTAGTCAGCACCATCTGTCTCATTGTGAAAAATCTCTGTTGCATTTATTTACAGCAACCTCCCCCCTCTCTCCCTCTCTCTCTCCTAAATATTTATTAATTTTAAGTATGGAACAACAAGGACCCGTACACTCACTTGCATTACCAAAGCCAAAGAGATACCATCGTCTCTTTCTCGAGCCCCTACCTGGTTACCACCCTCTCTCTCTCTGTGACCAGTTATTTTAGACTATTCGGTAGCATTTAGGGTAAAAAAACTAGACAAGAATGACCTGCATTCTTACTTTTCATTCTGTTGCAGAGGAAAACAAAGCATCCTTTCCTCTACATACATTTTCAACTCTTTCCTTCTCTCATCCTAGGTGAACATCGTCTCCTTTTCTCAGCAGCACTCCGACTTTAGCTCTATTTTCATACGTGTGTGTATGTGAGAGAGAGAGAGGCCATCTTCTTCTTTTATCAGATGCCCACTTTTACATTCTTGAAGCCATGAAAGAGGAAAAGAGATGGGCTACTACATGGGTCGCATTCTTGAAAGTCATTTTTGTTTCTTCAGACAAAATCCCTCTTTTTGATGTCCAAATACCAACTGGGCTGTTCATCAAATGCTTTAAATCCCAGTAAAAGTCGAGAAAAATTCAATCTTTGCGCAGCCCCACCACTTTTTTTTCAGTTCAAGAAACCACCTTTTTTATGTAGGAGCCCATCTTTTCAAGACCAGAAGAGAAGCTCTCTGTTTTGGGGAGAAAGAGAGCAAAATGGGGTGTGTAGCGTCAAGATTAGAAGAAGAACAGGAAGTAGTGTCAATTTGTAGAGAGAGAAAACGGCAGCTGAAGTTGGCCGTAGAGAGAAGATACGCTCTAGCAGATGCTAATTATAGATACTTCAAATCATTATATGGTGTGTCAGCAGCCATAAAGCTCTTCGTTGCACGCCATTCCTTACCACCTGCGCCATTTTTCATAACCTTCCCACCGCCTTCCCCTCTCAAGGAAAAAGTGGTTTCAAACCCTTTGTTTCTTCAGCAAGCCCCAACCGAGCCCACAAAGGAAACAATCGCATGTGAGTCATGCAGTTCTTCCACAACCACAGAATCCTCCGAGGAAGACAGAGAGATTGCAAGAGAGAAACAAGCAGGTGAAGAGAAAATCTGCAGCTACTTCTACATGGACATGCCTCAGACAATGTCAATGCCTTCACCTCAGAGAGATCTTGGGTGGGATTTCTTCAACCCTTTCAACAATGTGGCTAGGCCAGAAATCATTAGTGTTTACAATAGAATGTCTGAAGAGGAGTTGAGAGTTGTGAGGGAACAGGAAGGCATCCCTGACCTTGAAGATGAAGAAGGGGAAAGAATGGGGGGAGAGAGGAAGGATGTGGTGGAGAGAGAAGCTGTCAATGTAGTGGAAGAACAGAGTCAAGTTGAGTCTGTGAAGGCTGTGGAGAATGCAGATGAGAGCAATAGTGAGCAGCAGAAGGGGTTAAGTGTTGTTGATAAGCCTGTTGAAGGGAGAGAGCTGTTGGAAGCTTTGAAGGATATTGAAGATCATTTCATCAGAGCTTATGATTCTGGTAAGGATGTTTCAAGAATGCTGGAGTGCAACAGGGTGCATTTGCAGTCCAATATTGATGAGATAAAAGGTGAATTTCTTTTTTTTTTTTTCACCATGTTCTTTTCTTTCAAGAATCATATTTTACAGCTTTGCTTATCATTATGGATAGAATATATAGTTTTCTTTGAATTGTCCAAGTTTATGATGTATCTGAACTTGAATGGTATGAGAAATGTTGCATTAGATACTGTCATGGACTACACAATCTACATTATAAGCATGAGTTCTATCACTATATACTATTGCTTATGCTATATTGATTCATGATGCTCCTTCGAGTTTTCGTGTATCGCGTTCTTTAACTTTAAGGGCAATTCGAATTCGTTTTCCCTCTTTGTGTTGTTGCTCTGTGTACATTCACAAAGATGTATGAATGCAGAAAACTCAACAAAATTGATCCAAGCTATTGCGTGGAGATCGGCTTCTCGTTCATCGACGTGCAAGAGTTTAGTAGCGTCTAGTTCCAAGAGTTCGTCGACATGGACAGAATTCAGCAACGATCTATTTGATGATTATGGGGGCATGGCTTCTGGAAGCCACTCACTAACCTTAGGAAGGCTGTATGCATGGGAAAAGAAACTATTCGAAGAAGTTAAGGTATCAGCTGTGGATTCATGAAATGCTGCATTTAGAACTATGCTTATTGCTACAATCTATTTGAGATGCTGGTATGAAGCATGATTGTGTACTGGTGTTCATCAGGATGGAGACAGCATACGTCGAATTTACGAGAGGAAATGCAACCAACTGAGGAATCAAGACGCTAGGGGAGATGAAGGGCTTACAGTCGACAAAAGCAGAGCAGCGGTTAAAGATCTCTACAGCAGGATCCTCGTGGCAATCCGCAGCGCTGAAACTATATCGAAACAAATCGAGAAACTGATCGATCAAGAACTCGAGCCACAGATAAGAGAACTGCTTCAAGGGTAAAAATAGATCACTACTGCATTAGAAATGGTGCTGTGTTTTCACTCTTCTTACACTCTTCTGTTCAATGCAGAATGGCAACTACCTGGAAATTCATGCTGGAGGCGCATGAGATCCAGCATAAGATCATATTCGAAGTGACAACGTTTTCGTGTCCTTCGTATGGGAAATTCTGCAACGAATCTCACCGCCTTGCAACGCTCCAGCTCGAGACCGAGCTCCGGAACTGGCGTTCGTGTTTCACGGAGTACGTCGAAGCTCAGAAGGGGTACGTTGAAGCCCTTTTCGGATGGTTGTCCAAGTTCGTCACCCCCGAAATCGAGTCTTACACGAGGAGCAGCGCGTCCGCAATGCCAAGCCGGCTCCATGGCCCTCCGCTGCTCCTAGTTTGCCATGACTGGTTAGAGTCGATGAACAAGTTACCAGAAACCGCAGTTTCGACCGCGATCAAGAGCTGCGCGAAGGATGTTAGAGCTCTATGGCTTCAGCAAGGAGAGGAGCAGCAGCAGAAGAGGAAAGTGGATAACCTATCCAAAGAGTTGGATAAAAAGACTCTGGCTTTCCAGAAGGTCGAGTTCAGTTTAACTAACAGGAGTGCAGAGCCCGAGACGGAGCGACCGGCCGGCTCGTTCGTCGAGGGCAAGGAGCTGCTGGACAACCTGCGGAGAAGGGTTGGTTTGGAGAAGGAAAAACATCGGAACTGCATGCAAGAAACTGAGAGGATCACCCTGAATGGCTTCCAGACGGGTTTCTGTCGGGTTTTCGAGTCGATGACAGAATTCTCCCGGGCTGCATTGAAGATGTACAATGAGTTGAGCAATGTAGAGGATGGAGAAAAAGCTGGGAAACAAACTTGTATAGAGGGTACTGGAGTAGGAAATGGCAGCAGATGACAAGACAAATATTGCTTGTCTAGATATGCCTTATTGTTGTAGGGTATTGAGTTAGTGTTGTGGTGTTTTAGACTCTGTCAAAGCAGCTCGCTGAGACTTGGTGTCGCCATGGATTCTTTTCTTCCTCTAGCAATGGTGTTTTGTCTCGTATTTGCTGTAAAATACGGCCGCGCCTATACGCTAGGTGGTCACAGGCCGTCCCGAAAATTCCTTGTATGGCTCTATTGTATGTTTCGAAAATTATATATACAGCGCCTAGGCGGAATTGGGGCCGCAATTATACGGGCTATGCGGACATCTGTATGGATTATACGGGATTTCTGTACGGGCTAGGCGAGTTTATATGATAATTTTAAAACAAATTAGTAAAAATTTGAAAAAAACATAAATAAAATTAGAAAAAACATAGTAAATGGAACAATAGAGAGATTTTTTCCATTCTTCACATTATAAAACCGTATTTGGTGTTTTACAATAGAGAATTGGGATATAAGACTATTATAACTTTTAATTTTATTATTATATTGTCTATTGTTATTGGATTAAATTAAATTTCGAAATGTAAAAATATTTATTGTTCTATTGATATTATATTATTTTTTTAAGGATATTTAAACTTTGAAAATAATTTGACTATAATTTTTTTTTTTATCTCTAATATTTTAAATATTGTAATATTTACAATATAAAAAATATGTTGACAGTATAGGTGCCGCCTAAAAACTATTTAGGACAGCCTAGGCACTAGTCCCCATATGACCGTTCGACTAGCGCCTGACGTATTCTACAACTTTCAAGCCAGAAACACCAACATGAATCCACATAATATAAAAGCATGTCCCATAACAAAGAACAATAGCTTCTAATGAATAAGGAAATGGTGGAATATGGGGATAACATTTAAGCAAGAACTGTATCTAACAACATAGGTTCTAAAGCATTACATTTGTACAGCACGTGTTAAAAGTCATCCCAGGCTTGAGAGTACTTTCTCACCCTCAATGTATCATCATCTATCTCAAGTATAAGGAGATCAAGAATTGGGAGAAGATTATGAATTCACTCACAACAGTAGCTGGAGAGTGTATCCCCATAAGCGGCACGACATCAACCTGCAGCCAGCTCTCCACGGCTGAACCCACCACCGCACCAGCCACGAGCCCCCCTATTGTTATCACGGTTGCCTTTCCTGCAGAAAATAAGGCTTAGCTCAGTTGGTGAGAAGGTGCTGAACCAACTCAAGAAGTGAGGAGACTACGTTTTACCTAATTTGACGTTCTTCTTAGTCATGAAGTACAGGGATGCACCGAAACTGGTGGCTAGAAGAAGGCCAGGAACATCGGCTCCAGAATAAGGTGCTGCGGTGGGGGCTGAAGCGCCATTTACGTACGTCAAAACCATTAGAGCTCCGTAGACTCCAGCTTGCACGCCTAACTCGCTGGAAGATGGTGCTTCCACAGAGATGGGTGAGTTTTTGACAGGATCCTGCAGCCATTTTGGCAGTGATCCCATTGCAGGAGCATTTACAGGCTTAACATCAGCATAACGAATGTTACTATTTACGACTTTCCCTGCCCGCCGTTGCGATAAGCTCTGCATTAGCAGCATATCATATGCAGCCTCCACCTGTGTGATAATACGCCATTTTAATGGAAAGTAAGCATTAACAAGACAAGATAAAACAGCTGAGACAAGATCAACATCAGAGTTGCAGTTGAATAGGTGGTACGCCGATAGAAAGTAAAGCCGGATAACGAAAATCTCTACCAATCATGGGATACTTGACTTCCCTCTTGATCTAGACATCACTTCAATCCAATTATGGAGAACTTGATACTTTCTAATGGCTTACACATTAGCTAAAGCCAATTGCAGACTGGACTAGCAGCTTGGACAGTTACTTCACCAAGTTTTTTTTGGTTCATCTGTGTTGTTTCATTTTTACCTTTTCTTACATAAAACTTATGCATTTATTGGGAAAATTGGGGTCCTCCTACTGAGTTACTCGAATCTCGACTCAAATAGGTTCATGCTTAGTTCCACCAGAAATTAGTTACATAAAAGGCCAACAAATGAAGCACATCAAGAGTTTCACTAGTAATAGTCGCAGCTAAAGCTTTAAATCTCCAGCATCCACAAATTCTCTGAAAAGCTAATAAATCCCAAAAAACAAACTAAACACCATAGAAACTGTTTCCCAAATTCACACGAAAGAGGAAAGATAGTCAATAAAAGCAAGAATTCAATGCAACAACTCTAGTCAAATGCCTGCAACAGTCGGAGCAAAGGCTTAATTAATTATGCACAGTAGCTGTACAACAACTGAATTCTAACGCCACAAAATCCAATTTTTCAATTCCAATTTCTCACTCACTGATCACCAAACCAACTGAATTTCGCAAACCCCATCAATTTCAACCACAACAAAAAAAAAACTAATACCTCAATTAATCGAAAAAAACTTCAAATTTACCCAATATTCGAAGTAATTGCATCCACATATTCCCAAAACAGACCAAAAAAAGGTACCAAGAAAATGCAAAAAAACCTGAGTAATTGCTTGCTGATCATCTTTACACGAAGCGATAATCGAATTCTTCGCCCGGAGAATATCATCGAAAGACGCACCTTCAGATACCCCGAGCAATTTGAGAGCAAACTCCACCGACATCTCCGACGGTGCGGAATCGTCAGCTCTCGAAGCTCGAAGAGGCGCTGCTATTATGCGCCGGGCGGCCAGAAAACCCAACGGGCGCCGGCGTCCGGAGCTGAGCACATTAACAACCGGCCCGCGGACGGTCCGGTGGAAGGACGTCGATCTGGACCGGTCTAAACCGGAGATGGCACGGTTGGGCCGGACGGAAATAGGTGTGGCCATGTGGTAGTGATTATGCGCGCGCGTGAGATAGAGAGAGAATGGAATAACTGTTGAGGCAACTTAGATTTTCTTTGTGGGGAAGGAGTAGTGTGGAAGGGAAGGAGATGACGTGGCTTTTCTTGGATGTTTGTTTGTTTGTTTTTTTTTTTTTTGGAATTTTTAACTGTTTGTAGAAAAAAAAAACAATATTATTTATCAATTTCTGAAATAGCAATTATTATTTAAATACGATGCTAATGACATAATATATACAGTTTATATTATAGTAATTTATATTTATATTGGTTGTTGAAATAAAAAATATATAATGATGAAATTTTAGAGATATAACTTTAGGCACACAAAAAATCACGGCTAATTAAAACGCGTCACATGGATCCAAATAATTAAATATTAATTTATTTAATTTTTAAGAATTAATTAAATAATTTCTTAAATTAAATAAATGAAATATAATATTTATTAATTCAATTCAATGAGAGACCGATTTGTCGTGAGCTCACCAAGGTGAGATGCATGAGATCAAGAATGATAAGTGAAGAGTGGATAAACTTGAAGAGCTCAAGATTGAACGAAGAATTCTCTCCAAAGTCTTGACATTCATTTGAAGATTCAAAGACGTTCCTCGTTATCTTCAACGCGTTCTTCATTATCTTCAACGCGTTTTTCGTTAAAAGTCAAACAATTCTTACGTTTGATTCGGAATCAAGGCTCGTAGCCTGCGAAAAAACGTTAGAAGCCCTCCAAAGTGTTGAAGAAAAAGATCAAAGAGTAAATTCAAGAAGAACAGGAAGATCAAGCTTCAAGTCCACAAAGAACAAGGTCGAAGTTCTTCGAGAAATCATAAAAAATGACGTTTAATCCATAAACATGGTTAAAAACCTTTGGATTTACGTTATAAAACTTCAAGATAAAATTTAGGAGAATCGACGGAGCCAAATTCTGTTAAAGACCCTGAACAACACTCAAGAAGAGAAGAATCAAAGGAAGAATTGAGATAGAATCCACAAAATTGTATTTTAATCCAAATTAAAATCAAATTATATTCAAATTCATATCTATTTAATTAAATACAATTTTTGTGATTACAATAACATACATAAAATTTCTTCTTCCACCGAAGAAAAACTCTCCAAGAAAGTGATAGATAATTTGTTATTTTGCAATAATAAAATAAATACAAAGAGATTGCGTATTATACATATATAGTATTTCCTATGATAAAATAAAAATAAAAAAATTAGAAGAGAGAGTTCAAAGTGAAAAAAGAAATCCAGAGTTTTGCTAATGATAATTATGAAACTTTTTTTCTTGATTTTTCTGAATTTTTGTGGTTGGAGGTGGGCACTAAAAAACACATGTTTCTTTTATTACATACAAAAGAGAAGAATTAAGGCACGGAACTCTCATGTTTGCCAAGTGGTGCACGTGAAATCGGCTAATCGAAAAGCCCGGGAGGAATCAAACAGTCAGTTAAATCCGTTAACATGCTGCCCTGCTGGAGGGCCCGGCCCGTTTACCCACACGCTAAAACGGATCATCTCAGCCGGCGGCTTTGCTGCAGAGGAGAGGAACAAGTCGTCTCTCCCACTCAACGGAAGAGCAAGAAGAAAGTTGTCGTCGTGGGTTCGGGCTGGGCCGGGCTAGGTGCTGCTCATCACCTCTGCAAACAGGTTTTCTTGAATTCTTGAACTTTTATATTATTATTTTTAAATTTTTTTTTTTGGGTTGTGAATTATGATATTCTCTTTTCTGATTGAATAAATGGGTTTTGGAATTTATTTTAGGGATTTGATGTTACAGTTCTTGAAGGTGGTTATGATCTTGGCTTGAAAACGAAGTCTGTTAGCCCTGATGATGCCGGTGTTCGTGGTAAGTAATGATGATATCAAGCGGTCGCAGATCCAGGAATTTTCGATAGGGGGCTAGATTATAGAGTTAATTTAAATCGAAAAATTATTTTGGCTCCTCTTCAACCCATTTTTGTAGAGCTTGTTAGAGAAGTGGCCTATCTCATAAAAAAAAAAGGATCACTATACTATAAAATCGAAAAAATCGGGTAGGGCTAACATACACATGGATCTGCTAACAAAGCTGTATCATAATGTGTTGTAGGTTTCTGGTATCCCTACCGAAACATATTCAACTTAGTCGACGAGCTCGGCCTCAAGCCCTTCACATCTTGGACAAAATCCGGGCAGTATTCTGGCGAAGGCCTAGAGGTGATCGCGTTGACACGATTTTCAAGAATTCGATACTAGTAATGTTGTAAGAGACCAGTATTTTTTGTTAGGTTGAGTATCCAATATACCAGAACTCACCTCAGCTGCCAACTCCATTTGGAACATTACTCAACACTCAGGCATGTTTTAAAGAATTTGATCTCATTCAACACTGCTTTGATAAACCTAAAATTTTATTACCTCGTCGTCTTAGTTTGCTCGTCTGCCCCTCGTCGATCAGCTCACATCGCTTCCTCTGATGGCTGCAGGTATTCGAGTTCTCGTTGTAAGAGTTCTTTTTAAGTTGATTCTCTTGCTGTTTACATATTCTTTTTGGCAGTGATTGATTTTGACAACTCGGATTCTGCTTGGAGGAAGTATGATACTAGTAAGAGAAAATCTACATTGCTACTAGCATTTCGACATAGGGGTAATCACGGTTTGGCCGAAGCCGTTCAAACCGGATTTATTTCGCCGGTTATAATTTCAATTTTCAAATTGGTAGTTTGGAAAATTTGAAATGGGTCAAAGTCAGTTCGGTTCCAGTTTGGTGGCCCAAACCGGTCGTTTCTATATGTAAGGAGTGAATCACATACTAAAAATTAGTTTGTGCTAAATATGAATGAATTTATAACATTCATCTAAAAAATCAACGGTTGAGATTAAAACATTTTTCCAGATTTTATGCTTTTTTGCTTTATAAATCTTGATTAATCGAATTAAGCACGAACGAAAATTATGTTTATTTTTTTAATCTTTATGATTTAATCTCAAACATTGATGCTAACAATCCAATGGTTGAGATTCATTTCTATTTAGCACAACTTTAATTTTAGCACTTGAGTGGATATATATATATATATATATGTGTGTGTGTGTATATATATATAAATTTTTTACAAAATATGTGTATAGATCAGGTGGGAAGTGTAGCTTGTTTATATGCATCTGCCAGGGTTCGAATCTGCCTTATTACAAATACTTTCAGTTTGAAACCGCAAAATTGACCACACCAAATCATTTGAATATGGTTTGGTCGGTTTGATTTAGTTAATTATTCGGTCAATTATATTTGAAAAAATCTCAAATCGCACCTATTGATTTGACCGATATTTTTCTCCAAAACTGGTTGAACCGGACTGCGAACACCCCTATTTTGACACGCTGTAGTTGGATTAATTTGGGATGTTTGTTCAAAGATTTTTAATGTTCAGTCACTGCAAGGGAGATGTTGAAGCAGTTTGGGTGTTCGGAGAGGCTCTACCGCGATGTTTTGGATCCACTGATTCAAGTAGGGCTGTTTAACCCAGCAGAGCAGTGCAGTGCAGCTGCAACTCTTGCAATGCTATACTATTTCGTTCTAGCAAACCAGGTTCAACCAACACCTTCTTTTCGTATTGATTTTGCTCTTTTAGTATCCATCCATTACTTTTTGTTGATCTGCACAGAAACATTTCGATGTGATGTGGTGTCGTGGAACTGTAAGAGAGAAGATCTTTCTGCCATGGATGGAATCACTCAAGGCTCAAGGTTGCAGGATTTTCGATGGTAGGAAAGTGACAGATTTTGTGGTGAATGAGGAAATGGGATGCGTGTCCGAAGTTATATGTGAGAAGGAGAGTTTTAAGGCAGACGCTTTGGTTTTGGCAGTTGGAATCTCCACTCTGCAAGAAATTGTGCAGAGAAGGTATGGTACTTAGTCATGAATTTATATATTATTACATGCAGGGGTGTTCGTAGTTTGGCCGAAATCGGTTAAATAGTACTCCCTCCGTCCCATAACATTAGTCCTGTTTTCCTTTTTTGTTTGTCCCAAACATTAGTCTTGCTTTCCTAAAATGGAAAATTTATACACACTCATTAATAAAATACTAATTTCCTCTATCTCACTCGCATTGGTATCTGTGCCGGAATGAAACAAGACTAATGATCCGGGACGGAGGTAGTATTGGAATTGGCCGGTTTGAAATTTATTTTTAAACTGACGGTCTGGATGTTTTAAAACTGATTTGATTACAGTTTGGAGGCTCTAACCGCCGTATTGGCCTGACCGACTATATATGTATATATATATTAAATATATTATAATTCATAAATATAAGTTATAGTTTAATTGGTAAGTTGCTATTTTTTCATACAATTGACTCATGTTCAAATCTCTTGGCCAATATAGTCTAGTTTTAATTTTAAATTTTTAATAAATAAAACAACTAATAAATATTGAGTATTAACATTAAATATTATAATTTTATTATTATTTTTTAAGTTAAATTAAATATTAACATCATTATTATAATTTACATTTATCTTTCGATTTTAATACAATTAACCGACATATTTCTTTTGATTTTGTATTAAATTATAAAAATAAAATTTTAAAATTAAAATTATATTATAATAACAAATAATTGAAATGAACTAATTTATAATTAAGTTCTGATTTTTTATAAATTAATTAAAGTCTCCACTATGATGTGCTACAGTAAACTGTTGAAAGTTAAACATATTTCATTTTAAATCGTCAAACTGGACCGAATCAAATCATTTTTAATTCATAAGGTTTGTCCGGTTTGATTTGAAAAAATCTCAAACAATCCCTATTAGTTTGGCCGACATTTTACTTCCAAACCGAACCGCGAACACCGTTAATTACATGAAAGAAAGTTTAGGACTAGGCGATTTCGCTTTGTATTTTTCGATGGCTCCCTTCGTTGTAAGCTGCAGCTCTGTGTTTTAGTGCAGCACTATGTGCAAGGGAAGAGTTTCTGCAGATTATGAAACTCAGCACCACAGATTTGCTCACTGTCAAGCTCTGGCTTGATAAGAAGGTGATGACCAAAAATTCGAACTTTTTTCTTGTTCACTTGATATGCTGGTCTGACTTTGGATGCTTAGGTTAGCATTCCTTATGCTGGCAACGTCTCCTCTGCACCGGATAATGCTCGCGCTTGGACATTCTTCGACTTGAATGCTGTATACGACGAGTACGAGGAGACAGCATCAACAGTAGTTCAAGCTGATTTTGTAAGAGTGAAAGAATACTTTCTTGTTTTTTCAGTAATAAAGTAGTCTATTATCTCAAACATCTATGGAAATGGTAGTATTATGCAGATGATTTGTTGCCTCTTAGAGATGATAAGATAGTGGAAAAAGTGATGTCTTGGCTATCTGGTTGCATCAAGGACTTCCAAAATGCAGTTGTGATTGATCAAGAAATTGGAAGATTTCCCAACTTTCACTCCCATTTTTATCCAGGTAAAACTTGCAGCTGCTAAACACAGCTTTATAGAGGTGAGCAATCGTCGGTTCGTTTTGAAAATCGAATTGAACTGTCCAAACCGTTAAATCGAACTTTTTTAAAATTCAGACCGAACTGAATTGTTAATATTGTTCAAACTGAACCGAACTGAATAAACGGTTTTGGTTTGGTTTGACGGTTTTAACCAAACCTAACAAAATCGACGATTTCGATTTTAACTGAAATTTTCTGTACATTTTTATAAAATACTTGAATTAAAACATATATCATTTTAAAATATTAGGTATTTTAATTTAGTATTAATTTAAAGATTTTTAAAATAAAATAAAAATTTTATATATTTTTTTTGTTTTTATATTTAAATTATATAAATAAATAATATATATATATATATAATATGTTCGGTTTGGTTTAAAAACCAAATAGGACCAAATTGAAGCCTTAAAAAATCAAATCAAACCAAAAATAAAAAACTCAAAAAATTCCAGACTGAATCGAGACCGAATGCTCTAAAAAACCAAACTGAAACTGATCGAAACCGCCTGACCCTGTTCGATTTAATTTGGCGGTTTCGGGTCGGTTTTGCTCACCCCTAAGCCTCACTCCCTATGATCTTGTGTTAATAAATTTATCATCTATTGAAGGCTCTTATAAGCACATGATGAGAGGATCGACGTCGTTTTCAAATGTCTACATGGCCGGGGACTGGATAGTAAACCGCCACGGTTCGTGGTCACAGGTATTAATTAGCATTAAGGCTTAAGCCGTCATAGACAAGATGTATTTTTCTGGTGAAAATGGGAGTTATCTTGGCTTCTTTAACAGGAGAAGTCCTATGTTTCCGGGCTTGAGGCGGCCAACAGAGCTGTCGAGTACCTCGAGGAAGGGAGTCCGGCCGGAATAGTGGCCGTGGAAGACGACGAGCCGCACGTCCAGTCGCTGAGGAGGTTGAACAGAAACCTGTATGATTTGAGAGCACAGCTGCCATGGTCCAACTATTTCATGCAGTAATCCTCTGTTTCTGAGCTGCTGATATTGTTGTGCCTTTGCATAGGGATGGTTCCGTACGGTATACCGGACATTTTTCTCCATACCTTATACCTTACCCGAAATTTACGGTATGAGGAAAACTCATATCGTTACCGTACCGAAGTTTTCGATATACCTTAGTTCTATACCGAATTTTCGGTATAATTTCAGTATAAGTCGGTATGAGATAATTTATATACTATTAATCGACAAATCGAATTCTTGAAATGATTTCAATATGATTTTGGCATGACATAATTTATATACTATTTATCTTATCATTATTTCAATATACCGTTAACATACAAAATCTTTTTGATATATTTTGATTTTTATAATTTTTTCTGTTGATATTTAATTAAGAAATATGTTTATATTAATAATATTGTTAGGTGAAAAGAGAAGATATGATTACATTCTTAATTTATATGATTTTAATTTTAATTTATTATTTTCAAATAATAATAAAAGTAAAAAATATTATAATATTTTCGGTACGGTATGTACCGGTATACCTTTAATATCAAGATTGTCATACCGTTACCGTACCAAAAATCTTCGGTACGGTATGATACCTTACCGAAAATGACGGTATACCAAAATTTCAATAATTTCGGTATTTTTTCGATACGATATGTCCGGTATTTCGATATTTCGGTATTTTTCCTCATCCCTGTGCATTGTTGGTTGTACATTGCCGTGTAGAAAATATAAAATATAGAAAAAAAAATGTATGTAGAAATGTTATTTTTTCCCCCCAATTCATGTATCATTGTATTATGGTACATTGTGTTACAATTATAGATGATCAATTACTATTTATAGATATAGATAATTTGGGAGACTTCCATATTGCGTAGTGGATGCAATTCTACCAACTGCCCAATGCTTGGTTCTCATTTATCAATAGTATTTTATGAGGGCATTGCACATGAATATTATATTTTAAAATATAATTATTTTTAATTTGGCAATTTATTTTAGTTTAATATTTAAAATTTTGTTAATTATATTATTTTTTAACTTTAAGAAAATAATGTATATTTTATTATGCATATTTAATTATCTTTAATTCTTTATACTTAGTTTTTAATAAAGATGAATGTATAAAAAATTTTGAATTCTATGTTTGAAATAAATCTCTACTTTAAGGGATGTGTGATGGTTACAAATTAATGAAATGCACTCAAATTATAAACAAATCTATTCCTTCCGTCCCAGTTTTTTTTTTTTTAATGTCCTGTTTATTGATTCTCCTTACATTTATGTATTGAGGTTCGATTTGTGATAAGATAGGGACTCTTCGAACTTATAAAATACAAGAAAAAAATAGCCAAAGAACGATGAAATAATGCTAGTATATTATAATGAATGAACGTAAATCCCTAGATTTGTAGAGTACAAGTGTTCATAAGGAAAAAAAATCGTGCTGAAAATGACCTATTGGCTGCTCTTTTATAATTCAAGAGGAGCCGTTACAACCCTCGAGAATTCAGGGGGCAGTTTCGCTTTTTTCGGAGGTCGTGGCTGGAGGTTGCCGTCTGCGTCATTTTCGGAGGTTGTTCAGCTAGGGTTCCCCAATGATCCTCCGAATTATCTACGGCTGAATCCTTATCTGTTTGACCTCTCCCCCAGTAGGCGATGTAAGGAACTTGTAGGCAGTTTCGATTTCTTCGGGGCAATTGGGTTTGAATCTTCAACGGTCTCCCGAGTTCTGCGTGGTTTAAGAATCGCCTCCCTAATCTTCCAGGTAGGTCGTGAGCCGTAGTTCCGTAGTTCCAGGTCGTGCACTTCGGGATCTAGATCTTGCTTGTGGTTCGTGGTATTGGGCCCTGCTTTTGCTTGTGGTTCGTGGTCCTGTAGACGGCCTGCTGTGGGCTGTGTGATCTTCGGCCCAAGACCTTTGAGTAATGGGTCTTCGCGTTTGGATCATTGCTAATTATATTGGGTCTCACCTGACTTAACCCAATCAAATTTGGGTCCAATAATAGAAGAGAAAATAGCCAAAGTATGTTAAATATACTAATAATGGCTGAAAATAATTATTTTCCAATCTTAAAATCTACTATACATTGATAGGTTACTCTTCGTTTTTGGAGTTATAATATACTTGATGGCTGCTTTTACCTGTTTTTTTTTTTTTAGACCAGATCAATTTTATGTATTGGGCCGTTAGGCCCGGATCCGCCATATCTGTACCGACCCGTCAATTGGGCCCAAAAAATGAAAGAGAAAAAAGCTAAACATCCGACAAGAAAAGTTATTCCGAATCTTGGTCTGAAAAAGTAAATTAAAAAAGTAATGGGCCTCCTCCATCTGGACGTGGAATCCTTACCCTAATTTACAAACTTTTTTGGAAGAAATGTTGTTTTCGGAATATTATAAAATTTGAAAGTTAGAAACATGGATATTTACATGGATTTCTCAAAACAAGTTAAAATAGTATAATTTGATATTTAAATATTGCCCTTGGTAGAATGGGGAGTCGCATTGCTTTCTTAGCTCTTCACTCTTGAAGGGACAACCATATAATAAATCATAAATATTGATTGGGAAATAAACGATTTTTTTTGTAATAAAAGCCCCACCCCTGAAGAATATCCAATGTTTGATGTCGCATCAAATGGGCACCACCAACCCCAAACAAAATGAGACGTGTCCACTTATCCTACATTATTGTGTTCTAATCACTTGCTAGTCTACTACTACCACACCCCTTAGTCACATAAAATCATTTATTTCACATTAATGTTTTGAGTAAATCTCATCTGGGATTGTGTATTTTTGTGAGACAATATGATATTTTATATCGCATTCCAATCGGGTTCTGATCGAAATATATATTTTATATAGTGCATTTCGATTGAAATACAAAAAATGTATTTAAGCCATATTTATAAATATATCAATTGTTTGGCTTAAATATATCATTTTGTTTTAGAGCAAAATGCATTTTGATCTGAATTTTCCGTGTGCAAACAAGCATTTTGTTCGGCATGCGGGGCTGTTTCAGTGTCTCGCACAAAACACCGTCTCATACACGTTTTGCCAAATGTATTATTAGGTCTTTTTTTTCTTATTAATTTTAATAATTATTATTACAAAAATAAAAATTAAGTATAATACAATATACTCTAGTTAATTATTAATAACAAAAATCAAAGTATTACAAGAGTACAAATTATGATTATGAATTAATTAGTTTTAATTAAGAACTTAAATTAATAATTAAACTACTTTTAATATTTGAAATTGATAATATTTTAGTAGTTTTAATTAATATTTCTTATTTTTGGTGTGATTATTACATGTTAAAACATTAATAATTTATGATGTGAAGGTTTGTAACACATGAAAAAGTTATCACATAATGAGTCCATCACTATTAAATAGGAGGAAGAATACATACAAAAATCAAACAATTATTTAAGAGAAAAAAAATATATATATATAAAATACAGAGCGATATTTATATCAGCCATCAGATCTCAGTTCCGTTTTTGCTGTGTCCATCATCAATCCATCTCTCTTCAACCTCCCCTCGCGCTCTCTCTCTGATTCGAAAACCAGGTATGTGACTTTCCAGATCCAATTCCAGATTCTGCTGTCGTTTTTAGTTTTCTTTTGATTTTGATATTTCATTTCCTCTGCAAACGGTTTTTTTATGTTTTACGCGCATCGCATCTGCTTGAACATGTTCATATCGAGGCTGTTGATTCGGCTTAGCTTTTGGATTTGTTGATCGAACTTAATGACCAATTGATAGGCATAGTTGGTGTGTTTTGCGGTGAAATCTGTACGATGAAAAGTTATATTGGTATAAATCATTGTGCAGTTGCGATTGAATTTGCTTCAATTGTGGCGATCCTATTTGAAAACTCTGAATTCATGACAGCCAACGGTCGATGTTGTTTTTAATTAACTGATTATTTGCTTAGGTATGGAGATACTGTGTTGAGTTACTGTAGATTGTGGTTGGTAGTGCCTCTAGTTGCAAAGTGATTTGATTCTGGGGTTGGCATCGCATTTGTTGAGTGGAAAGGAGTCTGATTTCGCTTCTTAGAAACATAACTTTAGTTTTTCTTCTCGTGTATGAAAAGCATAATTGCTCACTGGCTATAAACTGATGGAATAATGAGGCAATTAACTGGTTGGGAAGAATGTGACGTGTAAAATAGCTTGATTGAATTAAGCCCTTATCAGGCATTATGCAGTTCACGTGTCATAGATGTAGCTTGTCCAAATGTTACTTCTTATAATTATCTGGTGTGATTTGGAATGCGATGTGGGCCTTGAACTGTGAAATGAAATTTAGCACGTGCAACTTATTGCTATGGAATGCAGTTGCTTTAATTAGCAGCTGGGGAAGCTTTCTTTTTTCCTGTTTGGTCTGAAATAATGAGGATTTTCAGGTTAAGTATGGGTGCTGAAAACAACATTGACATGGAGGAGGGAACTCTGGAGATTGGAATGGGTATGTTGTCATGTAAATTTATCTTATTACATCATTGTTCATATGGATGTTTAAATGCTTATGCGCCATACAACACTTCCCTCTCCATGGTTTCTAGCTGTTCCAAATTTTTCCTTTTAGATTAACATCAAACTTTTCAATCATTAAATTCAATGAAAGTATAAAATTGCCTTAATATTTGCAAGTAGTACCACTATCTTTCTTATATATGATACCTCTGAATCGGCCAATGTGGGTTTCAAGTGGAATGATTTTATGGCAAATATGATTTCCTTGGATTTTTTAATGTGGGTTTATTTAGAAGCTACCTAATGTAATATAGTTCTTGGAATATTTCCTTGTTATGTTTGACTCTAATATGTTCACCTTTCCATATTCTCAAAATGCTTGCAGAATACAGAACTGTATCCGGAGTTGCTGGACCTCTTGTCATCCTTGACAAAGTGAAGGTGAATGTTGTACACCATGTTTTCATTTCCTCCATGTGAGGCATCATTTATGCATGCATGCTTCTCTTGGTCCAAAATTATAGGTCTTGTAACAGGATTATTTGGATGTGTTTCTGAAACAATGACAGGGACCAAAGTACCAGGAAATTGTTAACATTCGCCTAGGAGATGGGACCACCCGACGTGGACAAGTCTTGGAGGTTGATGGAGAGAAGGCTGTTGTTCAGGTGATCATGGCAGCGAGTTCCTCTAATTTTTTCTTTAAATGGTTTTCTCATTTTATTCATGTTCAGTAAATTTTGAGACTATACCAGCATATCTAATTTGTTGTTTGAATGGCTTTATCATTTTATTCATGATCTATAAATTTTGAGATCTATACTAGCTGTGTATGCTGCTCCATCAAACATTAAAGTGTAGGGTTTCCGTATTACAAATCTGTATTTCAAGAAGCAAATATTTATCATTTTGGCTTCTTCAGACCTTTTACTTCTCTAACAGCTATCTGTTCAACTTCTTGCTAAGATCCTAATCTTGAACTATTACATTTATGTCTGTTTATTGAACTCACTTTTCAGAAGCTTCAATACTTACTGCAGTTGGTTGCTTTTAGGAGGTACTCATCACAAACTAAATTGTTTCTCCTTCACTACACCAGGTTTTTGAAGGAACTTCTGGAATTGACAACAAATATACGACTGTCCAGTTTACTGGGGAGGTACGCTGATTCTCAGTTTTTGTGTTTCTCAAATCATGCTGTTCTGCATATATTTGTCTAGGACAGCATTCTCTCTTACCAACGCAAAACTTGGATGAAGAAAAGATATTCTCTTCTTTTTTATCTCACATATTTAACAAAACTTCCTTGATCATGACTTCTTCTGGTTTTTATAGGATGTTCTTGTTGACCTATAATTGGAGATTCTATTTAATGTTCTCAAAGTCTGTATTTCATACATGGACTTTGTGCCTTTTATTGTATCTTGGATAATCATCACCGAGGATCAATCTTTTGTTTGTTAACTCTATGGACCTTAAGTTCTTCACAAAATTTTATTTGAAATTCGGTTGTCTATGGCTGGATCTCTTGAGAACATATGAAACGTGGTTATGCTCTAGGAAAGCACCTGTGGAAGTTGGCAGGTTCATTGTTATTGTGTCAATGGTTGGTTCTGCTTTGTCTCTTTTCTCAAATTTTGAGCATACAACATACTGTCATTTTTCTGAATGAGATTACTTCCTGGGTCAAAAAATCTCACTTGACTTCTGCAATTTCTTTTGTTTCTTTGATATTTTAAAGTCATATTTCATTAGAAATCTTGGCATCTTGCTTACAGGTTCTAAAGACACCAGTCTCATTAGACATGCTTGGCCGTATCTTTAATGGTTCGGGGAAACCCATTGATAATGGCCCTCCTATTCTTCCTGAGGCTTACTTAGATATATCTGGTAAGTGTCGGCAGGGCTTTTAGTTAATGTTGTCCATGCATGCAGCATGCCAAGTGGCCACAATGTTTGATTTGTTGTTTAACATGTTGCTTCAGGAAGTTCAATCAATCCCAGTGAGAGAACCTATCCTGAAGAAATGATTCAGACTGGAATTTCCACTATTGATGTTATGAACTCGATTGCCCGTGGACAGAAGATTCCTCTTTTTTCTGCTGCTGGTCTTCCCCACAATGAAATAGCTGCTCAGATCTGTCGCCAGGCTGGTCTGGTCAAACGATTGGAGAAATCTGATAATCTGCTTGAGGTATTTAGAGATCTTTTTACTATGCATGTGCTTTGCTATACAAAAATTGTGAGGTGATAGCTCTGGAACAGCATTCTTACAATCTACAATGTTCTGCAGGGTGGTGAAGAGGATAATTTTGCTATTGTCTTCGCAGCTATGGGAGTCAACATGGAGACTGCTCAGTTCTTCAAACGTGATTTTGAGGAAAATGGATCAATGGAGAGAGTGACTCTTTTTCTGAACTTGGTAATGATGTCTACCCCCTTTTTGGGACTGATTTGTTGTTGCATATTGTTGCCTTTTCCTAATATCTGCCTTTGTGCAGGCAAATGATCCAACTATAGAGCGTATCATCACACCTCGCATTGCTCTGACAACTGCTGAGTATTTAGCATATGAATGTGGAAAGCACGTTCTTGTCATTTTGACAGATATGAGCTCTTATGCTGATGCCCTTCGTGAGGTAACTTCTGAAAAAACTTCAGATGTACTGATGATTCTATTTTAACAATTCTAATAAGCACAAAATCACTTGGTGAGTATCTTTTCTCAATACTATCATGTCCTGGCTTTGATTCAATATTCATATGAAGTTCTAGTGCTTCTAAAAATTTGGTAAATATTGCCTACTTTTTTAGGTGTCTGCTGCTCGAGAGGAAGTGCCTGGAAGACGTGGATATCCTGGTTATATGTACACTGATTTGGCCACCATCTACGAACGAGCTGGACGTATTGAAGGGCGTACAGGATCCATCACCCAAATTCCTATTTTGACCATGCCCAATGATGGTAACATATATGTTTAACGTTTAACATTTATTATTATCTATTGTCAATCTACATCTTTATATCTTTGTAGATTAACCTTATTCTGTTCCCTGTCTGTTTGAATTGGTCAGATATTACCCATCCAACTCCAGATCTTACAGGTTATATTACTGAAGGCCAGATATATATTGACAGACAACTCTACAATAGGCAGGTAAACACAGAGGGATTCTTCCAGTTACTTTGTGGTTTGCTCTAATAATCAAGTAAACTGTGTGTTCTAATCACTTATTTTTTCGCCAACTCCCCTCAAAATGTACTATGTATAACATGTCAGATCATTTCGCATTCCTTTTAATAATCACATACCCTGTCGAATGAACTTCATCCAGTATTTGGCTGAGTAAATGTTCTCTTGCTCTACAGATCTACCCTCCAATTAACGTGCTGCCATCTTTGTCTCGTCTGATGAAGGTCAGTTGAAAAAGTAAAAAATGCATTCTGTTAGTGTTACCGATGCTGGATGAATCAAAAGTAGTTTGTGTGCCTTACATTTCCACTCTGGTATTTTGCAGAGTGCCATTGGTGAGGGCATGACTCGTAGGGATCACTCTGATGTGTCCAACCAGGTCGGTACCAAATTAGTCATTCTGAAATGATGACCTTGCAATCTCATTTCGTTTTTTGCCTCCATTCTGTTTATCTGGCTGAATATCTTTATTTTTTATATAAATAGCTCTATGCAAACTATGCCATTGGGAAGGATGTTCAAGCAATGAAAGCTGTGGTCGGAGAAGAAGCACTTTCCTCGGAAGATCTGGTCTGTCATCGATATCCATAAAGCTATTTTGCAGCGACACAAATTAAAGATTTTACTAATCAAACTTTTTTACTTATGTGCAGCTATATCTTGAATTCCTCGACAAGTTCGAGAAGAAGTTTGTTGCTCAGGGGGCCTATGACACCCGCAACATCTTCCAGTCGCTCGATTTGGCATGGACACTTCTTCGGATCTTTCCTCGAGAACTCCTCCATCGTATCCCAGCAAAGACACTCGATGCATTCTACAGCAGAGATGCCTCCAACTAAAAAGCGAGACGAGGGAGATGGAGAGAATCTCTTCCATTGGAGTCTCTGTTTTTGGCAAGCACTTTGTGATATATTATTTGGTGTATATTACGTTTGAGTGGTTTATCTCCTCTCTAGCTCTTTCGGAATAAGCGTCATCTTTGATCAGCCCGCGGAAGCCAGGTCTCTCCGGCAGCGAAATACTTTGATATTCTTTTCTAAGAGAAACCAGTTATTATTTCTTTCTAGAGAGTCGAAAACACAATTTGTCGCTTAGGGGTCGTTTATTTGCTTTGCTTGCTTCATTTTGCTCTATTTAAAACTTGGAGAATTCAGTTTTCTGTATTATTATTATGATCAATATCTATGAATAAGTCGAAATTGTTTCGGCGTTTTGGTGTACGACATTTTTGTATTACTATCTTTCACTTTTTTACTTTTTAAGCGTGGGCTTCTATTTTTTGACGGCAATTATATTTATTAGTGAAATGAAAAGCTCTTGATCCTAACTTTTCTTTTCTTGTTCTATTAGAATTCTTGACAAAGAAAAATGTTTTTAGACTATTGAGTCATGGACAATGTGTAGCACTTTCCCATTAACTTTTTGTAACGCCCCCATCTGACCTTCCCAATATGGGGCCACGTTACATTGATGTTTCAGGTTTTTATGAGCATTTCCAAAATATTTAAATAAGAAGAAGACTTAATTTCAAATAAAAGCAGTTTATCAGAAGTACAAATCCTTCGAGTCTAGAAAATTAAACATAACTTCAGTCTTTAAAACATTCAAAAGGGAAAGGTTTTCAGAGAGCGGTGCAGCTGTGTGTAACGTGATGGTGACATGTATATGATGATACATGTCACAGGATCTTATTCTTTGCAAAACTCTTCACATTTCCAGCTTACACCCCGCTACCTCCATCCAAGCTGCTTAACCTGCACGTTTTAGAAATAACGCGAGGGCTGAGTACTTTCGTACCCAGTGAGAAACATGCCAAAAACATACATTATATAGGAAATATGCTATGCAACTCACACAGCTAAACACGGGGTTTTGTTGAAAAGAACCGTGTTAGCCAAAACATTTTCTTCCACACGTGTGTTATTTTAGATGTTATCATATCTGTGTCAGGGTTGTAACTGGAAGTTGGCCGACTTCCAAGTTACGATGATCAGTTAGGAATGAATAAACACTCAACCTACTGTCATCTAGAGTGCACTAGTCTCAGAAATCCTTGTTGAGACCCGATCGCTTATTAATCATAATTCACAATCAATCATCAACATTCTCATTCACAATTCCACATTCCTGTATAACAAATTCCACCTTATAACTTTCAAATTCCCATCATATGGAGTCGCTACGCCATATGTACTAATTGAGTTCTAGCGCAGTTATGAGAACCTGGTTCCAAACTCATTAGTTATTCTCTCTTGTCGTTGGGAAACGACAGAGGACAGATAATGATAACACAAAATAAGCATAGCAATTTCAATTTAAAAGCAAAACATTTCATCACGCATTTTGAAAAGAAAACACGCATTTTGTTTTTTTTTTATAGATTTGAAATAGTTTCCCACCTCGTTTACTTGGCTTATTTAGATGCTTGAGCTCAACGATCCTCGTTCTCAAATTCCTACAATTGATCACGGTGTACCCAATTAGGATAAGCGATCTAGGACAACGGTAAACCTCAACCAATTCCAAGAACTAATTCACCATCAAACTAAATTTCCACATATTTTCCATAATTTCCTTTCGATCCAAATCATTAATATCTATGCATATGTTACGCCCAACATGCTCCCAAAATCATATATTTAACTCAAAAATTTCCAATCAACATGTCACATGCTTCCCCTTTAATTTAACATGCTTCAACCTCTCTTAATCAAAATAGAATTTAATCCGACTCTCGATTGCAAAAACCTACACCTTAAATATGTTTAACATGCTTGGATAAACATATATTAAACTTAAAAATTGAGAATAACTTAAATCAGATCGAGACAAACACGAAAAATCAAGTTTTCCCCTTTCAGCCTGCCCATATCGACCTGGAACAGAGGGCATATCGACCACTTTCAAGTCGATATGGATCTTCTTTCAGGTCGATATGGATCTTCCTCTTCGGCAGAAACGCACCCCCGACCTGTAACTCGCTGTTTCTCACAATCCAACCACCCATAACCACATGAAATCACATATATAAGGTCCTAGACTCAAGGGGACACGAATACATGCTTCAAAGCAAGGAAAACGACGTAAAATTGGAGATGTGCGAAGCTCACCGGAGTTGGAAAGTGACGGCGGTGGCGATGTGGTTTTTCCGGCGAGGAAACTCGCACTTCTTGGTACCAAAATGCTCCTTAGGGACTAGGGAACACGAAAATATGAGTCTTTGTTCGAGAAAATCGCATTCAAACAAGATATAAAAATCTGAAAATCGGATTCTCACCACTCAGGCGGCCTTACTTCTCTCTACGATAACTTTCTTGTTCCTCGTCCTCTCGAAGCCCACGAGTACTCAAATCGAAGCTTGGAGAACGATCTTTCAGATGGCGGTGGTGGCTCGTCAAATTGTTGTCGGAGTTGGCCGAAATCGCGCTGGGAACAGGGCAGCGTGGAGAGAGAAATGGGTGGGGGTGCTGGAATGGTTTGGGAGTGGAGTGACTTCTCTCTTCCGTATCTCCTTCGACACTTAGTCTCACGACGCGTACTTTAGCTTCACGGAAACCTTGAAGAACAAGCTTCAAGATGGTGGTAGTTGTGTGGCCGACGGCGGTCTGTGGTAGCCGGAATATGGACGGAAAGATGGGGCAGCGAGGCTGGCTGGGCTGGGAAGGATTCGTCACAGTCCAGCGACCCTCCTTCTCTCCTCGATATCTCGCTCGATACTCCACCTCACGAGCTCCACCTTATCTCAATTTGAAGCTAGAAGAGAGGGCTATTTGAGGGTGGTGGTGGTTCGTCGAGCGGTGGTCGGATGCGGCCGAAAAAGTAGAGAGAAAGTGGCAGCTATGGGAGGGTGTGGGGAGAGAGTTAGGGGATGGTGTCGGGATGGTGTTGAAAAATTGGAGTAATAACTCCTTTTTTTTTTTACATTTAAATAAACCCATCAAAAATTTCCCCCACCTACCATTCAAAATTTTCCCCCACCTACCACTTCAAATACTCCGCCTTAACTCGTGTATAAATTCCTCCGATAATTAATATTCTCGGGTTTGATTTAAATTGCATTCTCCCGATTAATTATGCAATTATAAATAAATGCTCGCTTTAATTAACCCATCTCGTTAAATTTCGTCTCAAAAGCAAACAATAATTAAATTTGCAAAAATAATATCCTTTTTATTTAATTTAATTAAGCATTAATCAGCTTAATTAAAATCGGGATATTACACTTTTCCTATGCATAACTTGTATCACTACCAACTAGCGATGCCGCTCTATTTCAATCTTTCTAATTAACGAATAATATTTTTCAATTCACAGTGGCTTCCATTTTCTGATGAGAGATACAATCTATTTTCCACCTGTTCGCATTGAACTCACTCTTCTGTCGAGTTGTTTCTTCGATGCTGGCGTCGTTAACTCCAATCTCAAAACCCCAGCGTCTTGTTTAATTGGGAAGACGTGAAGTGAGAGATTCTTGAATGAATTGATTCAGCTTTGCAGCCATTTGTACTCTTTCCCACCGATCTCGTCGCGCCATCTCCGCCTTCCTTGCTGCCGACTGGTTATGATGGAGCTGCGCTAGGCACCTAGAGTAGAGACTCGGCTCCATCTCCACCAGCATCTCTTTCACATTCTCCGTCAGCTGGCGCACGCTTTTGCTCCAATGCCCTCTCAGATTCTCCTCCATCCCTTCCACCAGCACCGGCAACACCTCGTCGACGGCTTGCAACGCCATCTTCACAAACCGCTCGTTGTTCCACACGTAAAGAGCTCGCTCTGCAACCTGAGCCAAGAATCATAATCATGGATGGCTTCAACAAAATTTTAGGAAGGGAAATATTGATCAACTATGAAAAATATCATAATGCTTGCTTTTTCTTGAATTATACCATAATGTTTCATTTTATCTACTAAAATTACTCTTTACTAGGGGTGTTCGTGGTCCGGTTTAGCCGATTTGGAAGAAAAATCTCGGCCAAACTAATAGATACGGTTTGAAAAATTTTCAAACCAAACCGACCAAATAATTTTTGGAAACCAAACCGGTCAAACCATAGAAAAACGATTTGGTCCGGCCGGTGTACGGGTTTGAAATGAAATATGTTTCAACTTTCAACAATCTACTATAATTTATAGAAAACTAGGGACTAAGTACAAATGAATTGATTTATATTATTTGTTATTACTTATAATAATGTATTTTAATTTTAAAAATCTTATAGTTATAATTTAATGTAAAATCAAAAGAAACACATGAGTCAATTTTATTAAAATTATAATCTTAAAATTCAAATGTAAAATCGAAAGAGACGTGTAAAATTATAATAATAATGCCCATGCTTAATTTATCTTAAAAAAATTATATAAAATAATAATATTTAATTCTAATACTTATTACTTTATTTTTGATAATAAAAAAAAATAAAACTAAAATTATAGTATGTGGCCAAGAAATTTGAACATGAGTTAATTGTACGAAAAAGTAGAACCTTAACAAATGAACTAGAAATTATATTAATTAATTATAATATATTTAATATATATATATAATATAAATACGACCGGTCCAATCAATACGGCCGGTTTGAGTCTCCAAACCGTAACCAAACCAAATTTATCCGATTTCAAAATTTTCAAACCGCCAGTTTGAAAATTAAATTTCGAACCAGCCAAATTGGCCAAATTAATTCGGTTTGGCCGGTTTAACCGGTTTCGGCCAAACCATGAACACCCCTACTCTTTCCTATGAAAAATATCATAAAGTTTCTTATATAATCGAATTATATGCTAATGTTTAATTATTTCAATTAAAATACCTTACATTGCTAACGGTGTCAAAATTCGGATGAATCATACATTAATTTTAATATGATACAATATATGCCACATATATACCAAAAAAAAAATGTCACGCATTATTTAATGTATAATTCATAAAAAATTTAATATTATTAACGATTGAGGGTATTTATTATTGAAAAAAAATCAAACATTAAGGTATAATTTAGTAATAAGAGAAACATTAAAATATTTTTAATAGTTAAGGATATTTTTAATTGACAAAATAAAACATTAGAATATAATTCGGAGAAGAAAAAACATTAGGATATTTTTTCTAGTTGACCAAAATACTTTAGGGTATTTTTTTTCATAGTTTTTACTTGAATTATATTCTTGAAGATTGCAATACCTGTGAGTTGCTACTGATCAAACACTTCTTTATCTGTCTACACAAAGGCAGAGCAATGCCTCTGCACTGCTCAGTCCCCATGTTCTCAACCAATTCCTCCATCTCCCCTATCAGCAGGACTTCCTTCTGGCAATTCGTCGCCGGCCAGTACCGTAAAACGCCTCTAACCACCGCCACTCCGAGCAAGGGATCCTTCTCCACGAACTGGTTAACACAATAAGCCAACTGCTTGTGATAAGCCTGCATACCCTTAGGCCTGTGCAGAGGGACAAGAACTCTCATCAAGAACACCCTGTGCTCCTCCTTCAACGGCGTGCTAAAGCCATTGATTATCGTCCCCCATATCTCGAGCAGATCGCCGATCCCACAATGCTTCCGGTCAGTCTCGAAGGTGTAGTCCAAGAACACATCCCTCATAGCCTTCCTCATGAAAGATCTCAAGAAATGGAACTTGGAATACACCTTGTGGTACACATTCTTCAAGCAGTCTCGCTCCCTCGCGTCCTCGGACTGGAAGAGCGCGAGGAGGTTGAGGATGAACGAGTCCTTGAAGTACCTCCGGAGCATGTTGGGTTCCAAGTTGACCACCAGGCAGAGGAGGATGTCGTACACCAGCTGTATATGGGGCCAGCACGCGTTCGGGGTGGCGATCAAGTCATCGTCGTCGAGCAAGATGGAGGTGGTTGGAGGAGGGAGGGGCCGGAAGAGGTGTTCCTGTATGATATCAAAGAGGGGTGATAGAACTTCACCTGGGAGGCCCTTTTTCATTGGCTTCACCACAGAGAGAAGCTTCAAAAGCTTGTCACGCTTCAGATTGTGCAGGGATGGCGATTCGGGAGGATCGGTGAATGTGCAGGTGTAGGAGCAGTAAGAGATGAGAGAGAGAATCTCATCATACTCTGAGCTTCTGTGGGCTTGCCTGTACCTGGAGTCAAGATCAAGGAGAGACTTGAGAGATGATTTCGGCTTCTGCTTGGAAGAGGAAAGCTTTGGAGACGAATTCGGGCTGTTGCGGTGAATGCCCATTCTCTCCTATCGTCTGCCACAGCCTAACAAGGATGCAATCCCAGTGGAGAGAGGGAGAGAGAAGATGATGGTTTGAACAGAGTTCCTGCATTTTCTTGGACAATAAACACAGCAACATCGATATTTCATAGGTGGTGAAGTATTGGAGAATCCGAAGATGTCAGTATCCTTCACTGCTAAGAGAAGACACAATTCTTCCCAGTTTTTTATTTGTTCATATCTTTAAGCTTTTTTGGACAAGGATTGACATAGGAGACAGCTAATAATATACAAGAAAACAAGACAAACTACCTTGGACTATTTTAGAACCTCAACCATGTGCATTTTCCTAGTAACATAAACACACACAGAGTTTATGTTCTTGAATCATGACATAGCAAGCTTCAAAGGTAGGTGAAAGATACTTTAATGACCCAGAAATGAGGAGACCCATTTCCGAGCCCATTAATAAAGAAAGCCCAAAAAAGAATCACCCGTTCGGCTTGATACAATTCCGAGTTTCGAACCAGTCCGTGACCGAACTCAAGAACGACCGAACCACTCTTGAATCTTGATTCGAACCGGTCCTTGGTCGAAGCAAACGGATTCGAACCAGTCATCTGTACGAACTACCGAAGATTGCCGAGAAGATATATAACTCAACCAAATGAACGGAACCGTTCGAACCACCAATTCAGCTGAAGAGTTGCATCATTTATTGTAACAGACACATTGAACTCAAGCATTAAATACAACAATAAATTCTCGAATAATCAAGTTCAACTTGCAAGCAAAGCTTATTCATTACTTCTTTTATTTTTCAAATTACCAATTTCAATATTTTATCAAGTATTCTTGTGAAAAGTCAACCTTGACTAATCTGCTTGAGATGTAGTGGTTAAAACACCTTGTCTAGACCAAGAGGTCACAAATTCAAGCTTCCCCGGGGACATCTAGGTGTGTGAATTTAATATATGTATTCCTATTTTTTTAAAAAAAAAAAAACTTTCAAGATACTTGATCCTAATTGCAGTTCTAGGCAGATGGTATCAAGTATTCACAGCACCTCCTCTTGGAATATTTTTTCATGAAACAAAAAGCCAGCACAAAAAGTGTAAGAGAAGGTCTAGTTGTCGTATACAATCCTAGCATGCCTAATGACAAATTTAAGCAAAAAACAAACAACTATCTGACTTACTACCATCATATTGAGCCTGGATCTCTTCCCAGATGGCAAAGAATCCACTGTTTCTTCCTTGATCATTCATATCAGAAGTAGCATTTCCTTGGTTTAACTTTACATCAGTGGAGCAGTATCACGAAGGTTTGAGAATCGGAGCCAACGCTTCTTCTCAGTGTACCTCAAGCAAGGCTGCATAACAAGGCCTACAACAATGGCGACGAGGCTGATCACCAATACTTTCAACGAAGCCAGGACCAGAACGACGAGTATCAGCAGCGTCGGAGGAATGCACATCATGATCGCTCCGATGGTCCCAACCGGAACCTTATACGGTCGAGGTGCTGCCGGATGATCGATCCTCAGCTTCACAAAAGCTAGGAACTCCATCATCATTCCAAAGCAGTACAAGAAGTTCTCTGCAGCGACTATCTCCTGAAAACTCAGCCACGAAAGCAGCAGCACGCCCGAGGCAGAGAACAGGATTCCGATGAGGGGCGTCCCATAACGAGACCTCTTGGCGAAACACTCTGGAATCATCCCACGCTCCGCCATTCCGAGAAGCTGGAACGAGTCGCTGCTCATCTCAGCTACAAACATCCCCATGTTGGAGACAGCGGAAGCCCCTTGCACCCAAGATCTCAGCCACACCCCACCAAGAATGTTGGCAATCTCAGAGAAGTATCCATCACTCCACTCATCACGGTTGAGTGGAATAGCACCAGTCCCAATCAGAAGAGGGAAGAAGTATGACACTACTACCAAAATAAGGCCATAAAACAGAGCTCTTGGGAGAGATCTACCCGGGTTATCCACCTCACCAGCTAGAGTACTAATTGAATCCCAATAGTTCAAATTCCAGAACAGAGTGTTCAAATACAACGCCCAATCCACATTGTTCAAATCAAGCACTAGCCATCTCGAAGGCTCGAGTTTGGGAACCGCCACAGCTCCCATGACCAAGAAAGGAAGCAGAGAAAACACCCCTAGAAGAATAGCAGCCCATCCAACTACAGTTAAGCCCCTGTAGTTCATGTAAGTCAATGCAACAGTAATTACCAAAACAGCAACCACACGTGGAAACCCACCAGCAAGAACTGGGATAGCTGATTTCAGATAATCTAAAAACAAAACAGGATATAATGCATTATCAATGACTCCACTAAGCCACTTCATCCACCCCTGCTGAAACCCCCAATATGGACTTAAAGCCGACGAAACCCAAACCACATATCCCCCATTTTCAGGAAACATGGTGCCTAATTCAGCTGTTACCAATGCCTCAGGAACACTCCATATAAATGGGAAAACAACGAATCCCATCAATGCTAAAAGAGGGCCACCTGCTTGCACACTATCTTCAATACCAAAAGGCCCTCCTGAAACCTCGTAAAATATCAAGAAAACGAGAGGTATGATTGAAACCTTAGCGTAATTCTCGATCTTGGGAGAGACTCCATCCTCCAAACGCGCGTATTCTGCGTCATTGGCCTCTGGCATCCTGGCTGATCCAAGCTTTGTTGCTGAAACCCTTTTTCTCTATCTGCAGAAGCCAAAAATAAAATACAACAAATTGTGGTAATCAGAGAGATTTGAGCTTAATTAACCATAAAGGAAATAGCTTTTTAAAGAAACAATATCAACCTCACGTAATCTTGCTTGCCGTTTCTTTTTCTTCGACAATTTATAATCTTGAATGCCATTTCCTTTATTTGAAATTCATGAATTTGAAGCTCTACCACGACGTGTCGCATGACATCCCAACCAACAAAAAAAGACGCACAAATCCAAGAAGTGGCAAAGAAGAGAACAAAGCGATCACATTATAATGCACGATTCTTTTTCCCAGAAAGAATTCTGATTCCTCACATACATAGAAAGTGATGATGCATAACGAAATGTGATTCAACTTTCAATATCTAAATTTGCGGGAAAAAAAAATCTTCAGATAACGACGTTCTTATACCGTAACGCACACCAACTTTGGTGGCGCACAACGCAAACAATAGCAAAATGATATATTGATCCTTGATTTTGGTTTGCCCAAAAATAAGATAACTAAGATGAAAGTCTTCATTTAAAAAAAAACAAAATATTATAAATTACATTTAAGATTTTAAGCTAGAAATTAATATACAAATTTATATATGTCAAATTGCTTTGTATGACCAGCTCGAGGATTCCAAAAAACTTGAATCTTAAATGACACTTTAAAATATAATTGGGATTCAAACTGTTGGTGATGGTTCCGGGTCCATTGAATCACCTCTAAAGGTAGGTGGGTTGGGGAAAAGAATTTATTATCTAAAAATACTTTTTCATTTGCTTCTAATATTAATGAAACGGAATCATAGAAAATGCAAATATTTCCGAAAATAAAAGAGACAAAAATGTATGCTTCGAGGCGCCTAGGACCACTGCTCCTGCCCCACCACAACACCACCACGTGTCACTACTCTCCCCAATCCTCCGCAGCGCGTGGCCCCACCTCCCACCTTTCACTCTCACACCTAAACCCACTCTACTACCACAAAGCTCAGCTCTCTCTCTCTCCTTCTCTCCCCCCCAACACTGGAATCCCCTTCTCTCTCTGGTATCAATTATCATCGCACACTTCAAACCTAATTTAGAAAAAACGGAATCATTCCAAAATCTTATGCAGCCATGGAAAGTCCTATAATCAACCATCAGAATCTGATCAACTTTCCAGTGAAAACCCACACCTTACCGCCGGCAAACGCCATTAATTTCCCCGACGATATAGAGATGATCGAGTTCGAGAGCCTCAACTACACCAGCTTGAAGGATCTGATACCGTCCTCGTCTCCGCCTTCCGTGGCGTCGCCGACCGGCGGAAGCTGGAGAGAGATTCCGATCAAGGATCCGCTGGTGCAGCACGCGGCGTGGGCGTACCTGCAGCCGATGGCGGAGCCCCGTGACGACGGCGACCGCTGGTGGAAGAGGCTGGAGCTGAAGTGCTGCGGGCTGCTCAGCTGCTTCAACGACGCCGCCTCCGTGGTTTTTCCCGGTTGGTTCGCCGCGGGAAGCAGTGATGGCGATGGCGATGATGAAGTTGACTGAAAAAAATCGAGCCGTTTACCGCCGAAAACAGAGCTGCATTTTTTTCTGAGGCTTTGTTTCTATTGGTGGATTATTCATTTTTACTTTTCTTTTTCTCTGCGATTTTGTATTTATTAGTAATTTTTTATTCTTCCTTTTTTTTTCAATACGTATATGCTGGTTTGCTTATATTTGTGGATTTTTTTTTAATTTTCATTGTGTATATTAGAAACCCAGATTGTATTACAATTAATTTGTTTGAATAAAGTACTATGTTAACTCTTTTCTTCAAAGATAAAGTCTTGTTTTATGTCTTTATATATTTCATAACTAACCATATGAATTTGAGAGCAAAATTTATATAGTCACTTTTGATAAGTCAATATGTTATATAGCCACAAGGATAAAAATGTATGTTTTTTAGCCACTTTCTAATGATTGGAGAGAGAATTTAAACTTTGAAATTGATAGACATTAATGTTTTTTGGCTTTATTCTGCATTTACCCCACCACCAACCCCACCACCTACCCCACTTTCTCTCTCTCTCTCTCTCTCTCGAACGAAAACGGCGAACAAGCACCGCCCCATTCTTCCTCCATTGTTTCCGATTTGAAGCTCCAAACCACCGGATTTTGCACGCCCAACCCCAAAAAAAGCTACATCTCGTCTACACGATGTCTGGCGAACAAAACCAGGTATCATTCTCCCTCATTCGAACGATTTTTTTCCTGTTTTTTTGAATTTTAAACTTCCATTGTAGTGTGATTTTAGTTGATTATATGTGTTGGAATATATTTTTTAGTTGATTTTATTTGATTACATGCTTTAATTCGGTCGATTTCATGCATACATTGTCGATTTTATGATTAAATTTTCGAAACTGGGCGTGTGGGTCGAAGAAGACGAACAGTTGCAGAAATCGAGATCTCGCCTGAAATCGAGATCTCGATTTCAGGCGAGATCTCGATTTCTGCCGATTTCTTCAATTGAATTTCCCCATTTGAACGATTTTTTCCCTGTTTTTTTTAGTTTTAAACTTCCATTGTAGTGTGATTTTAGTTGATTATATGTGTTGAAATATATTTTTTAGTTGATTTTAGTTGATTACATGCTTTAATTCGGTCGATTTCATGCTTTCATTGTCGATTTTATGATTAAATTTGCGAAGAAGACAAACATTGGCCGAAATCGAGATCTCGCCTGAAATCGAGATCTCGATTTGTGCATATCGAGATCTCGATATG
>JAPKLW010000348.1:185597-203556 GCA_026898455.1 Plectranthus barbatus | reverse complement strand
TCTCGATATGCACAAATCGAGATCTCGATTTCAGGCGAGATCTCGATTTCGGTCGGTTTCTGCAATTGAATTCTGATTTTAATTCTTTTAATTTCCCTTTTATTTACATATATTTTATTTTATTTAATTGCAGGTTTGGGAGTGGATCAGGCCCAGTTTGCAGGGCAAAGTCCCGCGGTCGATGAATTTTTACGACCGGGACATTCTTGAGGATATTCGGGTTCGTTTGTTGAGCTTTGGAGAGGAGAGTTTGGAATTATTTAGGGAAGGACCGTTCGGTCATTTTCTGAGTTTTCGGTGGAAGAAGAGCACGATACGTGCTACGTGGGCACTGATCACCCACGAGATTGAGGTGGAGGGAGCGGAGAATGAGCTGTGGTTTCGTGTTGGTGAAACTAACATTAGATTTGGCGCTGATGAGTTCTGTTTGATGACCGGGCTGCGGTTCGGAGATTCGGGTTTTGACCCTACTGGAGTTCATATTTTGCCGGAGGATGGTTGTTTATCTTCTCACTACACTACCCTTCCTTCTGTTGACCAGTTGCATGTTGATTTTATGAGAACCGAGCTGAGTTTGAGCGATTCTGCTGATGATTACGTGAAGATCGCTGAGATTCTATTTTTCTACCGTATGCTGATGTGCCACGATGGGAAGCGACACGTAGACCCCTGGATTTATGCATTGGTGGAGAGACGTCATCAGTGGAGGGCATTCCCTTGGGGCTCGTGGTCCTTCAGTATTTTGCTGTATCAGATGTCTGTCGTGATCAGATCATCAAAGACAACGAAGGTGCCTTTAGTGCATGTATATGACCCTTTTTGGGTGTTGGAGGTAATTCTTAGTAATTTTTTTTATTTATTTAATTTTTAATTTATAAAAGACTAGAATTGTAAATTATTTGCATTATTGTGCAGGCATGGTCGTACGAGGTGATCCCTGATCTGGCAGCATTAGTTGCGAAGCGCATTGAGCCAGAGGAGGGTCAGGAGACTAGGCCTCGATGCCTGTTGTAGAGACCTGTTTATATTAGGGACTCCAACTTCACCACTTTTTTCAGACATGAGGTAATTATTGTTTACAGTTTTTAATACTTATATTATAATTTAAGTATTATTTGATTTATTTCATTTATGTTTCTTTTCAGCATGCTTGCAGTACTACACTGCAGCCGACAGATGATGAGGCCGGTTCTAAGAGTTGGCTCAGCTTGAGGAATGCTGAGAACCCGTTGATTCGGAGATTTATACCTTATAGGGGCTTCAAGCCCCGACGATCAGCCTCTCAGCCATCTGCTAGTACCTCGAGGAGGGTTCCGGAGCAGCCGGAGTCGCCGCCACATGAGCAGCCGGAGTCGCCGCCACATCAGCAGCCATCACCTCAGCCCCGTCCCTCGCCGTCGCCGCCGCAGCAGTCGCCGCTACAACGCGACCCATGGCCAGAGTTCGAAATGAGGAGTGGTGGTTTTGAGGTTCCAGTCCGCTCTTCTTTCGAGCCTACTCATTTTTCTCCTCGACGACGGGCTAAGAAGCGCCCGCGACGTTCCGCATCTGCAGAGCCTTGAGAGGTACTTGTGTTTAAATTTGTTTGATTTTTATTTGATTATATTTTACTTATATATTTATATTATCTTTTCAGACTGGACAGCCTCCATGGTACGAGTGGTACGGGATGTCCACGGACGACATGGTGCGATTTGCAGTGCCATTGGCTGGTCAGCTCGTGCAGCCACTGGCAGATACACTTCTTCCACCACTGAGAGCAGGGCTCGTGCAGCCACTAGCAGATTACATGATTGCTCCAGTGGCTGATCGCATGATTGATCCAGCGGTGCAGCGAGATATGCCACCACTGTCGCAGCAGCTTATACATCCATTAGCGAATCTGATCATTGATCCAGTGGCACAGCGGGTTATTAAGCCATTGGCAGAGACAATGATTGATCCGGTGGCTCAGCGACTTATTGGGCCAGTCGCAGATAGACTGATGGTGTCGGTAGCTGATCGTGTGAGTCGGAATATTGTGGAGCCGGTATCTGCCAGGGTTACTCATAGGTTGAAGGTCTTCTTACTGGACCTCGCAGATACACTTCTCTGCCGCCCTCGCCGTAGCGAGAGATGGGCCCCACCGTATCCTCCTTATTCTAGAGGTACTTGTGTTTAAATTTATTTGATTTATATTTGACTATATTTTACTTATATATTTATATTATCTTTTCAGACTGGACAGCCTCCTCTTCTGGCCCGACCGCCTCGCAGCCCGTTGGCCCCACCACCTCATCGACCGCGGGCCCCCCCACCTCATCGACTGCGGGCCCCACCGCATCTCAGCCCGTTGGCCCCATCACCTCATCGACTGCGGGGCCCACCGCCTCTCAGCCTATTGGCCCCACCACCTCATCGACTGCGGGGCCCACCACCTCAGTCGCTGCAGGCCCCACCGCCTCATTCGTTGCTGGCCGCACCGCCCCCTTTCGTGTTCCTGCTGCGAAGATGATGACAGAATATCTGTCTTTCATGGATGATATCACGCAACAAGTCAGGGTGCCTGAGGAGGAGGGATTGGTTATGAGTAGGGAGCTATATTTCCGGCCACTTAATGACCCGCATGAGGATATTACAGAAGATGTAAGTGCATAACTATTAGTTGTGAATTTTTATATTATCTGCTTTATATTAATTTTTTTTTTTGTGATATCAGCTTTTGCAGATCTTCATGCGTATGTCACGAGACATGGTTGCCAGAGCTGACATCAGCGTACTTGAGGACGGTGTTGACCGGGACAGCACTATCATATTAGACCCCTCTTTCTTTGTAAGTAATGAATGTTGAAATTTTTTTTTATTCTTTAATTTTCATTTCATATTATAATGTATATTATGTGCAGGACCGTATCTTGCTAAAATGGGAAAAAGTCCCAAAGAAAAAACGAGGACAGGTTGTTGATAATTATGATTGGTGGAAGCCCCATGATGATTTAGTGAAAGCTGTCCAGGGTCTTGGTGGAATGTCTGGCTTTAGGAGTTGGTACAAGGCCAAACATGTAAGTGACATATTTTCATATTAAATTGTTCTATTAGTTTTCACGTTAACTTTAATTGTGTTGATTTGTATTTTAGGTGATCGGGATTGTCCATCTCTACGATCACTGGGTCACTGTACGGATTGATCTTCATAGCTGGACCGTTGAGTTATATGACTCACTTCTCCACGCTTTAAATGATCCATCTGACCCAGTTCTCTATCTGAAGCGGGACAAGGAACTCCGACCACTTCTTGTATTACTCCCCCGTGTCCTTGAAACTGCCGGGTACTGGGACATGGTCGATCCTCCGCGTGTAAGAATCTTTGGTAATTTTTCTCTGATTAAGGATGTTACTGAGATGCCCATGCAGGTAGATTCACATAGTTGTGGAGTATATTGTATGATTTTTGTTGATAGGTTACTACTTAGAAGGAGGAGAGCTCCAGTTAGTGACCTTACTTATGAGTTTACAGTTCATTATAGGCAGCTTGTAGGTGCTAGGATTGTAAGTTGGTGTAGAGAAAGAGAAGCTCGAGAAGTTGAACAGTTGTAGTACTATTTTCTATTGTTATTATTAATATTGAATTTGCATTTTGGTTTATTTTGTGATTGATATGAATTTGGATTTTGGTGTATTTAAGCTGAACAGGATTAAATGGATTTTATGGAAAAAGATCACGAATTTCGAGATGAAATAGGAGATTTCGAGATCTCAAAATCTCCTATTTCATCTCGAAATGCGTAATTAGCCAATTAATCTTAAATTAAAACATTATACAGTTTAAACATACATTTATTTAACACTTTAAAGTTCATTTAACATAAGACATTATACATTTGAATCTATGCATGCATAAGATGTTTCTATTTGAAATGTTCATACCTTATTCATGTTTGAATAGGATGAAGTAGAAGTAGTATAATACAAATCAAACATCTTTGTAATGAATGAATTTTTGCAAGTTTCTTTGTTATCGAATCTATATTTCCTTAAATGAGTGTTATATGAGTTGATTATCCTCGAAAATTAGTGAATTAAACATCCAATTAGACAATAATCCAGAAAATCGAGATCTCGAAATTGATTTCGAGACATGTCGAGACAACAAATTGAATTTGTCTCGACTCAAACCCTACAAATCGCGAAATGGGGTATCGTGATTTTGAAAATGATCAAATCGAGATCTCGATTTCAAATCGAGATCTCGATTGGATGACGAGATCTCGACTTTGTGTTTTTCAAATCACGATATTCCCATTTAAATAAAATCCGAAATATATTTCAAATGACAGAAAATTGAATGCGAATATTATTCGACAATATGTCTAAAATATTAGACATTTTGATACACATTTTGACGTAGGAAAAATCCTCTTCCATTTAAGGAGATAGCATTGCCGGGGGGTTCCCGTGCCCATTTTGTGCTTGCATGAGATGTTGCAGCAACTCACTTACTACTATAAGCTTTCATCTCTTTCCCGTTTCTACAAACAAAGAAGCTAATATCTTGCCCCATTTGTAGTTTCGGGAAAAAGAGAAAGACGTGGAGGAATTTGGAACAAGGACCGAGCTAGTGAAGGAGATGTTGTATTTGCTCCTCGCCCTTGATGTCTTTTCCGGATGAAGGACTTTTTCCTACATGTGACGTAGGAAAAATCCTCTTCCGGACTGTTTGACGTAGAAAAAATCCTCTTCTATTTGAGCAAGTGCCTTTATTCTTGAGTAAAATATGAAAAAATCATCATCTTCTATTTGAGCAAGTGCACGTATGAGGGGAATAAAGAGGAAGAACATATTTTGAATGGAATATAGTTTGAGTAAATTCCTCCACCCTTAAATAGAAGTTAAATTTAGAAAAAAAAATTGTTTTAAAAAAATAAATTATTGTGCAGAGTAGTTCACGTGAAAGTTGTTCAATAATGTAGTCAAATTGAGAATCTTTGCAGGCATTTATCGAGTAAAAAGTAGTATTGACATAGAAATTCATGTCCAAAAAGTAATAGTGATGTGATATGTCGAAAATGGGGGTATTCACGTGAAAGTTGTTCAATTATTGCCTTGATTCAATTATTGGAGTTCAATATGTCGAGATCTCGACATCATGATTTCGAGATCTCGATATGACGTCGATATCTCGAAATCATGATGCCGAGATCTCGACATATTGAACTCCAAATCACGATATTCCATTTCAATTTTGTAAAATCCACCTGAATTCGTATACAAACCAAAACACCTAAACAGATCAAATAAGAACTCAAAAAATCGTCCAAATATCAACCACAATATCACCAGAATTAATATAAACCAATATACCCTAACAACAACTGATCAATTCGTCATAAATGCGCAAACAAAAATAAAGCAAGTACCACTACTCACTCATATGGTCAACTCTCTCCGGACATTTTCTTTTTGTATGCCCCGTCTGCTGACAGATACTACATGTCTTTGCCCGTCGCCTACGTGACCCGTCTTGGGGTGGAGGACTGTTCAAATCCACCTCACCAATGGCAATATAAGCAGTGCAGGCACGTGAGTTGTGACCGGATTGTCGACACCTCCTACATACTTGAGATCTGCGCGTGGTCGAACTCTCAGCACCAGAACGTGCTCTACTCATCCTCGGACGGCCAGCCTGTCGAACTACTATCGGTGGTCTCACAACATAAGATGTTACCTCCGATGGGAGTACCCAATCCGATGGATGCGGCACAGTCATAATGGTGTGATGATATGTCTGTAGCAGAGTGAATTGCTTGTAGTAGTGTGGCACGTACTCTGATATCGGCTGCGAAATATATCTGACAATCGAAAAATAAGACACACATGTTATAATAATCTTTATTAAGATATTTGCAATAATGAAAGTTCGAATTAACATATTACCTGAGGGCGACAGCCGCATGACAACATGGAATCAGATCGAGATCGAACTGACGACACTCACACGTTCTGTGCTCTAAGTCGACACTGTAGCTTCTCTGTTGCCCTTCCACCTTGTATATGTGTGGCATGGTGGTGCCTCTGACTACAAGCTGTCGCCCATATTCGGACGACTCTATTAATTTCGTCATAGCTACGTGTGTCAGAGCATGATCTCTAGACCGTGCAGCCGCTCGTCGCTCGTCAAACCATCGCTCAACCATAGCTCTGTAAGTCTCAAGAAGGGCACATATAGGTAATCGCCTTGCCCATAACAAACGAGAGTTGAGGGATTCGGCTGCATTGGAAGTCATGAAGCTGAATCGGGTACCAGGGCACTGAGATCTCGACCAACGGTGGACTCCTATATCCAGAAGCCTCTTGTAAGCTCATTCTTTGCTCAGAATCTCCAAATTAGACATGTGCTTTTGAAATGCATCGTGCCTATAATAGTAGGCTGCATCTCGTAAAACAGCACCAACTTGTGGACCGTACCTCGACATGTTATTCGCCAAGTGGTAGTAGCAAATAGCATGCGTAGCATTCGGAAATGCTAACTCAATTGCATTTTTTATGCTCTTGTGCTGATCACTGACAATGATCAGTCCTTCGCGATCCCCGAAGCACACATGCAAGCGATGCATGAACCACATCCACGACTCATCATCCTCTATGGGTCCAATCCCGATAGCAAGGGGAAATAATTGTTCATTGCCGTCTTTCGTCACCGCAACAAACAACATTCCCTTATTCTTGCCCTTCAGATGCGTGCCATCTACAACAATCACTGGGCGCATGAAGCTGTGAAATGCATCGATGCAAGGAGCAAGCGCCAGAAACATGTGCTTGAACAAACTCTCCGAAGAAGTGGATATATCATACATCGTGCCTGGGTTACGAGACTGTAGCATGTGTAAGTAGCCCGGCAGCATCGCATAAGACTTCTCCCACTCGCCGAATACCATTGCAATGGCTATGTTTCTTGCCCGCAGGGCAAAACTGTAATCAATCTTGATGCCGAATTGAATCAACAATTCAGACATCATCTCCTTCGGCTTTAGAATAGCGCCCTCCGCCGCCAACTTACTGGAGAAATACTTACCCAACACTCTTGCGGGCACTCTGCGGGGAGCAACACGATCAATATCCGTCTGGCAGCTGTGCATCAGATCACACTTGAATACTCTCCAAACAGTTCCAGATTGTCTTGCACGCAGCATAAAAGGACAACCATTCTCATGCTTGCATCTGTAGTTGAGCCGAGTAGTGCTGGACCTCTCTGTGGAGTACTCCAATCGGTGATGCAAGTGATGCAGTCCTACAGCAAGGTCAAGTTCATCCTTGCTGCTAAATGTCGCTCCAATGCACAGCTGAGTCGGGGCCCAATCTGCGGGAATAATCCACTCCAAACGCTCAGGAGCATCAACCTCTATTAAAGGAAGCACCCAACTCCTTACTTCCTGATCATGTCGAGCTGCAGCCACGGACAGACTCAAGTTATTGTTAGATAGTCCGTACTGATCCATTCGCCCAGGAGCTAGAATCCATCTAGAAAAATCACTGACCAAGGACTCAAACAACCGACTCCGCCCCTCCTCCTCGTCCCTCTCCTCCTCGCTTGCCACCTCCTCCTCCTCCTCCTCCTCATCATCATCATCACAATAATCATCATCATCATCATCTGTAGATTCCGCCTCATACTCATCTACGAAATCATCAGCTAATGAGATGCTAGGACCACCCATTCGTGTTGATCGCTGTGACTGTGACTGAGGTGCCTGAAATCCGGACTGATTTTGCTTCAATTTGGTGACCACATATATAATTGGATCAATGCTATTTTCATATAGCATCCGCATAATATCTTCGTCGGTCTTCAGTCCAGCCTTCACATGCCTCGAGCCCCCAGATATACTGCTCATGTAAAACAAGCAGTAGCTAGTACTGAGGAGATCACAGTGCATGATCTCGTGAATCTCAGACAAAATGGTATTGTAGGAGATTCGTTCACGTCTCAAACAAATCAATTGCTCGTCTCCGCCGATATACTCGGATCTGTCCCAAGCCCCACCATGACGTATGATGAAACGTTGATACGACATCTGTGATAAATGAAACGAAAATATTAAAAAACAAATCAGGAGCATATTCCAGCAGACAATTCGAGATCTCGATAATAATATCGAGATATCGGAATTTAATTAAAATTAATTGAGATCTCGTGATAAAATCGAGATCTCGACATGATGTCGAGATCTCGATATGGTGAAGTCGAGATCTCGACATCATCTCGAGATCTCGATTTTATCACGAGATCTCGATTTTCCTGGGTTTCTCCCTAAGTTCTCTGCATATTTTTTTACGAACAACAGTCCTAAAATCGCGATATTTTCTAAAAAACTAAGATATACAAGTCGATACTAAGATATGCATGTCGATTTTGAACACATAACATCATCATTATAACGCAGAAAACGAATCGAAAATAAGAAAAAATGGTTGAAATCAACATACCTTCGATTTTTCTCTCTCTAAACCCTCTCAACAATCTTCAAATAATTTTTAAAATGTTTCCTTCCTCGTACAACCGAAAATATTTGTTTGTAAAAGGTTGTAATAAATTTACAACTACCTTGGTAGTTCAAATTAATTGTTCAAAATTAAATAAATGAATAAATAAATGAAATTATGAATATTTCCGAAAATGGAAACAACTTTAATAAAGTAAATTTTGTCTTGTAGCCGAAAATGGAAGAGAGAAAAAGACAAAAGTACAAAGTGACTAGAAAATTTATATTTTTATCCTTGTGGCTATAAAACATACCCACTTATTCTAAGTGGCTAGTTGTATCCATTCCCACTATGAATTTCGTAAAATAAATTTGTGATTAGAATTTTTTAGAACACAAATTTTCACGACCCTTTTTTATATATAATATTATGAAAAAATAAAAACAAAAATGAAAGGTCCTACACATTACAATTAGAGTTTGTAAATGAAACAAATATTCATGAACTATTCAGTTTTTTTAACTTTATAAAAGTTCGTTCCAGCTCGTTTATTAAACGAATCAAACTTAAGATTTATAATATTTGATTTATGAGCTTGTGAGTAAGTTCGATAGCTAAAATTAGTAAGCAATATAAAAATATTGACTTTTTAAAATTAATATTTTCATGATTTAAGAGTTAAAATAATTGTATATCTTTGTAGTTATAAGGAACATTTGAATTTGAGTATAAATATGTTATTATTTTAGATAAAATATTGTTTTATTTAAAATAATAATAATTTTAAATATATTCTAAATTTTAATATTTTGTTTATGCTAATTAAATTCATGAATTTTAAAATATTCAATTAAAAAACTCAAAATTCAATTCAATAATAAACAAGTTAACTTATCCACGAAAACTACTCAAACTCAATTTGATTTGATTATATCTCTAAATATAATTGTATTGTATGATAAATGAAGATTGTAGGCAAAAACTTGCGTGAGGCACGTCTAAATAGTTTAGGCGTATTTTATTCATATCTAAATAGATTTACTCATTTTAAATTAGGTTTATTAATTCCAATTAAAATATATTAAATAAATTTGAGTTAGGTTAACGAATAAAATTTGTTTAAATCATTGCCTATAATAATTGTGAGGGCTCGTGGCTTCATTGCTTTAGGTCACTGTCACACCATCTTTATTTTGGATCTTCTTTGTTTTTATTTATTTATTTTAAGATAAACTTTGGATCTTCTTTCTTGAGTGGAAGGATTCTATACTGCACACGTCGATTCTAGACTTGTATTCATTGTCGGCCATTTATTAAACTAATCCAGTCAAAATTATATTAACAGTGACATTATTAATACAAAAATGAAAAAGATATTATTTCTCATTTAGATTAGTTTTACTTTTACTACAAACGATGTGAAACATTCTTTCATTAATTTCAATTGAAAAGGTCAATTTGTACGTGGCAGTGGCATCTTATTTTTTATATATTTTTTTTATGTCAAAGTTTTACATTTATTACTCACTTGTTTAAGGTAGTATGACAAGATATCTTACGAGAAAGCTTACGTGCTAAAATTAAAAGCGATGTAATAATCATATAACTCCGACATTAATACAAGATTTTTTAAAAAATATCAAAAAAATAAAATTGGGAAGGCTTGATTAATTTAAAGTGATAATATTATATTAATGTAAGAATTAATAGTTGTTGGGGTTGGACAAAAATCAGCTCATCTAAGAGGCCCACCATCATTTTCACAGGCCGAGTAGTAAGCCAGCCCAGCAGGAAGCAGTTCGAAAGAAGAAGCCGTCCGACTAAAACAGTCTGCAGTAGGGGTGTGCACGGTCCGGTTTGGCCGGTTTAAGGGGCAAAGTACGGACCAAACCAATAGGTACGGTTTGAAATTTTCATAAACCAAACCAGCCGAATAATTATTTCAAACCAAACCGGCCAAACCATATTAAAACGGTTTGGTTCGGCTGGTTTAAACGGTTTGAAGATTATTCAACTAAAAATATTACAAAAAATGAAACTTGTATATCAATTTTATTATTAGAAATTAATGAAAGAATGATACACAAACTAAAACTAATATAAATATGTATTGCTCGTCATTAATTATAAATATGAGATAAGTAATAAATAAATAATATTATGGTTGCAAGAAACAATTATATATAAGTTGATTTATAGGGTTACAATTCGAAAGAATATAAGCATCGGACATATATATCAATATAATTAATATTTTAGCTTTCTATCAAATTATCATTATTTTATTTAAAATTATATTATTTATACGGTCGGTCCGGCCGAAACGGCAGGTTTCATCCTTCAAACCGTCGGTCAAACCAAATAATCCGGTTTGAGAATTTTTAAACCAACCCGACCAATTATTTTTTTCAAACCAGCCAAATCGATTAAATTAATTTGGTTTGGCCGGTTCGGCCAGTTTCGGCCAAACCGTGCACACCCCTAGTCTACAGGGAGTAGGTCTAGCCAGTGCAGTTTGGCCAAGACGAGAAACAATTTGACAAGCCGAACCGGGGCACCCAAAGGAGCCACTCAACAGTCGGGAAAGCCACCGAGCAGCAGGAAGATAAGATCGCAAGATTCTCGGAAGCGGTTGGAGGCGAACGACGCAATGACTCTGATAAATACGGAGTTCGTTGCCCAACAGATCGGGCGAAAATCCAAGGAATCCTAATGAGTCCAAACCCCTATTTATAACCTCTTGTAAGCCAATTTTCGGCATCTACCCACGTATTACACAATTAAGCCATTTCTTTTAGCCATTTCTTTGAGCTCGACACCGTCGGGCCGGTCTTCAGACTGTAATCCGTTGTACTCGTTGAGACGAACTCGTTCGGTTTGTTGTGTTCATTTCATTCCCTATTTTACGTACTATTTGTTGCCATTTTCTGTGTTATTTGGATCCGTAGTTCCCGGGGCTCCGTATCCGTACGAATCGGACCTCAACAGCAGCTACAAAATTTGGATAAAATGTGACATGTGCATTTGCCAAAGGAATTAAATGAGTTTTATTATTTAACGAATTAGTTAACAATGATCATTTTCTTGCATAATTCCATGTGAGAAGCCAACCTTTTTGCTCAAGAATACAACAAATGCTTGAAACATGAATCAAACATACAAATTATAATCACATGGTCAGCCTGTTATAAACATGTATATACCTGCAAATTCTCTCTCTACTCCATTCTGAGTGATGCTTTGATACATTTCAGTTATCTGCTGCCACCTCCGCCGCACTCCGGCTGAGATGCTCGGCCGCGGCTGGCCGTAAAATCTTGAACTTGAATGTTGAAGCTCACTGCATCAATATTCCAGATTGATTTACCAGTAATCTCCACATGAGCAGATCCCATCTTTGAAATGATGATACATTTTTGAATCTCCTACAACTATCTCTCTCTTTGTAATAAGTGAGATCTTTTTAGCAGCAAAATGGCAATCTTCACATATTCTTGTGTTCTTCCTTACAAGAACAGATCTCCCAACTGTTGTCTCGATCAAACCAAAACAAATAGCTAGTCTCACACTGTGGAGCTTTGGAGAACTATCTCTTGATTTCAGCAATTCTGCTGGCTTGAACTTATAGACTTCGGAAAAGTGCAGGTCTTCGCCTATCTTTCGCGAAAGAATCGCAAGAACATCAAACACAATGCTGCTCTCATCAGTTAGTGATTTATCATGATTCTTGAACTTGTAAGTTTTGCCATTGCTCTCAACTATGCTGCAACTAATGGTTGCCTTCAATCCTTGTTCCTTCATCAAGCTCCTAACTCGCTCCGCGTCTTCCCATCTTCCGGCTTCAGCATACATGTTGGCAAGTAAAACATAGCACCCTGTATTATCATTGTCCAAAGAGAAGATGTGGTTTGCAGCCAACTCAGCCAGTTCGATATTTCTGTGCTGTCGACATGCAGATAACAGAGATCCCCATATCCGATGAGTTGGCTGCAACGGCATTTCCTCTATGAAGCGTTTGGCATGGTCAAGATCGCCAGAACGGCCTAACAAGTCAAGCATGCACCCATAATGTTCTATTCCGGGATCAAGTCCATAATCCCTTTTCATCGAATCAAAATATTTCCAACCTTCATCCACAATTCCGGCTATGCTGCAAGCTGTCATAAGGGAAACGAACGAGCTTTCGTTTGGTTCATGGCCCTCATTCTTCATGACAGAGAAAAGTTCAAAGCAATATGCCGCAAATCCATGTATAGCATAAGCCATAATGATAGTGTTCCATGTGACAAGATCCTTAAGCACCATTCTATCAAAGACTCCATGTGCAGCCTGAAGATCCCCACATTTCGAATACATATGAATCAAAGCATTAGGGACATGCGTACCTAACGGAACACCCAATTTATAGACGAGGCCATGGATCTGTTGACCTTCATTTGGTAAGGCTACTTCAGCGTAGGCTGCTAGTATCGTAGAGAATGTCGTCTGATCAGGTGCATGAGGCTCAAGTTGCAAATCTTGAAATGTTTCTATGGCTTCTCTGTCCTTTGAATTCTGGACATAAGCAGAGATCATTGCATTCCATGACACTAAGTTTCGTCTCTTCATGCGAGAAAACACACGTTCTGCAAGCGTCACACCCCCACACTTCCCATACATGGCCATGAGAGCAGTCTGCAATACTAAATCAGACGAGTAGCCTTTCCTGATCGCATACGCATGAATGGCTTTGCCTTGTAACAGAGCTCTGAGGTTTGAGCACGAGGGAAGCAAGTTAGTCAACGTGATAGTATCCGGTGTCACACAGTTATTAGCATCCTGCATTGTCTCTACACAAGCAAATGACTTCAACGGATTATCATTCAATGCATAAGCACCAATCATCGAGTTCCAAACAACCACATTCTTTCGTCGAATCCCATCACAGAATCTCTCAGCATAATCTATTTCACCACATTTTCCAAACATGTCGATGACTGAACTCTGAATCATCGGATCTAGCTCAAGCCTATTCTTAAGGACTTGCCCGAAGATCCCCTTTCCACTCAACAGAAACCGTCCAAGAGCACAAGCATTTAAAGCACTGATACAACTGATCCTATCAAATCCAACTCCAAATTCCTGCATTTTCTTGAAACACATCAAAGAGCTCCAACCATCCCCAGCCAAAACATACGCGCTGACCATTGAATTCCACGAAACCAAATCCCTCACCGGCATCCACTCAAAAACCTTCTCCGAATCAGCAACACAGCCAACCTTAGCATACATCACAATTAGCGCATTGCATATATAAATATCTTCATCAAGACCAAGTTTAATAACTGTAGAGTGAACATTCCGCCCTTCCTTCAAACCAAGAACCCCTGCACACGCCTTGATCACGAAAGGGAAAGTAAAATTATCAGCTTCAATCCCTGCAAATCGCATTCGGTAATAAAAATCAATGGCTTCTCGAAACAAACCAGAATCAACTAGCCCCCTGATCATAACATTCCATACGAAAGTGCTTGACTGATTCATTTCTTCAAACATTTGGAGTGCAGTTTCCGAACAGCCCGAGTTGACATAATTCAGCAGTATTCTGATGGATGAAATCGAACTCTTAACATTCCCAAAATCTCTTCTTCCGACGGAGGCGGTGCGTTTCCTGGAATTACGGTCTATGACTCTAGGTTCTTGATTTTGGGGCTTTCTTGAAGCTTGGATTATTGCTGGAAAAATCTTGTAACCTGAGCTCGTCGGCGCCATTCGGAGGTGAAGATTTAGCAACTCTTTAGCCATTTTCCTGGAATTATCTTGTAATCAGATAATTTTCGGCCTTTTAAATTGGATTTGAAGGAATGGCCGTTATTTCAGTTACTGCGATTCTAGGGTTTTCCATTTCAGCTGACATTTTTTAAATTTGTTTCATTCCTTTCTTCTTCGACGAATTCGTTGTCGGATTCGGAATCTCTGCCCGCCAAATTGGCGTTACGGGCCAGGCCCAGCACAATTTGTTATTTTTTATTTTTATATGCCGAAATTAATTCATAAATCATATGTAATAATGCAATTATTTAAAAAATGAAAATGTTGTACTTAAAAAAGCTCAATTTGTATTATGCTGAATTAATCTTTCATATATTAACAAATGTTGCAAAACTTACATTATTGTTCATACAATTTGAAATAAATAGATAAAAAAAAAATTAGCCAAGAAATAAATTTCCTTCAAAATAGAATATGAAGCAAAATAACTGCAAATACCGGCAATGCTTTCAAAATCGAAAATATCAAATTTTGGGGAAAAAAAATGAAAATTTATATTTCCTCAGGAATGCTCTGTAAAACAGGCTGCCACGAACGCCGGCTTCGATTCGCCGCTCTCAAAATCTGCCTTCTCCGCAACGAATTCAGCCGCTGCTCCAGCGATACAGCCGTCGGCGCCGCCATAGGCCGCTGCCTGAAGCTACGGCTGTCTCTGATCGCTTCCAGCACCTGCTTTACATCCTCCTTCCTCACCACGATCTTCATCCGTCCGTCCGCAGCCGCAGCCATTTCTCCGCCGCCGAACTGCGCTAACGCCTCCAGAATACTGCTCGCAACAGGTTTCTGGCTCGCTCTTCCGCTTCGCGAAGACCGGAACTCTCTTCTCCGCGGCGACATTCTCTCCATCTCCATTTCCCCTTTCCGAAGGTTTGCCTACGGTTACTCTTCTCGATTGCTTCGCTCTTTTCTGTACGGTTCTGTGCAGTTCGTTGTTTTTTTTTTCTCCCTTTTTTATGCTGCCACCTCCCAATTTATAGTGTTGTTAACGTCGATCAAATAATAGCTATACAAAATAAAATAGTTTTGACTTTTTTGCGATTCAAGATTTTTAGTATTATTTTTGTGAATTATTTTATTATGAAAATCTGAATGGTAATTATTGGATAATCAAGCGTCTGTTGCGTGTAGGTATAGTTAATGTTTTAAGCTATATTTTATAATAATTACGTGTGAATTGTGGAAGGTCAGTTCACCGTCATTCACTAATCACATGCAAAATCCAACATTTGCGGCATTTTTTTAAAATCGAAAAATAGCGTTTTTACTATGATGTTTCTAGAAGTTTTACCAATATATGAATAAAATAACTCATTTCGAATATATTAAAGTGTGATTAGCAAAAATTAAATTAAAAAACGAGCCACAAATGAGTGGGATTTCATACTAATAGATGAAAGAAAATGTAATATTATGCATTATGTTGAAATAGAAGAAAATGTGGAAGTTTCTTGATGTGTGTTTAGGTTTTACAAATGTAAGTAATATTTATGTGCCACGTATAGAGCAATAAATTAAAGTGATAATAATGAGACAAAGATGTGGATTTGACATGAATCAAAGTATAAGTTCTCTTATAATTTTTTTTTTTTTTTTTTGAGCAATAAGTTCTCTTATAATTACAAATGTAAGAAATGGAACATATAGGAAGTCTCACATTTAATTCCAACTAAATTAGTTGGAATGTGTGTGGTTAAGAGATTTAGAGAGAGGGAGAGTTGAGACAGGTGGCAAAGCGCGGTTGGTTGAGGGCGGTGGGAACGAGTTAATCTTCGTAGTTGGTTGAACAAAACATCTTAGCCTAAAAAATACTATGCTACCAGCCTGTTCCAACTCTTTCCTCGTTTTAATTTTAATTTTTGTATTTCTTTATTTTAATTTTTCTGTATCAGTTTGAATATTTGATTGCTAGGCTAACGACTAAGGCACTAGCATCTTCAAAGTTTAATTAATTATCAAAGATTCGAATTCGTTAAGTCTGGTGTAATTATGGGGTGGTTCGTTTTGTGATATTGTAAAATCTAGAATATATCGATTATGTGTGTAGTTGATATTTGAGATTATTGTGTTAATGCAAATTGATGAGGGCGAAGAAATTAACTAGCTAGGATTTGATTTACTTTGAGCGTGATAATAATCAACATTTTACCCGTGAAAATAATTCATTAATGCATAATTAATCTTGTAGAGATTTTGAATCAAAGAGAGAATAGAAGACATAATTACGTTGTGCTTATCCATATGAACAATCTAGTCTAATCTAGGATATTAAATGCTGCCCTAGTTGTCAGATTTGAGTGAAATAGAATAGTATCTATATTTCATTATATTGCTCATTTATTAAATAATTGCTACTATTTCTATTGTAATATAAAAATATATAATAGTCCAGAATACTACTTTGGCTAAAAAATATATATATACGACAATTTTGATATCAGCATAAATGGTAAACAAAATACATGTTTCATAGCGGGCAATATAATATTATATATTACTCCATCTGTTCTGGTTTAACCACACACAATAATTATGGATTGATTTAGAAAGAGTTGAGAAATAAAAAAAAATTAAGTGAAAAAAAAAATTAGAGTTGTTGGGCCCGCGAGGCCCAAGTCCACTAAGCTCAACGACCCAATTAATCGTCAGCCCAAAGTTACAGGCCCACCTGAAGTGAAGGAAGTACACAAAAGCGCCTAAGACATGGGGTCAACGTCGATCCCAACTTGTCCTCTATATCGACCATGACGAGCTCATCACCAACGAGTCGAGCTCAGCACCGAGGAGACAAGCTCACAACCAAGGAGACAAGCTCACCACCGAGGAGAGGGAGCAACCCCTGCGGGATTTTCGGCGACCACGTGCTCCCCAATGACCAGATCATCATTTCAAGAGTCCCGAATCATCTAAGTCCAGAGGTCAGAACCGACCCTCCTAGCTCCTCGATATCGAGCACGATGAAAGGTCGGTGGCGAGGAAGCAGACAAGTCCAGCCCAGAAGACTGGCTCACCAAAACCAATGAGATACTGAAATCTGTCTAAGTCAAGGCCTCGCTGCGGAGGATATGAGCGCCTCGCCATCGAGGAGTTAATCGGGTCGATGTCGAGACTGAGAAATCCTAGCTTGCTGGCGGCGCCCGAACGTTGAAGCCCTAATCGCCCCCGAAAAACCCGCAACCGTTCCGATATTTACGGCGAGCCGTTGCAGCTCGACGCCTAGGGTTAACCACTGCCTACCTGCCTCTATCCTGTCTATAAATAGGGGCAGGGAGCTCATTTTTTAGGGGAATTCTGGTCTAGCAAAATAGAGTTGTAACTCTGCTGAATTTTCGAGAGATTTCTCTGTGTCTTGAAATACGCTTTTACATTCATATTATCTAGTTTACTGTCGTCTATTTTTGTCATTTATTTGTCGTTATTTTCCCTGCTTATCGTTGTTATTCGCTATTTCTTAACAAAGTTCTAAGGGCTCCATTTTCTCGTGAAATCGAACCTCAACATTTGGCGCCCACCGTGGGGCCCTTGGGACTATTTTTTCCGTCAATTCAATGGCAGGTAACAACGAGAAGGTCGGAAACCAAACTAGAAAGATGACTGGGGCTCCCCCATCGGGATCCTCTGGTTCGAGGGACCTCGTCCCTGTCGACGAGTTGGTGCGGCAAACTTTGCAAACCAGCGGCGCCCAGGCCGT
>JAPKLW010000348.1:73511-175597 GCA_026898455.1 Plectranthus barbatus | reverse complement strand
AAAAAAAAAAAAGATCCAAGACAGATGGGGCTGAGGTTTTGAGATGTAATATATTATATATCCGACATATCTACTTAAGGTTTAATTAATAGTGCATTAAATATCATGATTCCTTAGTTGTAGCGAGAAGATGACCACATCATTAGCTGTATGGCCATCACGTGCCCAAGGCACCTGTAGATCAAAAGGTAGATAAAATATATATATATATATAAGCATATGTCCCTACAAAAAATGGTGATATTTATTTGTGTAGAGCGAAGGGCGACCACACTTGAAAAAGGCTTTTAAAAGATCTGTCTTAAAAGATTAAAAAAATAACAATAAAAAGACAGGAGAGGAGCAAAAACACATGAAATGCCAGACAAACGAACAAGATTTCAAATGGGACACTTCCCACGAGGCTTCATCATGTCTCTTCCTCTGCCTTAAATCCTAAAACCCACCACCCCCAGATCCCATCTCTTGTCCTAATCCTCCTACTTCATTTGTCCCAATATCTCAAACAGATCATAATCACACCCAACAAAAAAAAAAATAAGAAAAAGAAATAGTTAAGGTAAAGAATGAATGAAAAAAAAAGGAGATGGATCTGCAGCATCTTTACAACAAAGAAATGCATGGAGATCTGCTAAAAAAACAAATAAACTATTCAAAATTCAAATACCCAAAGGTGCAGCACATGCCATCAGATTTCTTCACACCAAAAAACTAATCAATTTTAACCCAAAAAAAAAATATAAATGACAGAAAAGAATGCTGCTTTATTGCACAGATTCAACCCAAAGTCCCCTTTTCTTGACTATTATGTCTATGCAAATCACGAGAACAAATTAAACTATCGATTTAAAAAGGAAGCGTGAATGTAGGAGCACAAACTCAACTCAAACAATAATTTATCACAAAATCTAGAAAATATCTAGCAAGCCTTACCAAAACAAAACAAAAACAAAAAACAAAGCCGGCCACACACAACAATAGTCCAAGTAAACAAAGAAAGTAAGAAACTAGTCACATTACAACTTATATTATTTCTTCCATATTAAAGCAATAAAATGATTCATCTGCATTCAAGAAAGTAGAAACCCCAACTAAAGAGAGAGAAAAGACTAAAGAGGCATGACAACCCAAGAAATGATTTTTATTTCTTTCATATTTTTAGGACAAAAAGGACCACCAAATGGACCTAACATGACTCATCGTCACGTGCCCATGCCCACTCAATATCACAGCCAGATGCCACCCCTAAAACTATAGGTATAAGCCTTAAATACCAAGAATCCATCAAAATGTTGTATTTAATGCCAATATCCTTGGTTCTCCAAAATAACAAAAGCATAAAAACACAGGGGACAGCTGAGTCATACTCATAGCAGCAGCTGCTGCATTAATTTCGAACTCAATCTACATTCCCAAATCTCTGCACCATCTATTTATTTCTCAAGATTTTGGACTAGAATTATCAAGAACCAGATGACTAGAGACAAATTCCCAAACTTTTTTTTGCATTAATTTAGAACAGGCTAGGAGTGAAGATGGACAAGACCAAGCAACAGATTGCTCTAAGAAATCATATCATAGTGCTATTTAAATTAAATTAAATCCAGTAACAAAAAAAGAAAATTGATAAATTTTAAGAAAAAAAACCACGATTAGATTCACCGAAGAAGAAAAACAAACAAGAAACAGCACAGAATCGAAATATCTGCGCAAAATACAATACAAGCGTTAATCCTAATCAGACTTACTCTCAGGCTTTCTGCAGAGGATCATATGCATCGGCGTGAAGATGCCGCTCTCGCCGCCTCTGGTCAGATAATCCGCCGTCACGAACAGCATTTCGTGAACGTCCACCACGCCCTTGGGCGCGATTCCCAGCCACGCGAGCACGGTGACCAGGATGTGGTTCCTCCAATACGCGATCCGCCCCATCTTCAGCCGCGTCCACCACGGCTGCGACGGCGGTTTCGCCAAATCCTTCTCCTTCACCACCTCGAAACCGACCTTCTTAGCCACGGCGGCGATGTCGCTGTAGCTCCGAAGCCCCGGAAGCGCGTCGCCTCTCTCGATTCCGTGGATCACCTCAACGTGCTCCGCGTCGTCGCCGCGGTAGAGTTCCGTCGTCACCCACTCGTATGACACGTAGTACGCGCCGGGCTTCAACACCCTGTAGATCTCGCCGTAGACTTCCTCCAGCTTCGGCGCGTGGCACGTTGCCTCGATGGAGTACGCGCCGTCGAAGCTGTTATCGGCGAAAGGCATCTCGAGGAAGTTGCCGCAGACGACCTCGCAGAGGTTGTCGAGCCCGGCCTTCTTGTTGTGTGCCCGGGCCCGCTTCACCTGGTACTCGTTAATGGTGATTCCGACGACGTTCGCACCGGAGTGGGCAGCAATTGCGCGCATCGGGCCGCCGACGCCGCAGCCGGCGTCGAGGATCCGATCGCCCGGTTTAACATTGATGAGATCCACCGCCATCTCTTCGTGGATGCGCGTGGCGTCGCGGTGTGATTTCCCCGGGATCGACGGCGAGAAGTGGAAGGACTGGCCCCACCCCCACTCGTAAATGTCGGTGACGAGGTTGTAGAAAGTGTCGACAAACGCCGGCACATTCTCCACCGTCTCGATTTCCTTGGGGCGGCGGAAGAAGGACCAGTACTGTTTGTAGGTGTCCTGCACTTTCTCCTTCGCAATTGAGCCGCCGGAAAGATGGACGGCGCGCTTGCCTTTCTGCTCGGCTGAGCCGAGAATGCAGACGAACCAGTAGAGGCCGCCAGCAAGGACGATGGCGGCGGTGGAGAAAAGAGTGAGAGAATCCATTGAGAGAGAGAGAGAGAGGAAGGAGAGAGTGAGTAGCGTGGGGAGTGCGAGAGTGCGGGTGTGTGTAGGTGGATTTATTTTGTGGAAATGGGTGGTGGGATTTTGATTTTGTGTGGAATGTGTTGGTGGTCCGGGTTTGCCTCCGCCAATCAAGATGCGACACGTGTCTGATGTAATAGATTGGAGATCTTTCAACGATCATTATCTCTAAATTCAAGTATTTATCAAATAAGTTACTCTTGCCTTTTTTTTTTCTCATTTCTATTAATTCGATTACTTTAAATAAAAAAATTATTCCACACACATTGATAATATATTAATTTATTTATCTCTACATACGTTTATTATTGTAAAAATTAAGGAAATAATTCAACCAGAAATATATATTTTTAAATTATTGTATTGATATTAAAAAAATAATATTATTTATTAATTACTCTAGATTTGCCTATAGGCTATAACTTTTCCCCTATAAATGTGGGCTAAGCTAGAACAAATCTAGATGGCCATTATCACCTTATAATTAAGAGATGCAAATAGCCAATGGTGTTTAATTTCTTTCTCTTCTAATATAATATAAAATTTAAATTTTTATGATTTGTAACTAAATAAATAAGTTATTATACACTAAAATTTCACAATTTATTTGACAAATAAAAATTACCATACTTGATATAAAATACAAATACAACACATGAAAATCTTGAAAATATTTAGAGCTTTAAAAATTTTGCAAATTTGATTGAGTTGTGAAAATACAATTAAATCTATTCCTTAAATATAGATTTTTTAGAAATAATTTAAATTATATAAAAATTAAATTACACATTTTTTTAATTTTTTTTTATTTCAAATATTTTGTCTTATCGAGTGACCTTTGAGAAGGTCACCATTGTTGTTGGTCTTAGAGATATAAGGTACTTTCTTATGATACTTGATTTTCTTTTATTTTTTGAAACAAATGAACAAATACCCTTTTTTTCAAAAATAAAAAATAAAATTATTGAAATAAGGTAAGTATTGTATTTTTTTTATAAAGAGTATATATGAGACTTTAAAGTACTTTTCAATTTATTTGACAATTTTTTTAATTTTTTTTTAATTTCAAATATTTTTGTCTTATCTAGTAACCTTATGAGAAGGTCACCATTATTGTTGGTCTTAGAGATATAAGGTACTTTCTTATGATACTTGATTTTCTTTTATTTTTTGAAACAAATGAAAAAATACCGTTTTTTTTCAAAAATAAAAAATAAAAATATTGAAATAAGGTAAGTATTGTATTTTTTTTATAAAGAGTATATATGAGACTTTAAAGTACTTTTCAATTTATTTGTTTGGAAAGAAAAAAATATTAAGATTAAAACACCATATGACATATTAAGTATTCACTACAAATCTAAAATAAGAGTAACCATGTTTTGTGGTATTAATAAATTGAAAGCATTAAATTAGCTCTCTGGAAACGGCGGGCTGGCTTGGTGTATAGTAATATTAAATTAAATTAAATTATTAATGATGGTTAGTAGTTTGTGGGGTAATGAATGTGAATTAAATAATCGAAATCTTTGTTTGAAATATCTGTCGCATGTGGAAATAAAGTAATAAGTAATAGTGGAAAATTTGCTGATTGTGATTTGTGAGGCCTAAAGCCTAAAGCATTAGATGGGATTGGATCCATGCGCACACCATTAAATGAAGTTCAACGACATTTCTTTTAGGTATTTTCGCAATTATTTTAAGAAAAATGATCACTTGTACTATCATGTTATACTAGTCAAGTATAATATATATATACATAGAGTTGCGTTCAAGTTCAAGTTCAAATTCAAATTAAATTATATATATATATATATTAATGTATCTTTATAATTAATTATATTATAATGTTTGATTTTTCAATTAAAAATATCTTTGCTACGAAAAATATTACTACAACATTTTTTCGTCAATGAATTGGACCCTAATCACTGGCGAAGGCACATGGAGGTTAGTGGGGGCTTCCGCCCCCACGGACGATTGGGATTGCAATTTTTTTACATATACATTTATTAGAACAAAAATAAAATTATAGGGCATTGATCCCATGGAATTGGGGCTCGCGATGCTCAACTTCTGGTTCCACCCTGTACCTAATATATGATTATATCAATATGTGGCTCTTACGGGACATACGGATGACAGAATCAAATATTTTACAAATGACTCCTAAAATCTTTAACATAATTAGCAACAATGTGCATTATTAATTGACAAAATCAAATATTAGAGTAAAAATATTGAAGTATTTTTCAAAGCACGTGATATTTTTAATTGACAGAATCAATCATTATAATATAATTAAGTAACAAAGAAGCATTATGATAATTTTCATAGTTAACCAATATAATATGATGGAATTGATAGTTTACCTCGCATTCAAATGTTCATAAAGAACTTCAAACTCATAACTTCTTGATCATAATACACTTCCACAAATACACGCCAAAGTTTTTCTTTTGCAATTTAATTTGAAAATTATTCTTTTTTTTAGATTATAATTTTATTTTTCATTATTTATATTTGTAATACTTATATCATTACATAGAAGACAACAATAATTGAAAAATAATGAGGGAACTCCTGGACTCAACATTATTTTGTTTTTATAGTATCATGATTCGTTATTTTTTGGAATAACCTCTCGCAAAGAAGAATAAATGGATGAACATAATAAAAAATATATATGATACAAAGGAGTTGAAATTAAGTGGAGGCAAAAAAAAAATATGAGTCTCCCTCACGAAGATTTTCTGAATAGCATGTAACCATAATTTCATATATTATAGGTACCAATCAAACATGAATTAGAACAACTTTGTCAAATTTCCTTAAAAATCGAACCTTAATATGGATCTGGATGGCTTATCTCAACACAATGTTGGTTGTTTACTGTGTCTGGAGATTAAGGGTTGAATCCTCATGACTAGACTCAGAATCAGAGCTATGAGCTGCACATCATGAACAAGAGAGAGAAAGAGAGAGATCAATGATTTAGCACCAACATCATAAAATCTTGATTTCTAACATTCTTACATAGGCAAATCCGACGCACAGCATACAGAAACCGGGGAAATCAAACGGAGCGTTATCAGAGAGAAACAGAGCTGCGAGTAGAAAGAAAGTTTGTTCAAGCTCGATTAGAATAATATCAGAGTTTTTGGGATAAGGCTAGTATTCCATTATACCTGAGAGAGGGCTGTAGACTAATGGAGATACGATGCTGGATAATGAAGTGATGGCCAACAGACTACCCTGTGCAATTCCCTGCTCAATCTCATTCTCACACAATGGTTAGTTACAACTTACAAATCAATAACATAGAGGTGGCCACGGTTCCGGTTCAAAAAAATTGGAGCTTTAACCAGTCCGTTACTGAAGCGGTTCCGGTTCAGAACTAGTAGTTCGAAAAATTTATTTTTGAAATTTCCAATTGAACCGTTGGTTTGGGTGACGAGGCACGCTCTGATTGGTTGGTTTTAAATTTCAAATTTTCAAATTTTGCCGTTGGTTCAACGGTTCGGAACCGGAACCGCCGGTTCGAATCGATTTTTAAATTTTTTTTAAATTTAAAATTTTGGCAGTTCAACGTTTCGTAACTGCCGATTCCGGTTATTTGCTTGAACCTGAACCGGCCCGCCCAAATACAATTATTGTTCTAGTTTGGAACCATGTGTGACGGTTCCGGTTCCGAACCGTGAACTGGCGGGCTGGTTCAGGGCCGGTCCCGGTTCGGTCTGGCCACCTGTACAAGAACATAAAGTAGGCTATCAAAACTTACTTGTTCATTGGGGCCAACTTGTTTTGAAACGATGCTTCTTATCTGTGTGATTCATGACCATATCGTTACAAGACATTGATCCAAAACTCGAAACTCGGAGTTTAATGGTGCTGACTTACACAAGTGCTGGACAAAGTAAAAAACATGCCCAAGGCTGATGCAGCAAAAGGTACCTGCAGCAAGAGAGAGAGAGAGACAATCTCTTTCAACTTTGAATGTGGTTGATATAAGAGGACTAGATTGATTCATGTACTAACCCATGGCGCCCATGCTATGCTTTCAAGTATCAACTGCAGGAAAAAGAAAAGAAACGCCACAGATTTAGTCGGGAAAATCACGAGGCATAATCTTGGAGGGGAGTTCATACGCTTAGGAATCCATTGAAGAGTCCAAAACAAAGCAAAGTTAGTTCTCCGATAAAAGGTCCCAAAAAAGGCATGAGAAGAACCTGCATGCAGAGTTTTGAGAATATCAACTTGAGAATAAGTGATCATTGTAGAAGTTATAAGTAGTTTGAGTTATTACATTGGTAAAAGTTGCCCCGACGTTGATGATGAGAAATATTAGTGAGAATTGATCTTTGTTGAAGTGGAACTGCGCCTTCAAGTAATACTGCAAGACAAAGTGGGATGTAAAACTGTATTATATATAACTTTGCAGGAAGAGAAGATGATCCCGTGTTCCAGAGAGAGAGAGAGAACCATCAAGAAGGTACCAGCTCCAGCCTCACCAACGCTATTGAAGAAACAGACAGATGCTGCTAGGGCAAATACAGTGCTGCAAAAAGATGAAGCAAGTTGATACTCATGTGCATACTCAGTTATTACACTATATGAGTTTATCCCACATTAGATTCACACTGGATGAGTATATAAGTGGAGTGTCAATTCTTCAACTTTAACCATAGTTTTGGGAGAAGTTAGGACCCGGACCAGGGGCATGAATGTTGAGGGGGCAAGGAGACCCCATTAGTGGTGGTGAGACCCCGCTCTACTGTCCGTGGACGTCCGGTTTGAAGAGGATGAATTGTTATGGTGTGGGATATGGCCCACATTGGGGCCCAATGTAGATACGTATATAAAAGTGGGGGGTCAATTCCTTTTTACCATGGTTTTGGGTGAAGTTAGAGCTCCCTACTTATGTGTCTAAGACAAACCACACAGAATAATAATAATATCAGTGTAAATGTATTTATAGTCATTTAGACAAGGTTATATTTCCTATGTGCGATGTCTTAACCATTTAATAATAATGTCAGGTGTCAACTTTGCTGATTAATTTCTCAGTCACCAGGATACAAATTTGAGAAATTAAATGTAGCACGATGATCTACTCACAATCTAGATCGAACTTGTAATATTTATGTATGGGATATCTATTCAAATAGCTTTGGATCCGGATTTCTGACATATGCATCATGCACAAACAACGTTGTTACCTGGTCTTAAGAAGGCGAAACACATCTCGAGGCGAAGGGATCCGATGAATGAAGTCCGGTTTTCGGGATTGACTGGTTTCTGTGATCAACGGCTCCAAACCATCGTCTTGGCGAATGCTATCCTTGAGGAACACCCTCATATAAACTGCTGCGAGGATTGCAAGAAGTGATGCAACCTGTTGATTGTATATTATTAGAATGTCGGAACATATACAGAAAATCATGGAAGTGAAGTGATGGATGAAAAATGAGAGTAGACCTGAAATATGTGAGAGAGTGAGAGCAAACCGGCAGCTAATGTACCACAAACATTTGCAAGGCAGATTACGCCACTCAGCACTGCAAATGCTGCCACAAGCTTCCCTTCTTCTACACTGTCTGCCTGAAAAAAACAGACAACATCCATGCTCAACAAATTAACTTCGCTTTGAAATGGACTTTGTTTTGAAAGATTAAATGCATAAATAATGAGTATGAGAATGAAACTACCAAAAAGCTGAGAGAGAGGCAAAGAATGCCACCCTCCACTATCATATCTGTCAGCATCTTGATTGCATAGTATGCATAAAAGAAGTTGGTCGTCCGCTTCCAACCCAAAATCACTGCCAAAAAAATGATTATATTTCTAATATATATATAGGGGGCTGATCTGGTGAGAATAACCCTTATCATGAGAAATGAAAATAAATCTCGTCCATAGATTTGCCAACATCAACGATCCAAATTACATAAGAGCTTTAACAAAAAACGTGGCATAATATCCTCATTTTACTTCATTTAAGGGCAACATAGTCATTACGAACGTACAGGGCGCAAGAGTTGTGTTTTGTTCATTTCATGTATTATATACTTCATTTTATCTTACTTATACTTCATTTTATCTCAATTGCGAATCATTATAAAATAAATTCGATTCGAATTTTGATGTTACACGTGACATGCATTTTATCTTAGCAGTTCTTCATTATATCATAGTTATTCTTCATTTTATCTCAATTGTGATTCATTATAAAATAAATTCGATTTGAATTTTGATGTTATATGTGACATGCATTTTATTTTAGCAGTTCTTTATTATATTTTAGTCATTCTTTATTTTATCTCAATTGTTGCTCATTATAAAATAAAATAAATAAAAATAAAATCAATTTTTCAGAAAAAAATGATTTCAATACTCTTCATTTTATTTCCTATATACATCATTAAATGAAAAAAATTAAATTTTTAGAAACAGTTCTCTTCATTTTATCTCCTCTATAAGTCATTAAATGGAAAAAATTAAATTAAATAAAAATAAAATCAATTTTTCGGAAAAAGTATTTCAGTTCTCTTTATTTTATCTCCTATATACATCATTAAAAGAAAAAAATTAAAATTTTAGAAACATTTCTCTTAATTTTATCTCCTCTATACTTTATTAAATGAGAAAAATTAAATTAAATAAAAATAAAATTAATTTTTCAGAAGAATATGTTAAGTTTATTTTATCTATTTAAAACTTTATTAAATTAAAAAATTCAATTAAATAATAATAAAATTTAATTTAATTTTAGAGTATTGGATGACTCAACAAGACAATCGAAATCTTATGAAAAATAAAAAAGAAAAGGAATTACAGATCCAAATATGTAATAATGAAGTTCGCGGAGGATAAAATGAAAATGGAAATGATTTGAGAGAGATACCATCAGTTTAAATGACAATGATACCCTTAAATATGTAATAATGAAGTTCGCGGAGGATAAAATGAAAACGGAAATTATTAAAGCATGACCGCAGATCTTGTGAAATCAAAGGCTAAAATTTATTCTCATTTCTTACATTAACATCTATTCTCATATGATCTAACCTATATATATATATATATATGGTAAAAAAATAATGTATGTATATAAGTGTATATACAGTGGCGGATCAGAAAATCCCCGTGAGGGGGGTTGAAATTTTTTTTTTGCCTCCACTAGACTTCAACCCTTAATCTAAAAAATCCCGGCTAGGGGAGCTCCAGCCCCTAGCCCTAGTGTAGATCCGTCAATGTGTATATGTATATATATATATATATATATATATATATATATATATATGTACCAAGAGGGATAATCTGAAGAGTGAGAGGGACTGTCAATAAGTTTCTGCGGCCATAAGCATCAGACAGATTGCCTATCATTGGCATCATCAGCGCGGACCCTAACCCGTTGATCTGCATAACAATTAAGGCAAAAACTTGTGTTAGGCACGCCTAAACGGTTTGGACGGGTTTTATCCATACCCAAATGGGTTCACCCATCCCAAATAAGATTTATTAATCCCCAATTAGGGTATATTAGATGTGTTTGACTTGGGTTAATGGATAAAACCCGCCTAAACCGTTTAGGCGTGCCTAACCTGAGACCTTCCCAACAATTAATTATGTCACATTATCTAATATATATATACATTGTTGCAAAAATCCTTGTCTAGGGCCGCTTAGGTGCTAGACAGTCCGTAATCGAATCGAAAATCTTTAAATCCTTGTATCTGGTCGATTTAACGAGTAATCAAGGATTAGGCGCCGATCTAGGTAGTTGACTAGGGAGTAGGCACTACGTAATTGGTTGAGTGACCTATTTTTTATATTTTTTAATACTCTCTCTATACCATTGGAGTAGTCCCATTTTTTAATAAAATATTAATTTCATTACACTCACAACTTTTAATTTCTGTACCGAAAAGAAATGAAATTATTTCACTGGAACGAAGGGAATAAAAAATGAAAATTTACATAATTTTAGCTTTTATTTAAAATTGGTTGAGTGACCTATTTTTTACCGATTAACTAACGTCTAAAGCCCACATAGACCACTTAGGCGCTAGACCCCATCCCATAGGAACTTTCAACTATGGCCTCATCATTTTTACAATCATAAATATAGATTGAAATTCAAGATTCCTGCAAAGTACTTCATCCTTTTTACGTGATTCTGTTTTATCTATATCTAGTCTACACTAGCTTGCAGTTGCACATTAAATGTATATTCACATAAATATTCAGAAGAAAATGGATATTCATGAGACTTGCAGCATGCTGGAAGCCGGTGAGGTAGATAGCGAGCGAGCACTCGTCTTCACCGCCGCAAACCGCCTCCACCGTCGCGTCAGCGATCGCCGGAGTGACCAGATACGCAGGCAAGTACGCCACAAACACCGTCGCGAAGAGGTGGCCCAGCCTCCACCATCCACCCATCGCCGTCGAATAATAGCTGGATAATAACTATATACATGTATTTATATAAATATATAATAGCCGGTTTAATTATGTTATTATAATCGAGAAGAGAGTTGGTATTCGGTGAAGTTGCACTAAAAGATAAACAAATGTGCGTGCGATTACCGTGATTCTTTTTATATTAATAACTTCATAATCAATAGTTTCTCTTCTCCGAAACTAGTTTTATAATCCTCGTGAAATTTAATTATTGCTCGGTCTGGTCAGATTAGTTTCGATTTTCTTTTTTATTTGCTCGGTTATCATAAAATAGAAAATTAATTTATAGTATATACCAATAAATAAATTATTGATTTTTTTTTATTTCTATATTCCTGATAATTGTACTGAAATCAAACGAGACTAAATATGACGGAAAGGAAGGAGTATTCTATAAAATTAGTAAAAATGTGATAGTATCTAAATTAAGAATATTAATGTAATTTTATTTTTAGAAAGTATTAATTGTCGATTCCGAACTTGAAAAATAGTTTAATTATTGATTTTAGAACCCCAAAATTGAATTTCAATCCAGGACCTAAACCATCCTTAAGTTTTCAATCCAGGATATTAAGATCATGAATTGAAATTTTATAATCTTTTGGGTCTTGGATTGAGAGTTTTTTAATCTTTGAGATCTTGGATTGAGAACTTATATTTCAGATCCTGAAATTGATAATTCTTGTAAATTGCAAATTTTAAAAGATTTTTCACTACTTTTGCAATTATACATAATTTTCAAATCTTTGCAATTATAATATAAAATTTAAAGTTTTCGCAATTACAACAAATTAATCATATATATTGATCCAAAAAAGATTTTTTTATAAAAGTTTATTTTTTATTATTTGTTTGTATTTAAAGTTAAATAACCTTGAATGATTTTTTCATGATTTTTTATATTTAAGTGCTATTAATATATATTAAAGGATTGTTAGTTGTAAGATTGATTGAATAATAATTTTAAAAATATGATATAACGTGCAAAAAAAAAATCATATATAAATTTTCTATCACAAAAAAAAATTGTATTTACTAATAACCCAAAGATAAATTATGATGTTAATTAGTATTTTAAATATGTTATGTATCAATTTAAAATTCAAAAAGTCAATTTGAAAATAGTAAATGAATAAAAGAAAATACAACACTTAAAATATTTAGGGGCAAATAGACTTAAGAAATTAAATAACCCATATAATCAAATTAAAATTGCACATTGAAATTTAAAATAATTACAAACAAAAAATCGGAATTTGAATTTTTTTTAGAAAAAGAAATTTATGTTATAATTGCAAAAGTAGTGAAATTTTTTGTTAAAAATTTCAATTAACCCTAAAAACAATACATAATATATTCCTAGAATCGCCATCCGGCAAAGAACATTAGAAGTAGGGATGTCAATCAAGCCAAGTTGTCGAGTTTCGGGTCAATCTTATCGAGTTGCGGGTTAATCGGTCCAAGTGAATTCGGGTTGAGATGTTTTTGGGCTAAAAAATCTTGACCTTACCCTTCAAGCTAACCCGTCTAGTCGACAAGTTTATGAATTATTTTTTAGTTTTAATATATAAAAAATAAAATATAAACAAAATATTACTTGTTAGGGATTACGATGTAATTCTCACCTTTTCAGTATATCTTGATGAGCCAAACACCACCAGCTAGTGTGTTTCTTCTGTTAGATTAGTTCAAAACTTGTAAAGTCCTGTTTAGAAATTTGTCGAGTTGTAAGGAGTTAATCGCACTAAATTTGGAGAAAACTGACTACCAACTGGGTGTTCAAGAAACTGGCAATTTGCCAGGAGCGCAGAAACTGGCAACTAGGTTGGAAGCATACATTTGAAAAAACTTGTTGACACGTCATCACCAGCAAGTACGATTCCCAAACTCGCAAATAACGACAAGAAGAGCCAAGACAAGCGAACACTTTCCAAGTTCATACTTCAAAATGGAGATATTAAAGTTTGTGATACCTTAATGCTTGTTTGTCTCAAGAATCAACCAGTAGAGGATTCATCGGACTAGCTCAAACTCGTAACAAGTCTACATGCTACTGTCAATGGACGCGATATCTCAGGAAAATGAGACTTCGATTGGATGGATTCCTCGTGTCTCACAATGGTTCCAAACTCAAACATCTTCAGACTGTCTAAAATAGATGGAGTTCAAAGGAGAAGATTATCAATTCTATGCATCTGAACGAAAATCTGCAAATTTTCATACTCAAGTTTGCAAAGCATTCAAGCTGATCAACCAGCTTACCAGACACTTAGCATTCTTGCTAGTGTTATTTCTCGGGTACTCTTTCTTTTCAAGAAAGAAACTATTTTGGAGTCTCTGCATCTTCATCACTTGATTATTACGAATGCATACCGTAAGCTGACGAAGTTCAAGAGAAAAACTCAAAATCTCAACAACCAGCTAGAGGTTGTGACGTGCGTCCTCACTCCAAGTTGAAGAAGTGAAGGTGAGCAAGGATAGACGAGTGCACTTGTAAACTGACTGACGTTGCATCTAACAAGAAGCTACACATCGTGTTATACCTTGTATACCTGAACTTAGTGTATTCCAGACATGAGTCTAAAGAGATGGTGTAGGAAATTTGGTTCCAAACCTTTATAAATATTTTTGCAATTTACTGCTTTATTTATTCTTTGCTTTGGATTTAAAACCCAACATTCTCAAGGGTTGGAGTATTAATGAAAATCGACTAAGTAATAAATTTAACTAAACAACCAGTTTTCAGAAACCCAAGCTGGTGCTTTGACCAGCCAGTTTGACCTATAAACTAACCGAATTGAAATAACCGATTTGCATTGAAGGTAATCGAATCGAAACAAATTATCGAAATAATTGAACCAAAATTCTTATTGGATTTTTGGTTATTTTGATATAAATTAATAAAATTAAAAATAAAAATTATATATATTTATTTTAATATGTATATAATATATAGAGAGTACATATTTATTAATATTATATATATACATATGTGAAAAATATTTTAAATACCCAAAACTACTAAACACATAATGAAAATACCCAAAACATTAAACACATTTAAAAAATACCCATTTTTTACTTTTTTTACACCAACAATTACATCATCAAATTATTTAAGTGTTAATATAAAAATAAAATGTAAAAATATACTCCTACATATTAATATATATATAAATATATATATATATATAGGGATGTGATCCAGTGAGAACCACTGTTACCATAAGAAATAAGAATCAATCTCGGTCGTAGATCTTGCACAATCAACGATCCAAATCTAATAAAAAAATGCGGGCATTTTTTCCCAAGAACCTGCATTATTGGGCAATTTAGTCTTTTCGCTTTTAATTAAAATTTCCCTTTGAATTATAACCTTCTTAATATACATACAACGTACATGCATTATAGAGTTCACAAACTATCATTATATAGAGAAGATACTATCATTATATATTATCCCTCTAATTTCACACGAATACACAAATATTACTAACATGTGTAATAATTCAAAGCAGTGAGTTTCATCAAACAAAGCAGACTTGCATTATATAGTTTATGGACTATCATTATATACTACAAATATTATCATTATATATCATTATATGTTGAACTTAAAAAATATGTTAATATAATTCAAAGCAGTGAGTTTCATCAAACAAAGTAGACCTGCATTATATAGTTTATGGACTATCATTATATACTACAAATATTATCGTTATATATCATTATATGTTGAACTTAAAAAATATGTTAATATAATTCAATGTATTTTTTCTTCTTTAATTAATTAACAATAAATGTGCAAAAGCAACGTAAATTGTGGCTTGCGAATAAATTTGTAATTAAATCAGAATTAAAACAAGTTACAATCACTCATTGAACCTCTTCTAGAAACATCACAAGTTGCAAGAATGAGGGTTGACAAATAACAATACAATACAATAATAGCAATACAATCCATTGTGGAACAAACAAGGGACAAAATCTCCTCAATCATCAATCTCAACATAGCTAGCTCTCAATCTTATACAGAGTTGATGTAAAGAGCTAGTTGAGGTCAATGAAGACTTTGGCCAATGAATGCTTAGTCTGTGAGAGATGATGAGCCTCCAAGATCTCAACAATCTCACATTGCCAACAAGGCACACCACATCACCTATCCTCTACATCTGCTTGGTGCTGTGTTATCACACTTCGGAACAAACGAATTTTTACAGAAAAATCATGAATTAAATTTGAAACTTATAACATATAATGCAAGATTCATAACTATATAATGCATGTATTTACACTATATAATGAATTCTCATAACGGAACATAACCTCCATAAACTAATTATAACTGACTCACATATAATGCAACTATTACAAAACAATAATACAAGCCATAATATTATATAATGAAGATATAAATTTTTTTGAAAGTACGTACACTAATAATCACTTTTTCAAATATAACCTAAGTACTACAAATATATAATGCAAGATTCATAACTATATAATGCATGTATTTACACTATATAATGAATTCTGATAACGGAACAGAACCTTCATAATCTAATTATAACTGGCTCACATATAATGCAACTATTATAAAACAATAATGCAAGCCATAACATTATATAATGCAGATACAAAACAAATTTGAAAGTACGTAACTCTTTCAGATATAACATAAGTACTACAAATATATAATGCAATTCATAACGATATATAATGCACATCTTCAAATTAAACAATTAAGAGTGAAAACACCAAACCATAAACAGCAATCTACGAAACCTAATTCAAAATTTGGAAACAAATCATCAATAACCCATACAATGAATCTTCGATTCTATCACCGTAATCTGGAACAAAAAATAATGAATTCTATTACGTAACAGATGGAATTTATCAATTCTTACCTTTCAAATGATCCATAACTCTCTGACGATGATGACGAACAAAGACGACGAACACAAACAATAACGAACGCAGACGATGACGAGCAAATTTCACAGTGAGAATGAATGAAGAAAATATATAATCACAGAAGGAATGAAGATTGCAGATCGCAAAGGAAAGAAAGATCGCAAGATTTAAATTAAGATTCTAAAAAGATTTGAATTCATGTAAGTACAAAATTACCCCTCATTTTACAATAATGAAAGTCAATACAAACAATAATGAATAGCGGGCGAAATTAAATCTAAGTTGTTGATTTCATGATTTGGACGGATAAGATTAGTTCTTATTTTCACATGGTAAGACTGGTTCTCATATGATCACTCCCCTATATATATATATATATATATAAATATATATATATATGTGTGCACGGGTCGGTGGTGGTGGGTCATTTCTGAACTATATGTCCTGAATGAACAGTGGCCTAAGATCCGAGCGTCCATTTTATTGATCTGATGGTTGAATTAATGACACGTGGCAGGTAGATTTTTTATTTATTTAATTGAAAGGGTGTTATGGGAAGAAAATATTATGTTAATGTTTGGTAGATTTTATATAATAGGCAGTTACCTAATTTAATGCTAAATCAAATATTAAACATATCTTTCCAAATTATTTTTTATTTATTAAATTCTTGCTACGTGAATTAAACAAAAAACCATTCTCATCATTCCAAATCCTCTCTCCTACAAAGAAGAAACGAAATCCCTTCCATGACTTGCTACTATATTCACGCCATAGCACCACAATCAAACGCTGCAACGCCGAGACAGGACGTCGGACGGAATCGGATAGCAGCGGGGACCGAGATGGAGGCAGACGGCGGTCGGTGGTCGCCCAATTCAGTGTCGGCTACCCACAGCGATGCAACCCTCTCGTTGCCCCCTTCTTCTCCGTCACACAGCCCCTCGCCGGTGAGTATGGATGAAGAGAAATATAGTGAGATGGAGGATCATCGCAAGTGAAGAAATACGATGGGAATTGATATGGTGAAATATGATGGGAATTAATATGGTGAGATTCAGAGGCAGAATTGTAGGTCATCAATGGAGGATTGGTTGAGTGCGGTGCCGGTGGGTGCGTGTGTGTAATGTATTTTTTATTTTTTTTTGTGTCATATGCGATTATCATTTTTATTTTATGTGAGTGTCATTATTTATGAATAAATGTATCATTCTTCGAATCCGGCTGACACTTGGTGGATCGCCCTCACGTCTAGATTTTATTATTTTTGTGTCATATGCGATTGTCATTTTTATTTTATGTGAGTGTCATTATTTATGAATAAATGTATCATTCTTCGAATCCCTGTTTAATGGATTGATATTGTTACCTGTATTAAATATCATTTTATCGAAATTATTGTTTTTAATCTTAATTGATTTATAATACACCTTTAAGATCATCGTTATCTTTATTCAATATCATTGTAAGAATAATTAAAATTATTTATACATTTAATGATAATATATTAGTGGAAGTTGAGAGAATAATCTTATAATGACACACAAAGTCATAAACAATGACACACAAAGCAATAAACAATGATAACGATTAACTTAAGATTATGGAATAAATCGTGGTGCATTTTCTCTTTCCAATTTATTTGATAATAATGGAAAAATCGTGGGGCATTTGATTTGGTATCTGAAATAGATCGTGTATCTATTTTTGTGGGAAACTGCTCCCTTAAAATTCGCTTAAAGAATTTATTAGATTTGATTTTATTGGTTTTGGACATTTATAACCTTATGATGATATATGTTATGAAAAAAAATGATACACGACATGGAAGAATTATGGACGTTGATCTCTTGAATGTGCGGTTAGATCTTGGTCTCTGTTCATTCACAGAACCTTGTTCAGCCTAGATCGCACCCCTATATATATATATATATATATATATATATATATATATGTGTGCATGGGTCGGTGGTGGTGGGTGTGTGTGCAGTCGGTGTGGTATGTGTGTGCATGGGTCGATGTGGTGGGGATGTAGGGAGTGGGTCGGTGGGGGAGTCGGCGGCGGGGGGGGGGGGGGGAGCCACCCACCCCCCTTAAAAATTTTTTTAAAAAAAAAATATTTATTTTAATTCTTGGTCGGTTTCGGGGTCGATGCCGGAAGACACCGACCACCAACCCCCACTCATAAATATATATTTTTTTTTGGGTCGGTGCCATAGTCGGTGTCGGTAGCCGGACACAGACCCGACCTTATCTCTCCTAAAAACAGAATTTTGAAAAATGTCAGAATGTGCAGTGGGTATTTTGTGAATGAATATAATGTTTTGGGTATTTTCATAATGCATATAGTGAAAAATGGGTATTAATAAATTCCACTCTATATATATATATTCGATTATTTGGTTCGGAAAAAAAATAATCAAACTCAAAATTGAAATATTGAAAAAAAAAATCAAATCGAGAATCAAATCAAAATTAGAGAAATTTTTCGATTCGATTCAATTTTCAATTTCTTGTTCACTCCTGGAGGTGCTTATCGTTTCGTTTTTTCTAAAAATTCTATTTTTAGTCATGTATTAATTTGTAAATTTGTGAACGGTGATGAAATATCTACTTAAAATATTGTGTAAAAAAATCTTTCAAAATTTATAATTTCATGAGTACTAGTATCATATCTATATATATACTATTTGAGAGCAGTGAATCACTATTCATGTGGCGGTAAAAATCCCGCCTCTCTAATAATTTCATGCAAAAGCATGTCCACAATAAATGCACCTGATAATGGGTTAAAAAAACTTTTCCTACATGCTTTCTTCATAATCAAATTTGAAATGCTGACAATTAGTTTTATACTCTCAAATTATTTAAATTGTTGGATTTGTCTATTTTCATGATTCAATTCATTATTATTTATGAAATATATTTTTCGTTTGCAATATTTATGATTTTTTTAATAAACTCCAAATATTTATTAATATTTTAAAAAATAGCATAATTTACATAAAATCACAAACTCTATGAACTAAAATACTCCGTCCCATTTGAATTGACACACCCATCAAATAGGACGTCCCAACCAAATTGACACATTTATAAAAATGATAACTTTTTTACATTTAACAACAAAATATTAATTATATTTGCACTCACAGTCGTTAATTCCCCAGCCAAAAAGAAATGTGTCAATTCAGCTAGAACAGAAAGAATACAAATTTGTAAATACCACATGATTAGCCTCATTGAAAAAAAAACATATAACCATATTAAAAGCTATTTAATTAGTCTAAGATTTAAACTGAACTTAAGATTTTATTACGTGCTTAGATTAAAATCACATAATTAAATACTTTTTTCAAAATTAAACTAAAAGAATTTGATTGTGTAATTTTTTATAAATTCTAATTAACTAAATTTAAATATTTATAAAACTTGATTTGCACCTGCGCGTTGCACGAATAAATATAATATATAATAATATACAAATAAATAACATATAAATAATCACGTAAAAATATTTCATGTTTTAGTAAAAATATTATAATAGTTTGCTTAAAATAATACTCCATCCATTCAGATTATACGATCCATATTACTATTTTAGGATGCTTTAATTATATGGTCTAACTTTCTTATTTGGTATTATTTTACTGTGGTAATTTACAATTACACCCTTTAATAATCCTGGAAAATGGAGCTATTAAATGCAATATAATGAAAAATAGATGTTAATTAATATTTTTAATAAGGCTAATGTTGAAAACTTATTTAAATATTTAATATTTTTTTACAAACGTGCAAGATCAAATTGGACCATATATCAAAATGGAGGGGGTACTAATTACACGTTATATGAAAATATATGAAAAACAATAAACTTTATAAATATGACATAGTGTTCACAAAATTTAATTTAACTCACAATATTTGTCTTTATTTATAATTTAATATCTTACACCGAAAATTATTGTTTAATTTCTAAGTTTGTTTATTTTACGAACTTAATGTCTAACATTTATAAAATTAAAAATATTAAGTTATTTTTGTAAAAATAAATCGATGTTATGAATTAAAAGACACTAATTCCTAAAAATAATATGAATCTAAATTTTTTTCCGAAAAAATCATTCTACTTCAACATGCACACATTTTTCAAAAAATTAGGAGTAAAAAGTTGGAATTCTTTTAGTAAATTATATAGATTATTGTTTATATTATGATATTGATGAATTAGTAAATAAATAAAATAATAAAATTATTGTAAATGTGATGAAATATTTTTGGAGGGAAAGTGGCAAAGTTATAAATACATGAAACTTCTTTGCTTTAGTATATATATAGTTATAGATAGATATTGGTATAAAGGTCAATATAATCATTTAATTATTCTGTCATGAATAGATTAGATCATCTTTAATTATTTAATTCTATTAAACCACTCATTTTTTAAAATAAACTCTATATCATCAAATAGGTCATGTTCGATCTTACATAAAAATAATTCCGATAAACCTCAATCTAAATTTATTATTTTCGTGTGAATTTGTATTGTATCGAAAATTATTATTCTTAACTATAATTATAAATAATATTTAATACAATTTATTTTTTATAATATATTAAATAAAAAATTCCGTGCATCGCACGGGTGAATATTTCTAGTATGTCTCAAACTCAAGAGCATTCATCAAATTTCCCGCTGTGTAGAACAGTAGAAGTAGAAGTCAACTTTTCTTTTGAATTAAAAAATCACAGACAACCTAATATGGTTGTTGAATTAATTTCCCAATCTGTTTGAATCTTTGGTTCAGTTAATGAATATCTTGCTTTTCTTTTTTTCTTTTTTTTTTCCATGTCTTGGCACACCACAATCAATCAATTTCTTTTTTTTTTTACATGGTCTTGGCACACCAAAATCAATCAAAGAGCTAAAGCACCGTATTTGTGATTGAGGTTCGAACTTAACTATTTAAAAAAAAATTAATATATAACTATTTAAAAAAAAATTCAGATTAGATTTAAATCAAATTATACTAACTTTTAACTTAACTTATTCTATCGATGCCATGTTTCTCACTAAAAACTATCCACAATACTAAATCAATGCATTGTAATCATATGATCAATTCAAACAATCCTCTTCAAAAACATGTGATGAGAGCTAAGACTTGCTCTACATCGCAATATTCCTTGAACCATATAACAAGTTGAAAAATGAAAATGCAGGGTTTATTCTACATGTACCAAGATGTTTAATTCTCTCATCTGAACCTTCCTCTGCCTCGGCCTCGGCCTCGGCCTCTTGAGAGAAAACAACTACAACATCTGATCCTCCGGAGAAAATCATCACCAACACCGCAGCAGCAGCAACAGAAAGCAAGATACCCCACTAACTTCAGTCATTTTGCAAAAATCGTCATAGTCCTTGTCAGCGATTAAAACCACTATAAATATCAGTATATAAGAGAGATACCAAAGAAATGAATCATTAGAACCTGCACCATCCAACATCTTCCTCACTTATCTGATCCACTAATGAGTAACAATTTCAGAGTGACATTAAGTCTCTGGAACCGGGACTGTTATCTTCATCCAAGTCTCCAACGAAAACAAAATCAATACTATCATCGTCCTCATCATCCTCTTCCTCCTCCAACTGCTCACTCAAATCCTCAGCCACGCCATTGTCATGGTTCTCGGTAATTCGATCATTGTTGTCGCAACAATCACCACCATCATCGTTGTCATCATCATCATCACTGCCTTCGTCCTCATCATCATCATCACTGTCTTCCTCCTCCTCCTCATCATCATCTTCTTCTTCATCGTTATTCGGATATATGAAGTCATCATCATCTTCATTGTCATTATAGAAAACATCGGAAGGAAAGAAACGAAGCCTTTGGGGTACCCAAGTAGCGACTCTGTTGTAACTAGAGTCCTAAAGAGTTAGAGGGGAACATTAGAACTTCCTCCAAATCCACAGAATGTGTTAAGACATGCAACAAAAACATCATCTTTAAAATACAGAGGAAGAAGCACATTATAAATAAAGTCACTAAGCTTAGTAGGACAAAAAATACAAATAATTTGTGAATAAAAATATCTATAGGAAATTCCTTAGATCAACTATATGAAAGCACTTTAGAACAAAAGAAAATCATAAAGAATAACATACTTGATATAGATATTTGAAGTAAAATCACAAGGGTATCTTTGTAGATTTACCTGGCTTCCATAAATGCAAAATGGCAATGTAAAGGAAAAACTGAATATTGATAGCCAATATGTACGCCAAGTCAACTGAAGTGCCTCATATACGACCAAAAGAAAGTTGTGAAGAATTTTCATTTAACAACAGCCACCAAGCAATAACCGAATAAATAAAAATTTTGCTATGGCACCACATATTTGCAAAAGGAACTCAATGAGTGAGATGGGATTTAACTACAACTTAAATATCAATTTTGTTCCAGACATTTGGCATTAGGTAATACTAGGTAACATGATAAAAAACGCTGGTATAGAGATATATGATGCATACCTTGTGAATATTTGTGGGTAGAATGGCTCTATCAATGGCTTTTGGGATCCACATTTTTATATCATTCTCAATTCCACTACTGGCTAACACTGTAGCATGAGGATGAGATTCAACACAATTCACTACATGCTTGTCTGCTTCCATAACTCGGACAAGCTTCCCACTTTTTTTATTCCAAATGAAAATCCGGCCACAGTCTGATCCACTCACAACATACTCACATTTTGGCCCAAAGAAGTTCACACCCTTCACAGTCTCACAGTTCTTATGCCCTTTGTAGGACTGTGGAGCAGCTTTTACATCGTCATCAACATTGAGCTGCCCTTCGTGCGCTTGCGGAGGAGCTTTTACTGAGCCCTCAACATTGAACTTCCCTTTGTAGGATTGTTGAGCAGCTTTTACATTGCCCAAAGCATTATCAGTGGTCAAACCTAAATGATTATCAATGGTCAAACCACCAGGATCGCTGCTGCGGGACTCTTCAGAAGAAAAGGTTGGATTAGGTCCTAATCCATGATCCTTTGTAAACAGGTATATAAACTCATCATTGTAAGATACAAGAAGCTCGCGCTGCTCGGAGAATGTCAACCCTGTTATTCCCACATTTTTACTATCTAGTAAATGATTGGGGCAAAAGAAGTCAACAGGCAGACCAAAATCAGATGATGCATCCAACTTATATTTACGAATGTCATATACTCGAGCAAATGCATCTGACCCACCAACGGCAAACAAATTTGGATTTCTTGGATCAATGGTTATTGCATTTAGTTGCAAAGTACGAAAGAACCTATGAGTCTGAAGAGGCTCGCAATAAAAAAGCTTTGTGGCACTATCAGTTCTCAGGTCTATCTGCACAATACATAATGTTTGGGTTTATCAGCAACAAACAAAATCGGGGAGGAAACAACTTAATAATATGGAGGACAAATGCAAAAACGATATTCATAAGCTAACTGTCCACAATAGCCATGCCACAAACAAGTAACTAAAAACAATAGCTAGAACTATAAAAATTATTGCTTACATGTAGAACCAATCCATCTTCACCACAGGTATAAAAATTGTGAGGGCTTCCAGGTTCAATGGCCAATTTGTGCACCCGTCCCCCATGTTCTGCAAGTAGTTTAGTATCCACTCCCCTTTCAAGAATCTGAGCGTGTCTCACCTGAATGTAAAACTCACTTTTCTGAGAAGTATTATTTGAATAGTTCTTGAAGTTTGTATTATGCGTCAGGAGGATGGGGAAGGGACAGAGTAAACAGACAGAAATCACAATACCTGCCCATCAGCAGCGCAGGTAACAATACTTCGATCCTCTGAGTAGGGCATCATCTTTGCCTGGAAAACATTGTTAGAATGACCGGACTGAAAAGAAAGTTTCACTTGACCAGATTCCCAGTCCCATAGTATGATCTTCCTATCATCAGAACCTGATACAAGAATATCACCGGATGCATTGAAACAAACTGTGTTCACACAACCATGGTGCTTATCAAGCTTGCATAGGACATCAAAACGAAGCACAAGATCCTGAAAATAAACACCAAGGAAATTTAAACTCGCAAAAGCAACGAGCTAAACTGCCATTTCGATTTCACAAATGGAAAGCTGAATCCTCACATGAAAACTCGTACTGAGCTGGAGACTGTTAATTTAAACTCATAAAAGCAAAGCAATGTATTTCATAACAAGTAATAATCCAACAATGTAGCTAGTTATTCCAAAGAACATATGTAACAAACACAAAAATAAACACCCAAACTACAGTTCATACTCTCATAGCAACGGAAAATTACTTTTGCCCTTATTATACATTGGCCATTTAACATTATCAATTATCACATGAATACTCTAACTTTTGACGGTTCTTATCTAGAGAAACCATGGATGGGATTTTACAAAATCTTCCCAAAAGATAAACATATTCAGCTCTTCGAATAGCAACCACAATAAATAGAGGGAACTACAGATTCATCAATCACCAGAAACAAATAAAAAATAAAAAAAATCATTCACATAGCAAAGTAATAAGCATCATGACATCAAAGCAAAACAAACATTATACAAGATAAGTAACTGGTAGTTTTTCCAATTATTAAACATAATATCACAATCTGTGAGCAATACATATACCGATGAGTAAAAACAGACTGAAGCTGATAGCAGGAAGAGCCCGTGAAATCAATGTGAAGGACAGAGAAAATAAACCTCAGAGGCCGCAAGTCGGTTAGCGAAGTTTCTAGATGAAAGTTGGCCGAGCTCACGCCTCCTAACATCCATAATCGCCGAGTGGAAACTCGCCATCGCTCTCTTCTTCGTCGTCGTCATTTGAATCCACAATTTTACCTCAGAAAATTAGATCAGCCGCGTAATCAAACAATCGCAAACTAAAATTCAATCATCGGTTTTAACACGCAAATAATTCCCAGACATTACGTTAAAAAGCAGATGACAATCAATTTCGAACCCTATCGTGTGCGTGAATGAGAGTGCGTGCAAGCGAGAGCTGGTGAAAGAGGAAGAGGAGAGAGATAATGTAGAGAGACAATGTGTATGCGGAACGATGAAAGGGCTGTCAGAGGCAATAGCTTCAACGGTAAAGGTGATCGTTAATATTAGTATATTATTACCTATAGGGTTTTATTGTTTTACCGTTTTACCGTTTTACGTTGATTTATGATCCAAATCTGCATTACACGAAATAAATCATGTGAATATTTTTTTTTCCCACTATGATTATTAGATAACTGCATGAATGTAATAAAACTAATTAATTGAATAAAAACAATGAAGATATATTAACTTTTTTAAATTTTAAATTGATTGTTTCATTAATTGGATAAACTTGTATTTTTCAAAAACTCGTACAGTCATACATGGAACTGAAAGTTTCCAACGGTAAATAAGTAACTAAGAACACTTAATATAAAATATTTTTTTTTTAGAAAAATGTCGAAATCCTACTGAAATGAAACAATTTCATTCCATTCAACTAGCGTGATATATTTTTAAATAGATCGTATTAAATTATAATTTCACAACATAGTAATTACAATTTACAACCAAGCCATTTAAGAATAATATATACAATGAAATAGAGAAAAATTAGGTTGAGAAAAAAAATATTCGGTAAAAAAAATTATATTATTAAATCTAAATAAATCAATGATTAATATATAATAAACAACAACTAAAATACAATCAATCAATACAGAAATCAAATAATAACTAAAATATAATCAAACAACATTGTAACCAAACAAGAACCTAAATATAATCAATACAATCAAACAGGTTTATTACGTGGAATTTTTATCACTGGGTCCAAACCCAAATGAAGTAAATATGCAAATCTTAAACTAGATAGTCATAATTAAAAATTATACATTTAAAAAAAAAAGAGAGAGAACTTTAAAAGAATAAAAAGATCTTCATAGTTAAAGCCACACATGAATGAATTAAAACTTGCAATGTTTTGCAAGTAATCTGCCATATGCATTTATAAATGCATCTATATTATATAGTGGAGTGATTGAACTTATGCATCATAAATAATTAAAGACCCTAATGGACCAAATGAATGAAACTCCTTAATACTAGAAATATTAGAGACTTCATACCAGAAGTATGAGATACATATTGGTGCATAAATTAAAAATCCGTGGTCAATAAAATCAAATATATAAATAACACTCCAGTGACCCCTGAAGAGGAATAGGTGACCTCTTGAAGAGGATTGTCCTGAAGACAAGAATCCCAATACATTAGCACGTGCACTAAATAATTATATTATTGGGATTGCGGAACAAATACATTAAAATATTATGGGAAATGATAAAAATCAAATAATGCCATGAATACTATTAGTAAAGGAGAAAAATATAATCTTTATAGTTGTCGACAACATACTTATTCCACAAAATTGCTCCGATCTGGATCCAGAGCTTAAATGCTAGAAGTATTATGATTAGCTAAAAATGTAAAAATGAGCAATTGGAATAGAGATTAACTCGCTCATGAATATTATCCCTGCAGGATATATTGATAACTATGAGGTGGTAAAATATAAAGCGAGATTAAGATCTCAAGGGTTTTTCGCAGAGACCCATAATTGATTTTAAATAAATTATTCTCCTATTTGAATGGCATAATGTTCCGCTACTTGATTTTTATGGCAGAAAATATAAATTTATATATGCAGTTACTAAATTTCATGACTACATATTGATATGAGTCATTGTACGATAATATTTATATTAAATCCCTGATGGATTTTATAGAAAATAGATCGCAACATATATAGTGATGAGATCACTGTATAAATTCCTCTTGAAGAAGGAATATATTATCTTGAAAATTAATTCATGCCTAAAGACGGAGTATGAAATAAAAAGACTTGGACAAGACCAAGTATAATGTCGACCTGCAGATCGACAATCCCTCGAAAGAGTTATTATTATTTATAACACCAGTCAATGTGTAAGAGTTATAGAGAGATCTATTATATCTATTCAGAACATCAATGTCATTTGATCCCCAGAAGTGGATAAAGTCTCATTCAGACTTAAAGAAGATAACATGATATTTTTGGACCAGAAGTTCTCAATTTAAGTGTCTTTTGTACACTATATTTTATCAGGCCTGATACAATATTCAAAAACATCTTGCTAGCAAGACTTGGTGCTTCTCTTACAAAGAGACATTGAAATAAGCACATTATTTGTTATCTTCAGAGGTATAAAAGTTTTGGTATATTCTATGAGAAACCAAGTATGACATTGGTGGTCTAAGTGAATAAAGGAATATTTATTTGATCTTGATAATTATAGATCTCGTACTTCTTATTTTGTTCTCTATTGTGGTATTGACATTTCTGTTTGAATACTTTTCTAAACCACTCATAGATGATATTTTTCTTTTGAGAATTACAAAAGGAGTATGATTTATATTCTTTGGCAAACATTGGAAGATCGTAAGATATTGTGATACCTGAAATATTTCTCATCCTCCAGTATGAGGATAATAAACTTGTGTTGCATAAATGATTAGTGGTACACTAGATAAACTTAATGATATTTGTTACTTGTATTCATTTACCCACATCAACTCCCCAAGAATGATTATTTTTCAGAATGTTTGATCTTATGATAATCCTGAAGATTATTACAAATATGAATAATATTGTATCGTTTATAATTATAATATTATTATGTTGAATGAAGTGACAAATTCAAACTAATCATGAAGATTTTGAATATCATTGTTTTGAGGGGGAGCAACAATTTTAAAATTAAACCTTGAAGGTTTACATTATGCCCAGAAGGCTAAATAGATGTACTCTTTTTCCCTTGCTAAGTTTTTTCCCATTGGGTTTTCTTAATTAAGGTTTTTAATGAGGCATCTAGTGCAACACATGAATAAACGTATGTCATGTACTCTTTTCCTCGACTGTTTTATCCCATAGGGTTTTCGGCGAGGTTTTTAACGAGGCATGAACATAACGAAGTAATGTCCAAGGGGGAGTGTTGTAAATATATTTATTTAGTGGACATTACTTAAGATATACTTTAGAAATATATATCGTATCTTTCTAGATTCCTATAGATAATATGATTCCACCCTTATATATAGGACATGATATTGTAATTCTCTAAACATCAATTATTAATAATATTCTCTATTTTCCTCTCCATCTTGTTCTCTCTATTATTTCCTCTTTATTATTGTTTATCTGCGATATACGAATGATTTAATTTACTACAGGTTCTACCACATGAGATTTTTGGCACTATTTAATTAGACTGGGTAATTGTGATTAAGACTAGGATTATCACATAAACTTGTAAGAATAGCGGCCGATATGCAATACAATGGAAGGGCTTAAAAGTTAAAACAGTATACAAAAACATTTATCACAATATTCACAATACAAAACCATAGTCAATTGCCAGCCAATGATTGTGGGTGGCGGAATTCATCTGTCAACGGCAGCGCCACCAACCTCCACCGCCTTCCGCCCATACCCACCGTTAGTGTGCATGCTAACGAAACAAGGCCAGCGGTTTCTCACCTCCCTCGCCGCCGCTGAGGAGCCTTTCGCCGTCGGCTTGCTCCGGAAATTCGCCGCCACGTCATCCAAGCATGTGGCTCTCACCACCCTATCCCATCTCCTCTCCCCTTCCAATTCCTATCCCCGCCTCTCGTCTCACGCATTTCCCGTAAGTTTCTGTTGAAACAACAAATCTGCATATTAACAGAGGCAATTAATCAAACAGTTGGTGTGTTTGCAGCTATACACAGTGATCAAGCAAGAATCATGGTTTAGTTGGAACGCGAAGCTAGTAGCGGAAGTGGTTGCTTTCCTGTACAAGGAAGAGAAGTATGACGAAGCTGAGAGTTTGTTAGCTGAGACTGTTTTGAAGTTGGGGTTTAGAGAGAGAGATTTGTGTGTGTTCTACTGTAATTTAGTGGATTCGAATGTTAAGCACAGGACATGGAGGGGTTTTTTGGAATCTTGCACGCGGATGAGGGAGGTGATTAAGGGGTCATCTTCTGTTTACACGAAGCAGAGAGGGTATGCAGCCATGGCTGCCGGGTTTTGTGAGATGGGATATCCTGATAAGGCTGAGAAACTGGTGGAAGAAATGGCAGAAAATGGGGTGAAGCTATCTGCTTTCGAGTTGAGGTGTTTGGTGTATGGATACGGGCAAAAGGGCCTCCTTGAAGATATGAAGAGGAGCGTGGTTTGGATGGAAAACGAAGGGTTTGGATTAGACACAGTGTGTTGTAATATGGTGCTATCATCATTTGGTGCACACGGTGAGATTATGGAAATGGTGTCATGGCTGAAGAAGATGAGGGGTTCAGGCATACATTTATCGGTTAGAACTTATAACTCGGTTCTGAATTCGTGTCCAACCATTGTTTCCCTGCTGAAAGATGTGAAGAACTTACCTCTATCAATCGGTGAGCTGGTGGGGAAATTGGGAGCGGATGAGGCCAGTTTGGTGGTGGAGTTGTTGAAGTCGACTCTTCCTGATGAGGTGATGGAATGCAGCTCCTCGTCGTCGTCGGAGTTGAAGTTGGATCTGCACGGAATGCATTTGAGCACGGCATATTTGGTACTGCTGCAGTGGTTTCATGAGCTGAGAGTCAAGCTTGCTGCTGAAAACTGCGTGACTCCAGCCGAGGTTGTGGTGGTTTGTGGCCGCGGAAAGCACAGCTCTACGAGAGGGGAATCACCTGTAAAAGATGTAGCAAAAGAGATTTTTTTAAGGATGAAATGCCCATTGAGGATTGATAGGAAGAATGTGGGATGTTTTATAGCCAAAGGAAAAGCTCTCAAGGATTGGCTGCTCAGTGGAACTTGGGACAAATCCTTCCCTAACTATGAAAACCGATCGAGTAGAGCTAGAGAGTGTGTAAGCACTAAGCAGCATGAACTGAACTGAACTCGTAGAATGTAGTTGATTTATTTGAGCATGGGTAAGAATAAGATTTCTTTGAATAAGATTTGAGATGAGTGTATACCTTCTTAGAACCAAGGCATCCACCAAATATACATCTTTCCAAGGTTTTTAAGGGAAACGGCTTCAGAGATTAGACGGCGAGCTTGTCCCTCCACGGCTAGAGGCAAAGAAGGTGCAGCTCCAACACCAACGACAACTCCTTGAAGACGTGCTTCTATGTTGCTGATGGCTCGCTGAGAGTTAAATGACAAAAACTTAGCAATAACAAACTAGCCATCTTTTTAAGGAAAAACGACCAAGAGTGCTTCTCGAGGGAGAGAGATATGCAAACCTGTGCATGTGGGTTTTTTACTTCTACTCCACTTGATTTGTGAGACTTGGTCCATTCCACGAGTGGATCGTGGATAAAAGTTTCAAGAACACTCATTAGGGTCTCCTTATGCGCCCTCAGGACTGAAAGTGTGATCTCAGAGACCCTCAGGTAGGTGCCCTCATAGCCAGTGATGCCAAGCCCATCAATCATGTTCTTGGTAAAGAAAAGACAATGAAAAACTAAGTCAAAATCAGCTTGTTCAAGGAACCAAAATTATTCAAGGAAGATGATCAATAGAAAAAACGAGGAATTGTAAATTACTCCCTCTGTCCAGCTATATTAATCTTGTTTTCCTTTTTGATCTATCCCACAGTATTAGTCACGTCACACTCACTAATAAATTATTAATTTCACTATACTTCCAAATATTGATTATAGTGTCCGATCAATATATATGACTAATTGACTGGGACAGACAGAGTATTAGTTTATGAATTTCTAATATCTACGTGAGCAGGATTAGACCTTGTTGTACCAGAACAATCATTTATATAGATTCATGGATGGCCAAGAGGTCTCAAGTAAAATACCCACTGCTCCTTCCCCAATTAAAACTTATTAGTTATATAAAAAAGTTTCAACTTGTTTAGTCATATCTCTGTTACCTGAGTTAATCTGAAAGGCACCAACTCTGGCTTCTCCAACTGCAGGCCTTTGTCGAACAAGCAACTAAAATCAACATGCACACAATCCCCAGTGGTAGAATCAAATAGTATGTTTTCACCATGACGATCCCCGAGCCCAACAATGTGGCCAACCATTGACCACACGGCAGTAGTATGCGCGTAAGCAACGCGGGCTCTGAACCACATAGCTGGTTCTGAAAATGTGTTCAGAAACCATTTGTGGAAAGCTGGAGGAAACATTGGCAGGATTTTGGTCTTGAGCATTTCATCTTCAGGCATTTTACCTTGTGATTGGTCATAGATACGCTTGATTTGAGGATTTGTTTTCTGTCTATCAAACTTCCCACAGCTTATATAGATGTCTTGGAGAATATGTCGAAGCCCTCGAGTATGAGGCACCCACTCAACCATACCACAGTCTTCTGTCAAAGGAATCACTGCAAATGTACGGATATAAAGCTTCCGACGACGACTTTCCGGATTCTTGGAAAGCAAACGGTTTATCATTGTATTGAACTCCATCATTCGTGCATCTTTCCTGAGGTCATCCTTGGGCTTGCAAAGAAATGGATATTCCCTCCCGTCACTGCCCATGAGAATTACCTGCCAAAAAATGAGTTGTCAATAGAAACTCAAAGAATTGCGAACCATGCATGTATAGATAGCCTCCTTACACAGTCATAAAACAGTTCAAAAAGGAAAGTTTCTCTAAGCCAACCAACTTTGAGGAAAGTGAGTTATAGATTACAAAAACTAGTCATAAAAGTGATACGTGAACGTCAACAAAATAATAATAATAATAATAATAATAATAATAAAATCAAAGGAAACTATTCTGAAGGAATAAGGCAGCCAGATTTGGTCTTACTTTCTTTGGGCGCTGGAGTGATGAAAGAATTTCAGCCTCATCTGCTATCCCAGATATTGTTGGCAGACACGAGTATGAAAAGATAATTTCAGATGTATCAGAATCAACAGGATTTGCATCATCTGACGGTAGGTTCACAGTAAGAGATTCCTGGGTTGGCATTATAATTTCCACTGGCATCATCCTCTTCAGGGCACTAAACTCAGTTAAAATATTGATTGTCCTCGACTTAGTTTGACCTGGATGGAAGCATAACCTGATTAAATGATCCACAAGGGCAGCAAATTGCACAAACATAGAGTTGAAGCCTCCTTGATTGGTTCCTTTTCTAGCAGCTTGTATAATCTCTGCTGCAGCATCCCTTCTCGAAGGAACTGTAGATTTTGTAACAGCTGCCATAGTCCAAAGTGCTTGCTGTGGGTACAGCTGGAGAACAGAAGTTATAATCCGCTTCACCAAGCGGACAGTTTCTTCATTTTGGTGGCAAATCCTCGAAACTAATTGAGGCAAGACAGTCAACCACTGGTAGGTTGGCAAGTCCTTCAAACACCCTCTCATGATACCCGCAATCTAAAGAAGAAGAAAATTCAAACGAATAATTAAGCCAAGAAAATGAGAGCTTATGTTTTAGTTGGTGAAATAATTACCTTCACATGGACATTCTTCATATCCTTGCTGGATTGTTGATTACTTCTGTAATAAAAGCTCCCGAAGTCAAACCATAATGTTAACAACCTTGGAAGGGCCTGGAAGAGATTCTTGTGTCCCCTGTGAAGACCTTTTGCATAAAACAATAGCACATCAGGAAGATAAGTACACCAGTGTTGCTCTGAATTTGTGTTTCTTGACGCAAGCGCTAAATTAGATGGCATCACTCTCACTGACTGTTCATTAGGGTCTTCCTGCCGTTTACGGGCATCAACCAGCACTTCATCGCAATATTTTGCCATGTAGAAGTATCCCTTCTCCCACTTGGGCTGCAGTTCCTTCACCCTAGAATATAGATTTATAACATCCTCCTTCTGCTTTTGCCCAGTGTAGTGAATCCACCTCGAATACAGAAGGAGGGTTTTTGCCACATCTGGGTTTTCAATCATACGCTGAGTGTCAGAGAGCAAAGGGGGAGGATTCACAGGAGCCACAGAGAGGCTGGTAATTGATGACATAGCTGCAGGACCAACAACTTCAATGGGCATGTTCAAAAGGGACTGTTGCAGCTCTGCAATGGCATCATCTGCCCGCCTGGTGTTCCAGAGAAGCTTAGCCTTCTCAATATGAGCATCAGATGCCCGTGCAGTGTGGGCTTCCAATATTGCCCGATTTGCAGTTTCATAATGACCAGCTGAACGACAAAGCTTTGCATATTGTATCCAGCAATTTCCAACTTGCGCACCAAGACCACTGGCACTGAAAACAAGTCTGCGAAACGCCAAGAGTGGTTCCCTTGCCCATAAAGAAGGTTGGGTTAGTTTGAGTCGGCTTTCCCAATTCTCCAATGTACTAAAAAAATCGGGTTCATCTAGATGGAATCTCCTTCCTAGAAAAGATTCCCCTTTAAGAAGAGAGTTGAAATCCTCAAGCTCCCGGAGCAAGTGAAGCTTGACAACGAATGGGTACGCTCGTGCATAAGAATCCATCCCGGCAGCAGCAAGAGGAGCAATTAAAGCTTGCTTAGACAATGCGATTTTCTCAGCAACAGAAAACTGATCCTTTTCCATCATAACCTGAAGAATCTTTGCAACATCTTTGTCGAAAGAAGCATTGCTCTCAGAGCTGCTATAAAGCAAACCTTCTTCATCAGATCCTCTCACATACTCACCCATCAAGTCCCACCTCCCAAGCCTCCAGGCAGCTTGAGCCCCTTGGGTGCACCATGTTTTCCGATATTGAGGCACCCTAGAAACCAATCCATCTACATGTGTTACCATGGCCTGTAAATGACACATATTCAACAGGCAGTTAAGGACATCAGAGTGCCTCTGAACAGAAAAGGGTTCCATTTGCAGAGCCTGCTCACAAGAAGTCAAAACTTCAGCCCAGTTTCCTGCCTTTTTGTTAATCAAGAGGTGGTCTTGTAAGCTTTTAGATTTACGTAGAGAAGCAAGACCAGATAAGCCATCTGGTTCATCCAATCCACTGTAGATTTCCATAAGAAAAGATATGTCATCATCCCCAAAACTACCGCTTCTTACAGAAGCAGGGTTGAAAGATCCTGACTTGTCCCTCACATAAGACTCAAAGTACAACAAGGACCTAGCATAAGCCTGACACCTGAATGAAGCCTTAGCAAGGGTAATCTTTGGAATTGCACCCAAGAGTTCTGACACATGTTTGCATTGTACAAGCACTTGGTTTGAATCCTTTGGGAGAGCTATACTCTGATCCTTCAACTTGGCTGCCTGCTGCTTAGTGTTGGATGATAGAAGAGGCTGGGAAAGGGAGAGTTCTTGTTCAACGTCATCTACCCATTGGCCCAGATTGTCAAGAAGAGTAAATACAGCTTGGATACAAACCTCACCTTGCCCAGCATTATTACCATGAGCAGCAGTAGTGCTACTATCCGAGGCAGCCGCATTAAGAACTGATAAAATCTCTTCAGTTATGCCACTGCGTGCCTCTTCAGTACCATCACACACAGCATTTAAGACCAAGTAGGGCAGAAGATACATGGCTATCTGCATATCATGACGCACTATACCTCGACAAGCATTGAAAATTGTAGACCTAGAACCTGTGGCATGCGCAGTTAATTTTTTAATCCATAAGTATATCCATTTTCTGAATGACATCGAAGGTTGGTATATAGATCCATATGTTGTTGAGTCTAGCACCTTGGGAAGGTGAAACCTTGATGTTAAGCAAGGTGCTATTATCTCTTTGATATAACTGGAAAACCGATCCCACAATCTCTGTCCCCTACCAAACACTTCAGAACTGTCATCCATGTCCCTGGCAGAAGATTTTCCTACCTTTATGAGTTGTTTGTCTTTAGCCCGTTCCACTGTATTGTCATCAAGAGATGCCCCACATCCTGCAAATTCTAGCAGCTCCTGAATAGCCAATGCAGCTGAATCTTGCACAATGGTATCTGGTGCAGCACTGAAAGCTCTGGCTAGATGCTTGTGAATCAACTCGAAAATGAGATCATCGTCCGAACATGCAATCTTGAAGCGCACACTGGAAAATCCCTTGATTTTGGCAGGATCAATGGCACCGAGCGCTCCAAGACAATCTGCACATATCAGCTTCAACCGCTGTCCAACCGAAGTCCTTGATTCCTCAGCACAACCTTTCAGCAGCAAAGTTATCAGAGAACCCAATACATCCATAGCCATGTCCCCTTCCTTATTCAACAAAGCCATGAACTCCACCCTTTTCAAGTTCAGCAACTTACTCAGCTCAGATGCTACCATGTATCTAACATTCAAGTTCTCATGCTTTAACCCCTCCACAACATCATGTAATTGGTCTTTCAGGGTCATCGATCCACGAGCCTCTTGAATGACTTTGTTCACTTCTGCCAGTGCAGGAACATTGGGTACAGTAGGGAACTCACGGATATGCTGTTTTAAGATGACCTTATTCTCAACCACTAGTTCTTCCAGTATCTCTACAATTTTATTCATATGGGAGGATGAGTTTCCTGTCTCTTTCTCCAAGAAAGGAACAAGTGCAGCAAAAACTTGAGAAATAACATGTTTAGTGCTAGTTGGTGAGACAGTAGCTAGTTTCTTTAAGAACAAATGTAGAATAGAAAGACCTTCACCTTGCAGCAATTCATTTTTTATGGCATGCATGAGAAGAACCATAATTTTTGGTACATATGTGCTAAGATTGGAGCCCATCAATTCAATAAGCATCATGATCCGCCTGATGGCTTGTTTTTGCAAGGATGTGTCCTCTGCATGAAGCATTTTTCTATCAATACTGTTTAGCAAACCAACAACGTGGTTCCTCAAAAATCCAGGAAGATCTTCACTACCAGTCAGAATTCTTGCCACTTCTTTTAGCACATGAGGTACCCTAGACAACCTGTAAGAAGTGTGTTTGAGTCGCAATTTTTTGGGGCAGTATTCTGTAGACTAGCTAATAAAACAATGAAACGGAAACTAACAATGTCCCCTGATATGATTTCTAAAAGGAACTGAAAAGCCAGTGAGCAGAGCCCTAGGCACAGCTAAAAAGTATGATAGTTTACGATATCTCCAGCAATATTTTAGAACTAGTCATATTTTACTTCAAAAACATGCATCCATAAAGATGAATTATTTTATATGCATGTTTAAAATCACATACCTTTTATCTGTTTCTTCTGGATCATTTACATCGCAGAAGCATATAAGCTCATCTAAAAGTGTAGGCACAGCAGCTGCAAAAATTTCTTGATTATTAGATCCAGTATATTCATGATAGAATTTCAAAGCAGATTTTAATTCCTGCCCATCAGCTTGATGAAGAGAAAAGGCAAGTACTTTAGGCAGCCAATTAACAACTAGTTCCACCATGTTTGTGTTCAAGCAATTAGCCAACTCATATAATGTTGCTAGTGCATGATCATTGTCGAGCTGGTAGACCACAAGTCTCGGTAGAACGATAGGAATCATCCTCTTGACGAGTTCTTCAGTTTCTACACCAAGAACAGCTGTTGAAAACTCTTCAACTATATTTCTCTGATTGACCAGCCTCATGCTTAGATAATCATATAATTCATTTCGGGCATGAAGAACTTTTGAAAGGATTACCTCAAGCCCCCCTGCATGATGTAGGTAGCAAGATCTGGTAATTAATTTTGACGCTGTATGTCTCACTGTTACATGAGAGTTACCAAGCTGACCAATTAGTAAAATAAGTGAGAACAAAAATAGTTGACTATGAATATCAACAGATTGCATGATTGTTGCTGCAGTTTCCAGTAGGGTTTCAAAAACCAGAGGTTCCTCAGCAGCTGCCAAAGCATGCTTTATTTTATCCATGAACCTCTGTTCTCTAGATTTGTTTGACTGATCCTTATCCGAAAATAAGATCTCCAAAATAGGCTCCTGAAGGAAGAAGCTTATTTGTGACCCAAAGGCTTGTCTCACATTTTTGTTCCTGTTAAGAAGTAGAAAATCAATGCATTGTACCCATTGAGATCTTGTATTATGCAAAATATCTTCAGTTCCATGCACAAGGATCCGTTGGATTGTTCTCACACAAGCAACTTGAACTTCTTCTGATGACTGATCATAGAGGAGCTCAAAAAATAGAGACTGCAAATGGGTATAATCACAAATCAAATGAGAACCACTTTCAGGTGTGCTTGGTAAAAGCACTGCCGAACAAGACTCATAATCAATGTCTATACTCCTGTCACACTTTGAACAGTAAAGTCTGTGCAACAAACGATCCATAGGTGAGTCTTCTTTATCATTTTCCTTAGTCAAGTATAGTTTGCATTCAGCTCCTTGTGATGCAGCAACACCATTGTAGTATCCATGTAGGCATGCCAGGTGGCCAAGAGAGAGGACAATTATTTTCTTGACTTGCTCATTTTTCTCATTTCTTAAGATTCTGAAACACAAGAAAATATATTATTTATAACAACAAAAATATTTATTTAATGGACAATAGATGGTTGCGTAATCTTGACATAAACTAGAGGAACATTTTTCACTTACTCCAGTCTGTGGAACATATGTGGCAGAGAAAGAGAACCTGAGTGTACAACAATCACTGGAATAGAGATGACAGCTTCAATTCTAACTTCTTCTTCTTTATCATGAAGCCCCAAGTCCAGAAAATCAAGATCAACCTCATGTTGTTTTATACATTCAGCCATGGACTGAACACGAATTGAGAAACATTTTGCCTTGCAGGGAGGATGGGATACTATCGTGGAAGGAATAGAATTCCATGGAATCTTTAGCAGTGGCCGTAAGACATTTCCAATATCATCAGTATTTCCAAAGATTATAATCTTACTCTCCCCAGTTAGAGATCCTGAGTGAGTGGAAGGGTTTGGTAGTTTAGAAAAAATGACACACATTTTAAAGAGCTTTTAGCAAATAAACCAGTACCCCCATATTCTCATATGAAGGTTGAATGATAAGCAAAGTAGAGGGTACCAATATGGGCAGCAGGCAGGAAGTTCTTAGGGGGAAGAGATGGTACATGGAATAAAAAACGCACACACAAACAACACTCTCACAACTGTTGACTAATATTTAAGCTCATCTACCAGTTTTAATTACCTCGAAAAAGCAGCAGGCAGTAGACTGCTTCTAGAAAAATGGATAGATCAAGAGGGAACGGAAGTCCTTGCTCTGCCTGCTAAGTTGATAGACATTAGGAAAAGTCACAGCATAAATAAAAGAAAATTTAAAAAAATAAACAAACCTGTTGAACCATCCAAGAAATCCACTTGAGCATTTGCCGAAATATGCGAAGAGACAGCTCAGCATGAGGGTGTTCAGAAAAAACAATACAGAGCGTGCAAATAGCTGCCAGGGAAGTTTCTGTACCCAAGGAATTATTGTCCCCAGGGGGTTCTAGAAATCCAAGTAACAGATTTAATGAGGAGCACATAGAACCAGCATATTCTTTATCCCCTATACCAGTAAAACTTGTAACAGACTTGAACACATCCGGACACTTGTGGCCAGAACTACCATCTATTTTTTGGCGCTTTGTTTCCAATGTATCCAAATCCTGAATGGGCCTTTTGGCCCCAATAATTAATCTTTCACTTTGATTATCTTTCGCCAAAGATAGACCAAAGAAATTTTTATCAGTTTTTATCTCTCCAACAACATTGGGACCAAGCCTGGATACAGCAGCTCTAAAGCAGTCTATTAAATGAAAAGTGGGTTTCGATGAACAAAGCAAATGTATCAGACATTCTGGCTTCCAGGAAGAAGGAGGGCATGCATTCACAATTCGGACATATGCACTGCAAAGAGCAGCCTGAAAATGTTGAGGACAAAAAATTGTAATAAACAGCCAAACAATTAGGTTAAACACGTTCTAAAAGTAAATACCATACTGCAAACATAAAAGTGTGTGTGTGTGTGTACATAACCACAGAGCATAAAAATTGACTATTAAACAACCCTAAGATGCATAAAACTTATATGCAATAACACAATGCATAGAAACCTTGAGCTCCAAGCTCCTAGTCTTCAGCATTGACTGAGGAAAGATGCACATAATATCAGCTGCTGTTGACCTGACAACATCATCTGAACAGCACGAATGCAAAGACTGAAGACATGTTCCCAGTGAGGAGTCATAAGCCACACTTCTGAAATAATAAAAATGTTGTAGCCATGAGAGAGAAAGGAAAACAGTGGCAGCTTGTTGATAATGACAATGATAGCTAAATAAATCTTCCAAAAGCGGTTGCATTAAAATGACTGAGCTTGTTGAAATGAAAAGCATAGCTCAATAAAAAGTCAGAAAGCATGGGCTTTAAAACAACTAAGCTAATGATAAAGCAAGATACATGGTTTCCACAGTTCCACTTAGGCAGCTTGTTGATAAACCAAGAGCTTTCTTTCTATTTTTTAGTTTTTTATCTATTAATTAGATCAATATCATGAAAATAAGTGCATCTTTTGAAGTGTTCACGTGCAAAATTGTGTCGATAACTAAGTATGATTAAAATGATTTGCCCCCAAAATTGAAAAGGGGGAATCAATTCTAACAAAGATAAATTATATTCTTACTGCTCCACATAATAAGTGTAAGCAATTATATTCTTACAAGCTGATAATCATTGAAATTGTTAAGATAAGATTATACATATTCAAAATGAGCCACAGAACTAAAGCTAGTCCGGAAAAGAATTGCAGCTTGAACTTGGAGTATGGAGCACTTATCATTTTAAACAGAGAAAAGAGGATGTGGTTACAACTTTGTATAAAAGCCAGACAGGTATAACAGAGTCGGCTAAAAAATGTACATAGTAATGATGATTCTTTGAAGGCACTTATTTGTGATAAAGAAAAGAAAATAATCTTAAACTCCAAAATGGAAATATTAGTTGAGAGATAATCAATAAGAGTACCTGAATACTTTAGCTGCCTCAACATCTTCACTTAGTATAATTGTAATTGATTGTATTAATTTTTCAGCAGGAACAATTGCACGGTTTCTTCCTGATCCAACTTCGCATGCAAAGTCAAAGCATGCCTTCATGAAACTTGATAAGTTAAACAACGCATTTGAAACTGGAATTCAAACAAGGTGAATAAGAAATTGAAGAAAGTGTATTTACCATGTGTACATCATCATCACCAAAGCATAAAAGATGGCAGACAGCCAAAACGCATGATGCATCCAAAAGGCCTTCAACATACAAAGTTCCTTCAGCTAAGCATATAGTTAGAAGCTTGACGGTTGATGAGGCAAAAGCTATCAACCTATCTTTTTCAGTAAGATCAATTAATATTCCTTTTCCATTGGTTGGTTGATTACAAGTTGGAAGATCTCCAAGAAGGGTAGGGTGGTTGCTGATTCTGGCAATAGATTCGCAAAAGGACTTCAACAACAATCTCTTTGGTTCCCCCAGGATTCTCTTATCAAATACTGAGGCAGCATACAGAAGATCTATGGAGGAAAATTTCATGATCACCAATTCACCATAACACGGAAATGAAAAATGTCAAGTGAAATAATAGAACAATAAAATCTACATCCCATGAAACAGGAGAAAGAAATAGCATTCAATGAGGTGGGTATCAAAAAATAAAAAACTACTATTCCTGACTTTTGAAACATTCTAGAGCAATTCAGATTAATCGACAAGATGGTGGGTTGCGATTCCAGAAATGTAACTTACAATGTTTTAATTAAATGCCTAGAAGCAAGAATGAGGAATTAGATAGAATCTCCTAGGATTATTAAGTCATTTACTTAACCTACATTGTTAGAAGTAAATAGGCTATCGGCCATTTTTCTTGGTTCCGCTTAAGAGTGTCCAAAAGTGAGGTCCCATATATATTACAAGTTTGTGTGATGCGAGGGAGAAGCACCCAATAACAAGAGAGATGAATTCAGCAAGTGTCCAGGAAGTTGGGTGAGAAAAATTTTGTTTGTATCATCTTGCGTAAGTGTTCAATATGTACACACACACACAGCGCTAGACAGCTAGGTTTTTCTGTAACCTTAATCAATTTCAACGAAAGGTGAGCTTTTAGGTAATGTGTTGCTACGACAGGGGAGAAACTCACAGTAAGATAGTTTAGTATCCAAATAGAGAGTATATATTTGACAGTTATATTCGTTTACCTTCACTTAACAACATGGCATCCATAAAGAATTGACGGTAGGCATCTCGATCACCTGTCCGAAGCAACGATAGAAGGGATCCAACAGTCTCCAGTATAATTCCATATCGTGGACTGAACCGAAGCAATAAAATAAAACTCAAACTACTAAATCAAGTAAACTTTGTTTCCATAAATATTTAACAGCAAAACAACGATTGCAGCACCAAGAAAACCAAATTTATGGCACAAATTAACCAAACCACAATTATATCAGAACACAAACACACACGACAAGAAATCGAATTACTAACCGAAATGCAGGTTCGGCAAGGAATGGCAAAATCCGCCCGATGATTGGAACAACCGCACTCGCCTGACCGTGATAGAAAACTCCGGGGAGATTCTTCGCCGTGAACGACAATAGCTTCAGCACAGCAATCAACTCTCTCTCATTGGCTGCAATACATTTGATTGTTTCTCGTGAAATTCAAAATCAAAACACAAGTAATCAAAAATTTTAATAGTGAGAAATTACTGCATATGTACCGGACGGCGAAGGAACGACGTAGGCGTGGAGGAGATTGGGCAGGACGGCGCGAAACCTCGACTCCAAAGCGTCGTTGTGCTGCCCGTTCGGAGGTGTCGATGATGATGCAGCTATGCGCCGGAGTTCGCGCACCATGCTCGACACATTCGCCATTCAATCGTTGCTCAAACTACAAAATCATTCCAGTATTATTGTATCTGACCGAGATCCGTGCAGTCATCAGCAACTATCACTTGAGAGAGAGAGAGAGTGAGAGGAGAGAGAGAATGTCTGTGTGTTTTGTGATGGTTTTTCCCTCCTATTTGAGTGTTGGCAAAAGGTCATTTCTAGCCGCCTCCAATTTCTTTCATTTTGTTATTTTGATTCAATTTTTTTATAAAAAAAATGTATTAATTAAAGATCTTATAAATCTCGAAAAATAACTTTATGTCTTTCCCTCTTTCTATATTTTAAATTTTACTAACCTCAATTTTCTTTTTTTATGTAAGTAACATAGAACTCTTTTTTAGTAATAACAAGTTATGTTTAATTAAGTAGAACATAATTCAACTTCTTAAATAGATTTATATTCGTTAATTGTTATCGTTTTCCTAGTTTGATTTGTTCTTTTTTTTTTTAAATGGGGTGTAATCTTAGTACTTTACATTAAAACATAAATCTATGTATTTAATAAAGTATTAGTACATCAAAATTGACATGTGACAATAAATTATTGACACATTAACACCAATTCATTAATAAATTACTTTTTCTAAAAACAATACATTAATTTAAATTCACACTTAGATGCACCCGAAAAAGTTCGAACTTATAATCTCTTTAATTATCACAGGTTAGGAGTGAGCAAGGGGCGGTTCGTTTTGAAATCTGGATGAACCCGCAATTTTTTTAAAAAAAATTAACCTGAACCGCCAGAATCAAAATATGTAGATCGCACTCAATCATTGGTTTTGATTTGATTTTAGGTTGAACCAAAAAACCTCAAAAAATATCAAAAAATCTCAAAATCACAATATCTTTTTACAATAAATTGAAAGTTAAAAAAATCAAGGTATAAGTTTACCTCAACCATGCATGTGCTAACCATAACATTCTAATATTTCATTATCTAAAATTAATATAACTCTTTTTAAAATATCAATTTTACAATATTTTTGACTACATGAAGAAATAGTTACAATTATTTTTATTTAATATGATATAATATATTTTAATGAAATTAATATTATGTATATATGACATTAAAAAAATGTTTTATATTTTATTATTTATAAATTATTAAAAGTAATATATACGCGCCGCGCATCCCGTGGGAGGAAAACTAATTAACACCAATTCAAACAAATGTAATGAATAAGAAAAATGACTTTTTGAAAAAACTTTTTTGGGAGTATTATAACGGCTTGTTTAATTAATGCATAGGACTTTCAATCTCATGCTATCACTTGACTTGAAGGTGATTTAAATTTATATCCCTAAAATTTAAAATGTAGACATAAATGAAAAAAGATTTCAAAATGTGGATACTTCTAATATTTTCATGAATATTGAAAACGAATTGATTCAAATTATTAATTAATCTTCGGTTAAACATAATTCTGGATATGAATTCGCGAACAACAATCACGAAACCATTCATAAATATATTAAATAATTTATTTATATTATAAATTATAACAAAATTTAAAGAGTTTGTTACTCCCTCCGTCCCTGCTGAATTGTCCCGGTGACTTTGGGCACAATAATCAAGGAGTGTGAGTGTAAAGTAAGTTGAGTGAAATTAATATTTTATTGTTGAGTGTGAAAAAGTTACCTTTTTAAGTAATGAGACAATTGAGGTGGGACGGAAGAAAAAAAAAAGTGGGACAATTGAGGTGGGACGGGGGAGTATAATTTTTGGCATCCGAAACAATATAAACTCCAGTGTCATTTACTATTTTATTCTCATTATTTAAAATCCAACAATTGACTAAGTTGTTGGTGGATTAGTCGAAACTATCTAAATAAATCTTTACGAATAATAAGTTTTGAAAAGTTCCAACCGACTCAAATGTCAATCAAGGCCACTACATTTAAGACTTTTGATGTGTGTTAAAATAGAAAAATTTAGGAACAACAATAATAATACTAGTTTATAATATAAATTAAGTTATATAAAGAACAACAACAATAATAATAATAATAATAATAAACCAAAGTAAGAATGTTTAATAAATAAATTAAGTAACTAAACTATATAAATGGTTGTGTTTTAATTTTATATAATTCAAAAATAATGACGAGATTATAAAATGTTTACTAATAAAAAAATAATAATAGTAATCAATAAACAAAATTAATATATTAATATTAATAAATATAAACTAATCATGGAACAAAAATATAAATCTTAAAAACATTAACAATAACATTAATATTATTGAAAAAAATAATTCTTAAATTAATTCAAAACACTGGAATATTCAAATAATTGATTCGAGTTCATTATTCACGAAATTCTTTATATATTTCTAATCTTATTTTAAGTTTTCAATATTGTTGGAGCCAGGCCGACGAGGCCTAGGCCCGATAAGCAGCAGACCCACTTGGAGTGACAAAAGACCTGGAAGCGCCTAATTTTGGAGATCACCACCGACCCTATTAACTCCTCGGTATCGAGCATGTGAAGTGAAGGGGTCGGTATCGAGGAACCTGACGAAGAAACCCTAGAAACCTGGCGGCGCGCGATCGTTAGAAATCCTAAACGACCCCAAAAAACTCGGAGTCATTCCTGATTTCTCGGCGAGCGCGAACCGTCCGAAGCTAGGGTTAGGTCAAGCATCATCTCCCCTCATATTGTCTATAAATAGAGGTGTAGAGATTAGATTTTGTGTCTTTTTTTCATTCTAAAAATCACGTTGCAACGCTGCCGGATTTTCTACTGAATAAACAGAATACGCACTTTATTGCTCTCCAAATTCGACAATCTTTCTCAGTTTTATTTCAATGTAATTCACGCATTCTTTCTTGTTACTTGTTATTATCTAATAGAGTTTTAAGAGCTCCATTTACCCGTAAATGGAACCTCAACAAATATTTTAATTATTTCTTAATTAATCTTCATTAGTTTAGAAAATAAAATTGGTTCGTGTTTATTGAACACGAAATGATAAGTTTTCCAATACATTCGTGTTCGGAGAACACGAAAAAACTACAAGCGTCCACAATATTAAGATTTTTTGGTTGTGTGTCCACATGCCTAGGATTGTGGTCATATTGATAAAAAACACCCTGACGGCATACAATTGGATATTCTAATTTTTTTAGTTACATAAATTGAATATATTGTAAATAAATAATTAAAAATTTAAAAATTATATCAAAATTCATACGTTTTTTTCTTTCTTTCTAGTATTTATTACTTTTGATATCTTGTTAGTTTTGCCCAAAATTGTTTAAAATTAACAACAATTTTCAAACGTCGAACATCAAATTTTTCCATTTTTTCCCAATTTCAATAGCACTCATTTCTAGTTTAAAAACCAAAACACACACTCAAACAAACTCCAACACAACAACAAATGAAACGTTAAAACCTTTCCACATCTCACCAATTTCTACACAAACATCCCAAATGGCCTAAACACAGCATCATCATCATCATCAATTCATCATCATCGTCCATGCATTGTTTATCCACAGCTCGGGGAGAGAAAGAAACCAAAACGAAAAAAGAAAGAAAAAACCACTCAGCTCGGTGGAGCCGGAGGGGGTGTCGACCAGCCAGGAGGCATTCTGGTGGAGTTGATCGGCGGCATTGCTCGAACATTGATATCCAGAGGATACAGCCGGTACTCGATATCGCTCTCTTTCAAAATCTTCACCATCTCCTCCACCAGCAGCGCTCTCCTCTTCCACTTGTCCCCCATGTTTTGATGGTTCATCTTGTGCCTCATCCACACCGACAGCTTCAGCATGTGCAGGTGCTCGATGTTCATCATCACCACGCACGGCTGAGGGTACCAGTAGTCCGGCTTGCTCTCGAGGTAGCTGCAACGAAGAATGAACGAACAATTATCACGAAACAGTAGTAGAAGATTGAAACCGAGAATATGTTTGATGGAGTAGTTTTGCAAGGGACTTGCTTTATGATTCTCTGCTTGAGGTGAGCTATCTTCTCTGCTGGTGTGGCGATGTGGACCGTGAAGTCGACGGAGTCGCCCATGTCAGGGCTCCGGTAGAAGTTGCCGATCGGCCTAGTGGCGAGGGTTACATTGGGGTAGATGACCTTCAGGTTGTCGTAACGCAAGAAAACGGTTGTTAGAATGTTCATTTCCTCCACAACCATCTGTGCCAAAAAAAAAAAAAATTAATTAAAAGTTAAAAATTAAAGATTGATCAAGATTAGGGGTGAGCAAGAAACTAAAAAACCGAAAACCGCACCGAACATAACCAAAAATTTTCAATTATTGTGGTTCAGTTATTTCTGCATACAGTTTATTTTTTCTCAATATTTGGTTTTCGGTTTTCCATTCGATTTACTCTTTCTCAATATTCGGTTCAGTTACGGACCAAAATAATCGAATAATCGAAATATTTTTATTAATTTATTAAATTTATATTATAATTTGATTATAATCGAAAAATAACTAAAAACCGAATAAGAATTTGGTTCGGTTTGGGTACCTACAATAAAAATTTGGTTATTTTGATTCAATTATTTTACAGGCCAAAACTTATCCGAATAATCCAGCTTTTGGTTCGGTATATTTTTTCTCAATATTTGGTTTGGTTATTTTTTTTCCGGACCAAAATAATCGAATAATTAAATTATTTTTATTAATTTATTAAATTTATATTATAATTTGGTTATAACCGAATAAGACTTTTGGCTCTGTTATTTCGGTAATTCAGTTTGGTTCTGTTACCTCCAACGAAAATTCAGTTATTTCGGTTCGATTATTTTACAACCAAAACCGATCTGAATAATCGAATACTCACCCCTAATCAAGAAGATCAGATGAATGCTGCATTTTTTGTACCTGGACTCCATCAATGTCGCAGCGATCGCCCACATCAAAAGGGTGCATCACAAACACGAAGATCACGGCTTCGAAGATGGTCTTGCAAGTGTTCCCGAAAATGAAAGCAACAACCACAACCTGGGAGCTGACGTAGAGCAAGAACTTGCTGGTTGCAATCTCAAGAATGACTAGGAAGATGATCACTATGATCATGCCTATCAAGACGTTCACCATCTGGTGCAGCTTGTCGACTGCCGTCTTCGTGTCGTTGAGCGTTAGGGCGAGCGCCCGTCGCTCGATGAACGCGTTCACCTACAGAGAAAACGGTGTGTGAGAATGTTAGGAGTGAGTATTCGGTTATTCGGTTTGGTTTTGACATGTAAAAAAACTGAACAGAAATAGCTGAATTTACATTCGAGGTAAATGAACCGAACTGGAGTACCGAAATAACCTAACCGAGATTCTTATTTGGTTTTCGGTATTTTTTCAGTTATAATCGAATTTTAATATAAATTTAATAAATTAATAAAATTAAAATCAAAACTAAAAATTATATATTTATGTATTAATTTAAATATACATATATTATATATTAAGAGTTTTATCGATTCAGGACCCGAAAGATAGTTTAATTATCGATTTAGGACCCGGAAGATTAATTCTCAATTTAGGACCTAAAAGATCCCAAAAATTCTCAATCCAGGACCCGAAAGATCATAAAATTCTCAATCCAGAACTTATTTGATCTTTCGGATCCTAGGTTGACAAATCATCTTTCGGGTCTTAAATCAATAATTAAATTATCTTTTGGGTCCTCAATCGATTTCCTTATTAGGATTACTAATATTATATACATAAATTCAGTTATTCGGATAATTCGGTACGGGAAAAATTTAACCGAACAAAAATCGAAATAACCAAAAAAAAAATAAATCGGTTTAGTTCGGTTTTCTCGATTTCTTGTTCACCCTAGAGAGAATAATGACTTTGGAACAAGAGGAATCTCATATAGCAATGACATACCACCCAACTTTTCAGAGATGCTTTGCTGATCCTTCCACTCTCCGTCGAGCCTTCCACCACGTTCAACGTCTTCAAAGCCTCCGGTTCCGGCAAGAAACGCATGAGATCTTCAAGATAAATAAACCTACAAAAACCCAAAAAAACAAAATCAAGCTCCATACAAGATAAGGAAAGAGTGATTAATCACATAAGCTATGGTTTACTTGGATTTAGGCTTGGCCACATTGCGAAAGATCTTCCTAGCAGCACACTTCGCCTCGTATTCGCTTCTGATCTGAGTCGCAGCCTCGTCGCCTTCGCTGTCCTGCACTTGCTCGTCGAGAGTGGTGAGCACACCTTTCCTCACAGCTCTCATCAGCTTCTTCATATTCCAAGCAGACACATTCTTCTCATTCAATCTGTTCAAGTTCTCGATGTTTATCGACGTATCATCCTGGCTTTTCGCTTCTTGATTCTTGGAAAATGTGAAGCTGACCGCTTTAGCTGGCCTAGGCGGCAATCCATTACCACCCCCTCCACCGGGAGTGGCAAACTTCTCACTCCTTGGCTGCTGCTGAAGGTTGGGAGACCTCAATTCAGAAGGGAGGGTGGCCCCTGCATTCTGCAGCCGGTACACCTCCGCCATGGTCCTCTCCTCCTCCTCCTGCTGCCTCCTGATCTCTATCTGCGGCGGCCCGGATAGAACCTCGATCACGTACTGGTTAAACAACGACTCCTGAATCCGATCAAAAAAAGTGCTGACGTGAAAAGATGATGCGAGGATCTTGACCATGAGCGTCTTCACCAACCACAATAATGTCCCAACAATCATGCACACCAGCATCTTGTTTACATACCATAGAAACTCGTTGTTCCCCTCCACTTCTTGATCGAACATCGAATGCCATGCTATCAACACCAGCCCTAACCAGATGCAATTCTGCACAGATCTCTTCACTCCATAGACAAAATACAACACCCTTTTTCTCATGAAGAAGTTTCTTTCTATGAAGAAGACGACTATCCTAACCCCCCAGCCAGAAACCAGTCTCCCACAGATTAAAACCAGAATCAAAACCTCCCACTTCCATAGATGCAGCCCTCTGAACTCTCTGTTTTTCCATTTAGCAATGGAAGTTGTGCAGATCAAAGCTGTGACAATCAAGATGAGACTGATCCATTGTATGAAGGTGAGTGTGTCGAATTTGGGATTCCTCTTGTATTCCTCTGGTAAATCTTCGTCGAATAATGGGTCTTCTTCGTCTTCGTCTTGCCTGCTCATCATCGCCTCGGACCTTCCGATGACGTCGGATCTCATCTGACCCGACTTGTACATGTCGGATCTTTTGTCGGGTATGCTCTCGGGCGGGTCGAGGAGCCTCGACTTCGTCTTCATTCGCCCTAAATTGCTGTACTTCCTCTGCATCGACGACGTGCATTTCAGCACCTGCGCGTCGCTGTTGATGCACCCTGCGTCGCCGCTGGCCGTGATGTTCATCGATCGCCTCCGATTCATGGAGCTACGGTTGTCGTCGGCTGCGCGATCGTCGTCGTCGTCGGAGGAGGAGGAGGAGGAGGAGGGGACGGCGGATTCGTTGATTTCGTTTCGGTATCTCTCCTGATCATCGGCGGTGAGGTTGCGGAAACTGGAATTGGAAGCGTCGACGGCAGACCTCTGCTCCCTCGACGGCGGGTTGCTGCGGTGGCTCTTGTTCCGGTCGTCGTAGGCATTGAGCGGCGGGAGACTGTGAGAGGTGGCATTATTATTATTGTTGTTGGTGGTGGTGGTGGTGTTGCGATCGTTCCGCAATTCCTCCATGTCCAAATCGACGTCGAGGCATAAATCACCGCCGGCGGCCTTCTGCTTGTTGAGGAACTGGCCGATGAGTTTGGACGGCGGATCTTCTACAATGTCGAGCCGCTGCTGCATGGATCCATCTTGCCAGAAATCTAGGCTGGATTCCCGGTTTATCGTGGACGGGGAGTCGGCGGCGGGGGCAGTGTCGATCTTCACGACGATTTCGGCGGAGTCGCGGCGGTGGTCGGACAGAATGGGCTGCTCTTCATGGTGGCGGTCTTCGTCGGCGCTCAGGGAGATTTTTCTGCCATGCATAAATGAATTATGGGATTTGAAGGTTTTCCTACGCGAAGAAGAAATGTCCATTAATGATTAAAAAAGAAATAGCAGGGGATTCTTCATTCTTGGCGATGATTATTAATAAACGGAGAAAGATTTATCCAAATATTTTCTTTCCTTTTTTTTTTTTTTTTTGTTAAACGGCGTTTGAGTTTGTGTGACATTGGAGAAGAGCAGTCATGAGTTGTGCATTAAAATTGGGTAATCAATGTTGTGGTTTCCCATTTTTATTTTATTTTCTTACTAATTTTATTGAAATTCGTTTATTTGAAAAAATGCCGCACAAGATATTTATTGCAATTATAAATAAGTAAAAACTGAGAAAATGGATCCTGTTTGATTCTTTCGTCTAGGATTAACAGCTATTTTAGTAAAATAGATCTTCATTTGAAAAAGAATGATGTAGATTTCCAAATTTTTTAATCACAAGAGACTGCTCAACTTCTTCTAGGTAATATGTGCTTTACGATATGCTTGTTTGTAAAAAAAAAAAATATATGACAAAAACTTGCGTTAGGCAGGCCTAAACGGTTTAGGCGGGTTTTATGCTATCCAAATGGGTTCACTCATCCCAAATAGGGTATATTATATGGGTTTGGGCTTGGGTTAATGGATAAAACCCGCATAAATCTTGGGTTAATGGATAAAACCCGCCTAAATCTTGGGTTAATGGATAAAACCCGCCTAAATCGTTTAGGCCTGGCTAACCCAAGACCTTCCCAAAATATATATATATATATTCCTTAAGAAGAGTTGTGATAATTGCATGAGTGTGTTTATTATATGTTTTGAATTATTTCAAATTTCGAGTATCCGGATTCCGGAGATTGTGTTTCTTGAATCTCGATTTTCGAACTTACGAGTACAGTTCTTCACCATTTTTGTGTTTTTATCATTCATGAACAAACATACCAATCAGAATGCCTTATGCAATACAATCTCCAGCATTATATTGAAAAAGTAATGGCGCTCATCGACTAAGAAAAAGAAAATGGGTAAATACTAGTCTCTTTGAGCTTGGTCTAATGGTGGGAATGGATCATTTATCTTATAACTGAAGATTAGAGTCCAAAAACAACACAACTGATTTTTCAAGTAGAATTTATCATAAATTGAGAGAGGGGGGCAAAACAAGCCAAAAGGAGAAATTAAATTCTGTGAGGAATAAAAATCAAATAGTGAAAACCTTAATTTGGAGGAGAAAATGCAGTACAAGATTAAAGAAAGGGATACTGTACAGTGCAAATAGAATAAATGGATTACGGGTGCAATTAAACCCTAGAATTGAAGCTGATTATATCCCTAAATAAGATTTTTTTTCTTTCTTAAATTGAATGTTACTGTTATTCAGTGATGTCCACGTCGCAAGGCCGAAAAAAACCCTCCGGATTTCTCCTTTCGTTTATCATCTCCATCGTCTACAACCTGGTTTACACATGCATCAGGCATTATCAGAAGAATGGGTGAACAAACACTGAGTTTGGAATACATTTGTTCTTCAAGATAAAGCTATTAGACAAGCTGAATAACATCAATAGCTGCATTTCTCAATACAATACGTGTTAATAAACAATAAAGCACGCATGATTAGGATGCGAGTGAACTAAAGTAAAGTCTACGGCAAATAAGCTAATTCTCCTGAGTGTGTGCGAGTCTCTGTGTGTGTGTGTGTGAGAGAGAGAGAGAGAGAGGGGGGGGGGGGGGGTGCCTAGATGAAAAACTACCTACTAGAGATCATATTTTGAATAGCATGACCATTGAAGAGCAGAACTGAGCCAAATCTGTTGTAAAGCAGAACTGAACCAAATCTGCTGTATAGCCTAATGGTACCCCTTATCTCTAAGTGAGCGAGAGAACTACTGAACTAGGGGCAAACTTTCCCCAACTCCTAATTTATAAATACTGATAATAATTACAAAAGAAAAAGGAAAAAAAGAGCAGAACTGAAACTATTACCTCCTTAGCGACTTTCTGCAGAATTTCCATTATTTCGGAAAAGTCAGGTCTCGAGGATGGTTCTTGCTGCCAGCATTTCTCAAGAAGCTCAGCAAGCTTTGGATGAGTGTTCTTTGGAATAGTTGGCCTGAGACCCTAAACGCCATTAAACGGAACTCGATTAAGGTTTATCATGACATTAACTTTTCATGGATGAGCAAAGACTAAATGTCCCTGCTAAACTCTTATGTGCACAAGTTGTCCTTACCTTTTGGACCACTCCAACTGCTGCTTGTAAAGGAGTCAAGTACTCATAGGGAATCTGATTGAAAAAAAAAAAGAGGGATTTAACTTATTGCGAATCTAGAAGAATGATGACTTAACGAGTTAACGGTCTAGAGAACAATAGAAGTACCTTCCCGGTCAGCAGTTCCCATAAAACCACCCCAAAGCTGAAGACATCTGCCTTGTGATCATAGGGTTTATGTTCAATTACCTATGACAAAAAAAGAACGTGTAAGCACATTCAGAATTAAGCTAATATTGTTGGAAGAACAGACTCAGCTCCAGACTAGTTTTTTTCGTTCACGAACACAAGTGCATAAAATTGTGCCCATAGAAACACACTAGTAAAGCTCGAATCATCTAGTTATATCATTGAAATGATGTTAGAAACCGAATTAAAATATGACAACCAAGCATGGGAATCTCCCTACAAGATGTCAAAATAGTGTATAAGTGTCACCATCATATGTCAAAAGTAATTTTAACTCGGTGATTACGATCTGCTGCAAATAACGGGCCTAAATTGTGTTTGGGTTCAAAGAAAACAACCTCAGGTGCCATCCACCTATATGTCCCAGTTTCAGCTGTCATTACACCTGTTTGTGATTTCACTCTAGCTACCCCAAAATCAGCCACCTTAACAACCTGCACGAGATTTTAAAACTGTCAAAGCTAAAATAGTTGGTCTAGAAGATGAAATGACAGATAAGGGTGGTTTGGTAACCACAAGAATAAATTTGAAAGATCAGAAAACCAAGGAAGTAAAGTAGAATCAACTTGCTATAAATAATTATATTTTATGCTTACTTCATTTTCATCCATCAAAAGATTTGCGGCCTTCAAGTCTCTGTGAATAATATTGTTCTGATGCAAATAGTTCATGCCCTTCGATACATCAATCGCTACTTTGATTAAAGCTGGAAGCTTAAAAGTACCCTTCTGTTTGTGTAAATAGTCATAAACACTCCCTCCAGACATGTATTCTACAATTAAAGAAAAAGGATGATTTAATTATAAAATGAAATACGTTATTAGGAAAATATCAGGCCCTATTAGCACTTTGGTGACACTTACCTGTCACTATGCACAAGTTAGGAGGTCTTGTGCATGCTCCTATGAACTGTACAACATTCTTGTGTCGTACTTTTCTGCAAGTAGCATATACTAATCAATAAGAAAATACTAAGACAGTAGGCCAGTTCAGAAATTTTCCAACAACAATGTGTAAATGCATCAAGTTCAATATGCCAGTCAGTCATAGCAAGCGAAAAACTGATGCAGATAGTGTTTCTCGAGAGTAAAAATATATTCAACAGAAATAACCATTGCAAAACCAGAAGTTACCAAATATTTAAAACAATAATATTGCTTAAGGACACTGTAAAGCTGCTCACCAAGTTAAATATAATTATTCACTGACAAACCTCATTATATATACTTCTTGTGCAAACTCTTTTTGCAGCTCAGAATTCAAGCGCTCTGTCTTGAGAATTTTGATTGCAACCTCCTGGCTACAGTAAGTACCTTTATATCTGGCAATGAAAGAGAAACAAAGTTTATTGACTAAATAGATACTCAAGTTTACCCATGAGCTTTAAAAGTAACAGCCCTTGTACTTACAAATCACCATAAGATCCTGATGCTATCTTGGATTCAAATTTCAACAGCTGAGGATCAATTTCCCAGACGTCAGTACCATCACTAGGAATTGTCAGATGATCAGATTCACTTTTAATCATAATTGGATCATTTTCAGCGAGAGAAGGCAGATGATGCGTATTTGGCCATGAATTTTTCTGCATCAAACACAAATTATCCATAAATATACAAATCTATAACATGATTTATGAGGAACAGAATATTCTATCAATTTGTCATTAGATAACAATAAAAAATGCATATAGGAGACAAGTTGAAGGGGGCAGGAATCCATGAAAAAAAAACAGAAGGATCCCCAACAGTTACAACTATAGTCTGTAGACAGAGCATAAAAGTATTTTGTTGGAGGGCTTCATCAAGTATTAGCAACAGTAACTTCAATGTGGCATCATAAGAAATTGTGTAGGACCTGATTATAATTCTAAGGTTGTATCAATCAAGAAGTGTAGAGTGAAGTACCTCAATCTTGAATACTTCTTTTTCTAGAGCAGTCCGGAGTTGCTCAACCTCCTGAGAAGTAACAAAAGTCAAAGGTCCAAATTGCTAAATGCCAAAAGAAATTGAAAAGGAACAATTTTGATATACACATTTGCCATGAATGAGGGTACACGGCCAAAAAGAGTGAAACAATCTACAACAGCAATAACAACGAAACTATTAAGTAGATACCTCGAATGGCCATCCATCAACGACAAAGACATCCAGAGAATAGCCATCCACAGTGGAAAAAGCATGTGCTTCTTGGATGTTCAGTCCAATTTCAGCTAATAAAGAAGTTAACTGCAAGATCCATTATAGAAGAGGTCACTAAATGATAATTACATGGTATGCATTAGCACAAAATATTAACCATATGTGGCCATTATAGAACAGTGCATTTGTTACCTGACTGAGAAGTTTTGGTTTGTCGTCTGTGGAAAAGGTAATCTCATGCATAGGCCTGCATTGACATTATGGGTAAAAGTAGTAAACTTCATGAACAGCACTTCAAGTATGAACTTATTGTCATGGAAAACTACAACTTCTCTAACGAACCAAATAGACACAGTTTCAACACATTTAAGACTTGTTTTGGTTCAAACTGGAATTCTGAAAGATTTATTACTCTGATACAATAAACCATCATAATTATAATTCCTTTTATATTTCTAATTGAAATAATAAGAGTAGATATATCCTGCTGTTATGAGTTTAAGAACCTAAGTGTATGATTCAATTGTGTTACTCCCGTAATAACAACTCCATATACATTTCAATCCTAAACTCAGTAAAGGATTTCAAGGACCCGAAATTTAGGGACCCCAGAATTTTTTTCTAGTGTTGTATCAACCACGTCTTTTTTTTAGTTTAAATTCAGCAGATAAATTTCTGACTTGAGCCATTAAAATCCCGCCATGAGTTACTCCTACCTTTTGGTTGGATTCAAAAAACTTACAGCCAACTTGCAAAGCTAATTTTATTGTCTGAAAGAAAAGAAACAAATCATTCCCAATTTAAACAACATAAGTTTGGCAATGCACTTCACTAAAATTTCCAGAAAACTAATGTTAGTCCAGGAATCACCTCATCTTCAACAAAAATCAAGAATATCAGAATTTCAATTTTTTCTTTAAGAAGCCAATTCTCTGTTGAATTAGTTCAAATTTTATCTTCAACACCCACTTCACTCACAGACTAAGCATAAGGGCCAATTCTTTGTTGAATTAGTTCAAACTTAAAAAATGAATATTAATAACAAAAGATTGTTATCACAAGGAATAAAATATAGTTGTGAAGGGGCAAAATAGCCAAGTGCTCAACTACTTCTCATGGGACCAAAATAAGTCAACCAACCATGTAATGGGTGGGATATGGAATATTATCACTTCCATTAGCTCCAACCAAGTGAAGCTTAAAGATTGAAAGCAACTAGCCATATTTGACAGTAACTTAAGTATAAAAAAATCTAAGCAATTATATCAAGATCGGATCACCTATATATTATACCTGGGAAATTTGGTACCAGCCTCTACAAAACTATCCCCATCTTGAACTTCCGATTTGCTTACTTCAAGTGCAAGAGCTTCAAGATTAGGTGAAGAACCAAAGGCAGGTGGTGGGTGGATGCTGAATAAAAAATAGGGCAGAAAATATTCAAATATTCAATAAGCTCCAAAAACTATTAAGAACTGATCCAGAAAGAAATAAACAATTCAAATAATGAAAAACATAACGACAATGGGATACATCAATACAAGGGAAACCATGACAGTCATGGTCATATTTTCAAAGAGTCATAGGCTATACCTTCCCCTTCTTGGTGGATGTGAATGTACTGAATCTCCAGAGCTTCCATCAAAGGTAGGCACAACCTGCGCAGAACAAGAACATATTCAGCATGCTGATTCAATAAACCACACATGAAATATATCATGCAAACAGTGATAGAAGACAAAAATGAAGGGTTATAAGTCCTTTCTGATAAGATCATATGGGAATCATCCAAACATTTAATAAATTAGAACTTCATACGAGAGTGGAAACAAGTGTATCAGAAAAACATGAAGATCTAGCATGCAAATGGGTGAATGATTTATGGTAATTAAATTGATGAAATGCATGCATTCAGAAAATGTTGCCTGGGCTTTTTGAACTTTTGCCAAAGAAAAAGTGGGTAACAACTGCTTTAGAACTCAATGAGTCTCTACAGTAATCCCAAGGAGATATGTGGCAAAATACATTATTATATAATCTAAGCAAGTGCCAACTAGTTCGTCAGATGCTGGATTTCAATATGATAGCAACTGCAATTCATTCATGAATCATGATTAAATACAGCATTCGCTTATCAACATCAGAAGACACTAATTGATCACGTGACACCATCGGGGTCTAGCTTCTGAAATTTTGCTAAAATATTTCTGAAAATAACTAATGAGTCCAGAATTACTGGCGCATGACCATCATTATCAGGGTAAAGCATTCGGCATCTTAGCATAGAACATAAATTAGAAAAAGTTAGCTACTTGTGAAATCAGACAGTGTTCACTTTTCTTTTATTCTGAAGATTTTACTGGTAGTCTCTGCCAAACAACTGAAGACAACTATTACTGCCTTCATAAAGGGATGATTGCCACAAGGCACAAACAACATCAGTTACACAAACAACCTGGCTTCAAAATCAAGCTTTGAGTTAGTATAAGCCTAACGATCAGCAATACCACATGAGTAATCATAAAATTAACACAGTGCTAAAACATATGAGCATTGTGGAGGGATGTAGAACGGTAATAGTCTACCTGTACCAGACGAACTTCGAAAACTGGCCTATTTGCAGGATCTTGAGCCAGATGCAGTAAACGCTTGTGTGTGAGAACATCTTCTGCCCTCTCAACATTCACATCCATTGCGTACCTTCGATGCAGATACATAAAACCATCAATCACAATAATTACAAAACCAAATAGCTGCGGAATGCCACATGTATAGAGAAATAGCAAAAATTCCTGACATGCAGCAGAACGAGAGTTTATATCGATGTACTCTGATTCGATAGCAGAATCATAATTACCAGTAACAACACTTTCCAACTATCAAAAGCGAACGAACAAGGAGTTAAAAAAACATTCTCGAAATGGAAAATAAATCAGCGCCATCTCGAATCCGCGAATCTACAAAAAGTTGAGGAATCCGCAATTTACCCAAAAAAAAAAAACTGAAAGGGAAAGGGAAAGGGAAAGACCAATTGTAATCGACAGAAAAATGCAACCACCACAGAACTGTAGGTCGAAAATATTTCACGAAGAGTATAAGCAACCTGGCAGGGAGGCGATTGAAATGCGCCCAAAGCTGATCATCGAAATCCGGCTCCTGCGCCTCCGGATGATCCGAATCCTTCAGCCGCCGTAAAACCTCATTGTAAACCTCTACTTTCTTCCGCTGGTGACGGTTCTTCGCCGCCGAAGATTCCACCACCCTACTTCCGCAACTCTCGTTATCTTCCATCACCATTTGAGATTCTGAACTCACGATAGATTTCGCCAAATCACCACCACAAGCGCCTTGATTTTTTTTTTCCTTTCTTTTTTTCCGAGTTTCGATCCAACGGCTTTCACGGTTCACGTAAAGTTAGATTTCCATCGCGCACGTAGTTGATGTAGATTTGAGATGGCGAAATTTCTGAAAACATATTTGCGCCACTGACAATTATGATAATTGGAAGAATGAGAAAAGTTTTGGGTGAATTTCACTAATGTGGATTTGAGCTGTTATTTTGGTTTCTGAATATGATCCACTCTTCCATCCATATCCTTTGTCCCTCTCCTTTTCCCCTCTCTCTAAAAGCGTCTCTCTCTCTCTAGATTCTGAAAGAGTAAATAAAAAAATGTTGTAGTCTGATTTCTGGATTTGCTTTGGGTTCTGGTTTTTAATTGCGGGGTATAAATTGAGAAAAAGTGCTCTAGGTTTAGGGAATTTTAAATTATTAGTTTCGGTAATTAATTTTGTTCGTAGTATTTAGGTAGTGATGGCCCCGGGCCGGAACCGCCGGTTCCGGTTCCCGGATAAATGGAACCGGAACCGGCCCGGCTAGAGAAGGTTAAGGTTCCGGTTCCGAACCGGAACCGGCGGTTCGAAATTTTTTTTATTATTATTTTTTTATTTTTTCAGTGACACGTGGCGCTCTCTGATTCGTCGATTTTCGAATTTTTAAAAAAAATTCAACGGTTCGGAACCGGAACCGCCGGTTCCGGTTCGGGCAAAACTTGAACCTGAACCGGCCCGTCTGTAGCCGGTTACGGTTCCGGTTCGGAACCGTTTTCACGGTTCCGGTTCCGAACCGTGGAACCGGCGGGCCGGTTCCGGGCCGGTTCAACCGGTTCCGGTTCGGTTTGGCCATCACTATATTTAGGTAGTGTTTTCGAATTTTATAAGCTTTTCTGAGACTTTTTTTTAATCGAAAGATACGTGAAAAATATATTATTTAATAAATGATATATTTTAATATATTAGATAATTATAGTTACATTATTTGTATGTATAAATGTTTTATAATTCCCTTAGCTCGGGGTGTAGTGGTTAAAATACTTTGTTTGTGATTGAGAGGTTACATGTTCGAGTTCTCTGGGTGTGTGTTTAAAATTAATGTACACTTATTTAAAAAAATATAAAAAAATTAAATGTTTTATAAATGTCTCGTAAAATAACGTTTTGTTGGAAACTCACTTTTTTATGCAATGAATGCATAATTTTCAATTTCTACATGTGGTAAAAACTCGTGCGAAGCGATGTTTTTTTATGAAATGATGAAACATGTTATAAAATATATCAACAAAGGAAAAATATTGATTTTAGGACTTGAAAGTAGAATTATTAACACATGACTTGAAAGATCCCTAAACTTTCAATCCATGACCTGAATATCAAATTCTGGATTGAAAATTTTATATTTTTTTGAGTTCGTGTATTGACAATTTTTTGGATATTTTAGGTTTTGGATTAAGATTTATTTTTCGGGTCATAAATTAATAATCAAATTATTTTTTGGATCATGAATTGGGAATGCTTCTTCAATAAATGATATATTGCAAATATTTTCGGGTCATTAATTGCGGATACTTCTTTAATAAATGATGTATTTCAACAATACAAATGATGTCACAATACATCATATATATATATATATATATATGTAGTGACTCACATACTAAAAATTAGTTTGTGCTAAATAGGAATGAATCTACACCATTCATCTAAAAAATTCAATGGTTGAGATTAAAATATTTTCCTAGATTTATGTCTTTTTTTTGCTTTATAAATTATGCTTAATCGAATTAAGCACGAACGAAAATTATGCTTAATTTTTTAATCTTTATGCTTAAATATCAACCATTGATGCTATCAATCCAATGGTTGAGATTCATTCCTATTCAGCACAAATTTTAATTTTAACACTTGAGTGGATCTATATATATATATATATATAGGGAGCGGATCCAATGATAAAATTCTTAACGTGAGCAAGTGAGAAAGATGCTTGATTGCATTTACGATATTGTTTGATTGTATTCAGGTTGTTGCTTGATTGCAATGTTGTTTGATTGTGCTTTAGTTGTTACTTGATTATTTTATTGCTTGATTGCGTTTTAGTTGTTGCTTAATTCAATATCAACCATTGATTTTTTTAGATCTAATGGACACGATTCATTCTTTTTTCTCACAGGGATTTTTTTTTTTACATGATCCCTCCTATATATATATATATATAGGGGAGTGATCTAGGCTGAACAAGTCTATGTGAATGAACAGAGAACAAAATCTAACCATCCAATTTTTACATCTACGTCCCAGATTTAATATTACCTTCTATCATTAAATAGTACATTGTTTGTCATTAAAAGGGTATAATTGGAAGAAAAAAAATACCGCATAAGCAAAAACTGAAAGTCTAAAATTATGGGAGCAGTTACCAAATTCGATCAAACCACGATCTATACCAAATTAATCGAATATTTTAGATGTTTGTTGGGTGTCATTAATGATTTTTTCCATTATTATCAAATAAATTGGAAAGAGAAAATGCACCACGATTTATTCCATAATCTTAAGTTAATCGTTATCATTGTTTATTGCTTTGTGTGTCATTATTTATGACTTTGTGTGTCATTATAAGGTTATTCTCTCAACTTCCAGTAATATATGATATGTATAAACAATTTTAGTTATTCGTTAAACAGGGATTCGAAGAATGATACATTTATTCATAAATAATGACACTCACATAAAATAAAAATGACAATCGCATATGACACAAAAATAATAAAATCTAGACGTGAAGGCGATCCACCAAGTGTCAGCCGGGTTTGAAGAATGATACATTTATTCATAAATAATGACACTCACATAAAATAAAAATGACAATCGAATATGACAGAAAAAAAATAAAATCTAGACGTGAAGGCGATCCACCAAGTGTCAGTCGGATTCGAAAAATGATACATTTATTCATAAATAATGACACTCACATAAAATAAAAATGATAATCGCATATGACAGAAAAAAAAAATAAAATCTTTGACAGTTCATGTCCGACTTCTTCGATGGTTGAGATTCTCACTCGACGGCGTTCCCTCTGCCTGAGCGATGCCGGTGCCGGCGACTGAATAAATGGGAGAATGGTGCACAAGTAGCTAAAGACGATGATGACTTGCCGGAGTTTAGTTTTTCTGGTGGGTTTAACTCGTGTGCAACTAAGATATCATCACAAGAAATGCGTTGTGATGTTCAAATGACCCCAACTCCAGTGGATCGCATGAGAGAACTTATTAAGAAATACGGGCAATGTGAAGGGAAGAAGATAGGTCTTGGTGTTGGGCAGTGGGGTGACGACGACGACGATGATATTCCAGAGTGGCTGCCGGAGGCGGCCGTCCGGTTTCAGACCGGACGATGGTGAGGGAGAGGGCTGGTGGCCGGACGATGGTGAGGGAGAGGGTGGACGATCATGAGGGAGAGGGTGGACGATCGTGAAGGGGAGGGTGAATTAACAAATTAATTGAACCCTAAAAGAAGCTAAATAAATTAAATCCCAAAAAATTAGGTAACTACCATAATTATCAAATCTACTATAAAATATAATAATATTTACTACCTAAAATGCCCTTTCAAATAAATAAATAAATTTAATGACTGTCACGTGTCATTATTATAACCATCAGATTCAAAAAATTAATGGTTAGATTATAGGTCATTGTTCATTCACAACACTTAGTTCAGAAATGAACACAACTCTATATATATATATATAAACTCATAAGTATCTTATAAAATACCGTTTTACAGAGACTCACTCGTTCCATATTATTTGATTCTCATTGATCAATTTCTTCAAACAAAAATCAAATTCAAACACAACTGAGAATCGTTAGAAATTTATTAGGGTCAATTTACAAATCTAGGTTACGCCGAATTGGGTCAATTGGTGATAATAAATTATTTGCAAATACCCAAAGGAGTTTAATTAACAAATACTCCATCTGTTTCGATTATATAGTCCAGTTTACTATTTTAGGGTGTTTCAATTATATAGTCCAGTTTCTATATTTGGTATTTATTTTATATGATCATTTACCATTACATCCCTCAATAATCTTGGAAAATGAGAATATTAAATGTAATATTATAAAAATAAAAGGTTAATTAATGTTTTAAATAAGGGTAATGTTGGAAGTTTGTTTAAATATTAAATAATTTTTGGCAAACGTGTAAGATCAAAGTGGACTATATAATCGGAACGGACGGAGTAATTAATTGTTTAATATTAATTAAACCACTTGAAGAAAAAGAGAAATCATGATCCTACACGAGTTTCACAGCCGTGTTGAACCTCCAAACTACTAAATTAATGCATCAGGTGGTGGCCCCATGCGGATTATTAGGGTAGGATTTCGAGGTGATTATCTTAAGCTCGTGTAGATTAAACGATTAATTCATCATAATTATTCAGGTGGTGGTGGTGATCTATCTAAATATCTAATCTACGTATTCAATTAGCAAATAATGTCGTCCACAATTGTAATATCTAAATCTCAAACATACCTGTCCTTAGCCACTTATTTATTACTCACTCGATCTCGCTCGAATTATTACACTTATTAAATTAAATGTATCAACTGAATTATTATATTTTTAAAAATATTTTTTTTTACACTCAACATTAAATTATTAATTCCACTAACACTTATGTCCTTAATTTCCGTACCAAAAAATAAATGTCACAATTCAGATGGAATGGAGATAGTATAATAAATCATGGATTTATCAGTATTATAAAAATAGAGATCAATTAATTATTTGAAAATATATTTGCATCTAATAAGAATGATTTTAAAATATATTTAAATATAGCAAAGAATATATCATGAATTATGCAATTATCTCAAATTTATCCTAGAATATTAAAATTTTCAATAAACTATATTTAGACATGTGCGAGGTGTGAATTAAATATATAATATTTTACTTTTTTCAATAATAAAATATGATTAAAAAATATATGTTTAATTTTTTTGATAAGTTTTAAATAAATACTATTTCTATTCATCAATATTATACGTAATATATTACTTTCTAAATTATATATCTAACTATATATAAATTTTGATATTGATATTAAACACAAAACGAACAAATAGAATTGTGATCAATCAAATACTGCAAAGTCCCGGTATTTATTATCGATCAGAATTGGACCATAACAGAATTTCGGTCTATACCGGCACCATAATATCAGATTGGGGAGGAAGATCAGAATTAGAGGTTGATAGAAAAGCAAGGATATGGGCTCGCGTGAGTAGGAAACAAAAAATATTTATTCTAGTTTTATCATCAGCTATGGGTTCAAATCTAAGAGAAATTCTAGACAATGTTTATTATCCTAAAATATTTTTGTCTTTTCTGAATGATAAGGACAGGAAAAAATAAGAGTTTAATTTACAGAATTAATCAATAAAAGTATCTAAAAATAAGTAAATATAATAAATTAGTGGAGTGTAATATTTTTCAAAAAATAAAAAATGTATTTTTATTAGATTTTTATTGTAATGAAAGTAATAGTACATGAAATAAAATTAATATTAATGTGATGTTTTGAGCATGAAAGTGGTAAAAATGTAATTTGTTGGAACTTATTCATTTAGAATATTTATAGTATACAAACTATTAAAAATTATGCAAGTATATCATAAAATATTTTATTTCGATCAACAGAAAGATGAGTATATTATAAAAAATTCAAGTGAGCAAATTAAATTTTTGGAAGGTCTCAGGTTAGGCACGCCTAAATGGTTTAGGCAGGTTTTATCCATTAACCCAACCCAAACCCATTTAATATACCCTATTTGGGATTAATAAACCCTATTTGGAATTGGTGAACCCATTTGGGTAGGATAAAACCCGCCTAAATTGTTTAGATGTACCTAACGCAAGTTTTTGCCTAAATTTTTTTGTTTAAATGTTTAGTATAATAACTCATGTGTCTCACTTAGATTTGCAACAATATATACATTCAATTTTGGGAAGGTCTCAGGTTAGGCACGCCTAAACGATTTATGTGGGTTTTTTTCATTAACCCAACTCAAACCCATCTAATATATCCTATTTAAGTATGAATAAAACCCGCCTAAACCGTTTAGGCGTGCCTAACGCAAGTTTTTGCCTTCAATTTTCAGTTGATCGAAAAATAAAAAATAGTTTAAGATATATTTTAATAATTTGGATATTTATCAAAACATTTAAATAATTTGAGAACACCGCATAATTATCTTAAAATATATTATAATTTTAAAATAATTTCCAACATAATAAGTAATGGAAATTGTGGCAATTATTCACCACTTATTACGTCGGATTGTGATTTCGGCCGTTTCTCTGCAAGCAAAGCTGTGGTCCGCACGTTGATACGCTTGTTATACACGTGGAAGCCCTCCACCGTGGCATATTCTCTCTCTCTCTCTTTAATTTTTTTTTTTTTCTTCATGTGATTCAATTTATCATTTTATTTTATTTTAAATGATGTAATATTAGAGATGGCACCTATGCTGACGTGGGTCGAATTTTACAATCAACGTGCGTAATTATATATTGACCATAAATGATTGAGGCAGTTAAGATTTAAGAAAATTACATAGTGATTTTCCAGAAACAATCTATAAGAAACGGACTGCGTTGAAATACCAAAATATTACTCCCTCCGTCCCACTTCAATTATCCACCTTTCTTTTTTTGTTTGTCACATTTAATTGTCCACTTACTTAAAATTTTTAAAATAATACTCACTCACTAATAAAATACTAATTTTATCTATCTCTATTCGCATTGGTTATTGTGCCAAAAGCAAAGTGGACAATTCATATGGGACGGAGGGAGTATTATTATTATTATTTTATAACTTTTTAAAAACAAGAAAGTAAAATAATCGAGATTTTGTAACATAATAGTAATTAGATCGTAAAATAGATTATTCGAAATTTCGAATGACTTTTTTTTTTTTTTGGGTAAAAATATGGGAAATCACTATTATCTTGAAAGTGTATATTGGTTAAAAAAAATATTAACTCGGTCATTATATTAACTTATATTTTAGGAAAAATTATTATTCATTTCAAATAAAAAGAAAATTAGGTGGGAAACATAGAAATATTGGTAACTACTCAACTAAGTCTCAAGGTACGATATAAAAGCAATGTTGGAGGTAGCGTTCATGAAATAAACGTGGATTACAGATGAAAGATAAAGTTTCCAAATCTCATTTCACTTTAATAAAAAAAAAGTCAAATATACAAATATAATATATTTCCAATATATGTATGTTTTCAAATTTAATACAAATTACTCATTTTTGCAATTTAATAGTCAAACTATCATTAACTATATAAAATTTGGATCAAAATCGAGCAACGAAAAATTAACTATGCCCGAATTTTTTTTAAAAATTTTTATAGTGTTGTGATCCGGCGTTTTATGGTATAGTCTTCACTATAAAGAAGAAAAATGTGATGAAAATAAGGAAAAATATGATATAAATGATTGAAGTTAAGGTGAAGGCTATAAAAAGAAATTCAATCCCTCTTACGAAAATTTTATGGATCCGCCACTGATACTAGTGGTTAAAGCACCTTGCCGGTCACAAGTTCGAGCTTTCAGGTGACATCTGAGGTGTGTGAGTGGATGTGTCTTTAAGATTATTGTACACTTATTTTAAAAAAAATTATGAATTGAAAGTTGTCGCGAGTTTCTGTAAAGCATAGTCAATTTTCTGTTGCCGATAAAATTATCCTATATGTGTATATTTTTTATAGTTTACTATTTAATTTTTTAAAAAAGGTTCATATTAAAATTGAAAAAGAAAAACCTATGGTTTTAATTATATTTGCATGTTTGGCTAAGAAAATAATATAACTAGACAATACACATAATTTACTTATAAAACATGGAAAGAATTTAAATTCATAACATTGTAGTTTTTTAATAAAATGAATTATTTTAATTACGCAGCTCGAGTCCATGATTTACTAAATATAAAAAAAAAACATTTAAACTATTTATGTCACAAGTTAGACAAAATTTTCCAATCACTATAAAGTTCACTTTTCCAACTTTGTTGGTTGGGAAATTAAAGCAAAGAAGATGGCAACATTATTGATTAATTTATGTGACATTTTGCTACATCCATACACTCTTCGACATAGATATCTTTTTAGATTTATCTTATTTCTCGTTTTTTGTTTTAACATAATTGTTGGTTTGTATTGGATAAAATATATTATCTTACATTAAACTAATCTGATCTCAATTAAAAAAACAATGAACTTTATTATTATTATTATTTATTCAATACGTACCTGCTTTACTTTTAAATCGCCAAGTAAGATTGTGCATTTATATGCAACAAATAAGGCATAATAAATTATAAATTTGATCGTTTTAACTTTTATGCATTCTGTAATAATGAAAAACTATTGATATTGCTATTATAGGGTGACATTTACATGATATAGATTCTATAATTTATATAACCGTATTGAAATAATGTATAACAAATATTGATGTTAGCGAATGGTACATTTACTAAAATTGTTTAATTCATAACCATAATTATTGAAATTCATTTTCAAATTTTATTTTAAAAAAAAATTAATTTCATAACCAATATTTATGCTCATATTAAATTTTGATTTATTATCTTAAAAAACATTTAGAATATATTGCATTATACTTATTTTTTGTTTTCGTAGTAACAATTTATTCAAATACGTAATGAAGAAAATGGAACACAATTGTGGAACAGATGATCCCATGAAATATATGGCGTTGAAATTTTAAATTCAAGTCCAAATTTACTTTTCCTCGATTAAAATGAGTTAAAATTGTCGTTTGTTCAGAGTGCATTGGTAAAGGCACTCTATCTACGACCAAGAGGTTATGAATTCGATCGAGCTTCCATGGGGATATGTAGGGTGTGTTTAATTTAATGTAATATTTTTTTTTAAAAAAAAATCTCATTAATGAATCTTTACATATCGAAGAAGAAAGAAAAAATAGAAATGGATCCACGCGTGAGTTGACTTAATCTGCGTTAATTCGCAAATCGGCAAACCATTTTTGACACATTTATTTTAAGTATAATTATTGGCACTGGTTCAGTTCATCTAGGTACTAGATGTACCTAAAAAATAAATTTATTATTATTATAGATATATATATATATATATATATATATATATATTTGTGATTTGGAATGGGATCATGATAATCTAAATAAATCATTGTCGGAAAGATTATCTCTACAATTAACAATTAAATGAATGATAATGTTTAGACTTATTTATATAATCCAAGTGTATCAAACTATCATATCCTCTATAATAAAGAAACTGTCGAAGACATGTTATAACTTATTTATACATAATATATTTATTTTAATATTACGATATAATTTACAAAATTATATAAATATATATTTTTAGTAATTCTTTAAATAAATATAGTATGTATAAATTTAATAAAAATATAATGAAGTACACGAAACACAATTTACAAAAAATAGAAGTTTAATATGCAAAATTTCTCATAAAATAAATTATACCTGTAAATATATTAATGAGATATAATATTTTTAAGAAAAGGTGATAAATATAACTTTGTTAAATTCTTATTATTTTTATTATATACCTATATTATAATATAAAAAATAGTCGACAAAATTGTAATTAAATACAACTATTTGTTTAATGTTAATTCTATTTCTAAAAAAAAATTAACAATTTAGCCACGAGGTGATTATTCATGAATGGGTCCTTTGACCTAGATGGCAAAGTCAAAATCCTCAGGGTTAGGATGCCACGTGGATGGGTGTGTGCTGACATGGCAGGTGGCCGTTGGGGTTCTTGAAGGGGCATTCAGAAAGATATTTATTTAATTAATATTAAATATTATAAGAAGCCTTAGCAACATCAACATTGAATTTTGTATATGTTTTAATGATGGAGAGATGAGGTGGGAGGCGGCGACTCGATCCAATCTCTCTCTCTCCAAAATTAGAATACCCCTTAGAATATGCCATTTCCAAGCCTTGTTTACTTGCAATTATTTTTATATGCGTAGTGAAAATTCTTCAATCTAAGATAAAAAAAAAATGGAGTATATTTTAAAGTGAAAATGGGGAATGTTTTAATTTGGTCAAACAAGAAAAGTGAAAATCTAAATTAAAAAATATAATGATTTAAGAGAGAGGGGGGAGAGGGGGCCACATAGAAAAGGAGAGTATGTGAGAAATAGTGAAGGAGAGGAGACAAAATGATAATAATTTGAGCATTCACATAAGAAGATGAGTCATCACAAAGCTAATCCAAAATTGTGGATAAATCCATATCTGTCCAACTCCAACATGTGGGGAGCAACACCCATCTCTCTCTCTGATGAGAATTGGGTGATTCACAAGGTTTGAGCCCCCTCATTTTTTTATTTTTTTTTCATATAAATAGAATAAAAGAAAATACACGAAAATGGAGATCTTTAATTTTCCATCACTGTTTCTGGTAATTATTTGTTCTCACTTTCTTTATTGTAAGGGTTGATTTAGGTGAAGTTATATTAAATAAAATAAATTAAAAATCAAATGGAAGAGATTGTCGGTTGAATATTGCGTGGGCCTCTGGAATCATGTAGTGGATCTGCTAGGCCCAGTATATGCAGGGCCGAGGAAAACATTTTAGTGGTGAGGCATCGCATAGCCACGTGGATATTTCATAATTTAATGATTTTTTAAAATGGTTCAATTAAATCAACAAAATATATTCGACAAAATATTAAAAATAACAATCATTCTTTTCAATTCCTAGGCATTCACAACTTCATAATAAAACCTATATCCAACACACTCTAGACTAGAGTAAGAATTCATAACCAAAAAAAGCATTGATTCTTGTAAGATTCAACTTAATCCTACAAAACTAAGTACTTCCCTCCGTCTTGCTTATAATGTCTCATTTACTTTTGACATAATTACTAATATTTATGAGTATAGTAGAATTAATATTTTATTAATGGGTGAAAATTTTATCATTTTAAAAAATAAGACAAATAGATAAGACATACCGAAGAAGAAAATGAAACATCTTAAGCGGAACGAAGGAGTATATTGTAAGGTGAAAAATGTCTCATCATTGGAGTTGTGCAATGGGTGGTTTGAACCCAAACCGAACCCAAACAGCCAATCCGAATTTTTTGAAAAACCAAACCCCAACTGCTTGAACCCTCCCTCCCACCCAACTCAAACCGAACCTTCGTTTTTCAGTTTCAGTTCGGTTCACAAACCTTCGTTTTTGGACAGGTCGGGGGTGAACAAACCCTAAACATCTCAAACCGACCCAAACCAAACATAGATTTGATTTGGCAATTTTGAAACAGAATCTCAATCCAAACCCGCCCAAAACCCTTCAATTCACGGTTCGGTTTTGCTCTCTCCTACTCATCATTATAAAGTGACATTTAACAGTCCCGAACCAACCGGTAAAATCACCACTTTCATCCCCAATTTCGGAATACAACGATTAAAGCACTTTGTTTATGACCCATTAATCATGGCTCAGAGACAAGAAAGAACACTTATTCCCCATTTAAACATAATGCCCAATTAAAAAAAAAAAAATCTAAATCAAGATACAGAAAATAAAAAACTTCAAAGTAATCAGAAAAAATTGAAATATATACAAGCCAAACAGTCAAACACACCAAAGCCAAGTCTCACAACACAATCCTACAAGTACTAGTCAATACAAACACAATATTCTTACAACACAAAATAAACATACAAATTGATAAATTATTTTTTTACCTGAGGAAACAGACTTTCCACCTGATCATTCTAACATATCCACCATGTCCACAGCAGCATCTTCCATCTCTGCATCGCTCATGTTCTCTCCTCCCAGAAGCCACTCCTCAAATTCATCCACATCGTCGTCGCCATAGTCCTGCAAATGAGCATCCTCCATGTTATCCCACTGATCCACCCCCAATTCCTCGCCCTGAGTAGTAACATGCAGATATGGTCTGCTTCTCGTCAGAGCATCGACCGTGTCTCTGTTCATGGATCCCGTCACGCCCAACCATCTCAATCTAGGGAAATACGGCTTCTTTAACCATCGGAACGCGAGTTGGGTGATGCCCCCGCAGTTGTATATATCCAACAACCTCAAGCTACTGGCGCACCACACGTTCTCGTCGACCTGCATGGAGGCTAATGCCATGACAGACGTGTCGCCGATGAGAGGGCATTGTCTGACACGGAGCTCGGATATTGCAATGCGACTTCTCGCCAGTAGAAGGATACCGGCATCGGATAGGTTGGGAAGATTTGACAGGTCCAACTCTCTCAATTCTTGGTTTGCATTTCCGTCGAAAAGGGAAGAAATGCATCTGTCCGTAAGTCTCTTGCATCCTCTCACAGACAACGAAGCCAGGATGTTCATCACGCCTTTGCTCAAGTGGGATAAGCCCACATCAGTTATATCACAACCATCAAGAAGTAGAGTCTTCAACTTGGGAAGCGTACTGATAGCTCGAAGAGCTTCATCTCCGAGGTTTCTGCAATCTCGAAGGTCAAGAGTGCAGAGATCCGAATTGGAAGCCAAGCGTGCAACGGCCAAGTTTGTTAAGAGATTACACCACCTAAGGCTAACATGTGTCATTGAGAGGGATGTCGCGGCTATGTCATGAAAAACAAGGTCAGTAAGATGCGTTCCATGAAACACCCGGAATCTATATAACTTCGAGCATGAATGCAGAAGTGTTTTATAACCCGTATCCGTCACCTGGCAAAAACCACCCAGACAAATGCTTTCCAAAGCCGAACACTTATCAGCCATAAGAAGGATTCCAAGATCATTGACTCGTTTGAAGAATGTCGGAGCTATCTCTTGACTTCTTACCAAACAAAGGTGTTTCAGCTTACCATGTGCATTAATTTGTTGAAGGCCGTTGTTAGTAAGGTCAAATGCCATTCTCGGTTCCATTATGGGGATATCTCGAAGATCTAGGTAGGTCAAGGAGACAAGACACTTTGATATTGTGCTTACCATGGTGTCGGTTATATAGTCCACGGAAAGGCACAACTTCTGTAAATTAGGCAAGATGGATGGACAGGGATTATTTGATGATCCCGCAGCAGGGCTCAGCAATTCAGTCACCATTATTGTGGAAATATACTCAATCTCAAGAGAAATGAGCGTCGATGAGGCCAGTTCCCAAACACGCGCAAAATTATGACGCAGAAATATGGAGACATCAAACATCAGGATTAATGTCTACAAAAGCAATATATCAGAATCAGGGCAAATACATACCTGAAAAATGCAGATTGCACAAGCCAAACATAGATCACCCAAAAGTTAGTTTTACATGATTGCTAAGTTCCAAAGCAAGAGAATGTTAAAGATAAAAACATAATGCTATGTTTTGACAACTATCAAGGAGACAGCAGATACTTAACGTTTATTTGCTATAACAAAATGAACAATTGATGAAATTCAACAAGATAAAGGGCAATCTTTAAATCTCTAATTAAAGACGGTGCGTGTAAAGCAAAAAGACATATGCCCAGAAAAGAAAAGAAAATGAAGAAAACTGAAGTCAATACACTAGGATATGTTATGCTATGCATGCTTCTGTGACATAGAGGAACATTTATGTGGTGCACCAGAATCCTATACATGATACATTTAGAACTAGGAACTGCAACAGAAAAAGAAATAAACTTCAAGATAAAAACTAGAATCGTCTTTATCCATGAAAACCACCTATGGAGCCTAATTGTATGAATTTACAACTGTACAGGGGGGAAAAAAACCCTCTATTAATCAACAATGAGATAAATCCTTACTTCCAATTGGGTACAACCCCTGAGCATATCTTCTAAATGTAATACATCGACTGATCTTCCCCTTTTCTCTGCTACGGAGCTTAAATACAGAAATCTGAAAATGTAAAATTCGACTCCACATTCAATAAACACAGTACGGGCCAAACCGGAAACGATACACCAGCAAAGGTTAAATCTTTTTCAAACATGCATATCAATTACCAACAAACAAAGACAAGAACACCACATGATCTCAATCCAAGTGAACTGTAATCGAGAAAATGGTCGGGAACGACAAACCTAAGTTTCTTGCAACTTTGTCCGAGTTCAGACAAAAGCTTGCCGCTGAAATCGCCGCAATTTCGGAGGGAGAGATCCTGCAATGAAGGGCGGAGAAGAAGGCCCAGCGACGAATCATCGAGGCGCGTACAATCCACCTTCAGACTACGCAGGTACGGGTTGCTCGGTGGCAGCAGCGGCCTCAATAAATTCATTGAAGGCGCGATATCCTCCAATTAAAATCCCAAAAAAGGAAGAAAATTTAGCAAAATTAAAACCCAAAATCCAGTTTCGACTTAATATCATGCATCTTACTGGGAGATGGAAATTGGGGAGGAAATATAGGATTTCAGCGGCGCAGAAGCGGCAGGTCTTACACGTGGAGGCCAGTGATAGGATGGAGGGAACGTCGAGCTTCGTCATGATTGTTGCGATTAGGGCTCCGGGGAGATGGTCCAAGCCCCGAATTCTCGAGTTCAGGTTACGGGCCGGGTCAGGTGAAGCAGCCATTCTCTCTCTCTCTCTCTCTCTCAGAAAACTGCTGTCTGCAAACCCGATGAGGACGATGCGTGTCTAAATTGATTGGGGTGAGAAATGTAAGAAGGGATGACCCCTTTTGTTCGGTTTCATGCTTTTTGAACTGAAATCGCTACGACTTTTAAGCGACTTTAGTCAAGTAGTTCCATATATATGAAGCTCTGGGCTTCTCAAATCTCAAGCACGTTTCCTCGCCTTCACCTACCTTTTAATAAAATAAAAATGTTTTGTTTTTTCAAATTTTCATATTTTTAAACTTACTAATACTCCAATCAAAATATATATGAAGCAAAACTTGCATGGGACTGTTTTTGACATATATAAAAAATATTATTTAATAAATGATGTATTTTAAGCTAATAAATAAAATATCAAATATATCTTTTACATGTATAAAATATAAAATCTCACAAAATAATTTTTTATTAGAAATTCACTCTAATTTAAAACAACTAACAAAGACATTATGTTTGTGTAAACGGACATTAATACTTCAAAATTAAAATATACTCATTAAGTCTACATGCTTGTATTTATGTTGCATGCATGAGGTGGTGAATTCATAATAGTCAAAATAATTATATCAAAATTATAATTATCCATAATTTTAATAGCATTCATCATATAGCTAAAAATACTATTTTACCCTTACTTTTTAAAATTTTTAAGATATCTATTTTCCATAACAAGAAAGGAAAATTGCATTATTTTGACGTTCTTTTATAATTTGAACATTCATGCTTTCTACTTAAAAAATAAAGTAATTGTTACGACTTGAAAGTGAGAAAGCCCATGATCGGTCCATCAAAGAAGAAAGTCTAATGGAAGAAGCCCAAGAATCAAAATATTTGGTTAAGACAAATTCCTTGGAAGATTCAATAGTTTGGTCGAGCTACTTCTGACCGAACTACTTTAAACCGATCTACTTTTGACTGAGCTACTCACCGGTCAAACAAATCAGTTCGGATATTACAAGAAGCCGAATTGTTAAACCGTACTATATAAGGATGAAACCAGCTCGACCAAACGGACGCAACCGTTCGAGGCATCAGTTCAGCTGAAGAATTATTACTCTTCACCCAGAGTCACTTCTTTGTATTCATTTCCTATAATTAAGGCTACATTTAGGGGGCGTTTGGTTTAACTGTCGGGAATCACTGTGAGTGTGGATTTGATAGTAGAGGGAATGTGTATGAGTTTAATTTTTGGGAATCATTCTCAATTCTGATGTTTGGTATACTAGATGGGTTTTGGAATCATTTTCAGATGATTGATTTTTTAAGTTTATAGGTTTATAAAATAATTAAAATGTTATACAAATAATAAATAATTTAACAATAAAAAATAAAACAAAATAAAATTATATTAAAATAAATAAATAATCTATTTATCTTCTTATTTATTTTATAAAATATAAAATTAAGATACAAATAAATGATTGATTTTATAATATATTAAAAAGAATAATATATAATATTATAAATAATATAATTATAAAAAATATTATAAAAACAAGAAAAATTAAATAAATAAGAAAAATAATTATAAATAAAATGAATTAAAAAATAAGAAATAAATAATTAATTTAATAATAAAAAATAAGAAAATATAATCAAATTAAAATAAATAAATAATCTATTTATCTCCTTATTTATTTTATAAAATATAAAATTAAGATAAAAATAAATGATTAGTATAATAATATTATTATTTTAATATATTAAAAATAATAATATATAATTATAATAACATATAATATGGAGTATAATATAGTTATCAAAATATTTTAGAGTAATATTATAAAAATAAATAAATAAGAAAATAATTATAAAATAAAATGAAATAAATAATTTTGGTAATGAGATTTCAGAATGAAAATGAAACCCATCATTTTGGATGATTTTGGTGATTCTCAAGTATTTGGGAATCATTCCTATTTTTTCATTCTCATAACCTTTAACAGAATCATTACATTCCCACCAACCAAACACTCCCTTATTATAAAAAAACACATTGAAATGAGCAATAAATAGAACAATAATAAATTTGTATCTTTCAAATATATTATATTATTTTCATATAAAACATTATTGATACACTTAGCGTACATAATAAAAATAAAAAATAGGAGACACAATTGAATAATACAAAGAAAAATCTCAAAGCCTATGGGTGGCATAATCAATCAAGCTATACAAGGGAAAAACTTTCTCACCATATTTCTCAAAAACATTCAATTCTTCCCTTGCCCTAAACTTGAGTTCCTCAGCCACCTCAATCGCCTTCTCCACCCCATAATAACACACATAATTCTTACCTTTCTTCGCAGCCCTTCTCGCCCTCAAAATATCTTCCACCACTTGATACAAAACGCCCACAATCTGGCCGTACTCTCCCAACCGTTCGATCTCATCCTCCGCAGCGCCGCCCAGAATCCCACCGCACACGGCGGAGCAGCGGCCTAGTTCGCCGAACTTCTTCTCGTGCACGAACTCGACGTCCATTGGCTGCTGCCCCTTGACGTCGAGGTACTCGCCGGCAACCATGCCGGTCGAGCCCACGGACCGGGCGACCTCGCCGATGACTCGGAGGAGGCGGGTTTGTGAGACGAGGTGAGTTGGGGTGTGCGAAACAATGTGTTGGAAAGCGCGTGGGAGCAATGCGTCCCCTACTAAGATGGCCATGTCTGCGCCGTAGAGCGTGTGATTGGACGGCTGGCCTTCCCGAATTAGGGCATCGTCTATATAGGGCAAATCGTCGTGAACGAATGAAGCAACATGAACCTGTCGAAATCGAAATCGAAATCGAAATTGAAATTGGAACCGCACAGATCATGATTTCGAATCAATTAGTTAATTCGCATATCAACATTGAAACCGCACGAATTCTAATAATATGTAGGTGTAAAAGTAAATCGACGAACCATTTCTAGGGCGCAGGCGGTGGGGAAGGCGGCGGCGCGGTCGCCTCCGAAGAGCTCGCAGGCGGCGATGCAGAGCACTGGCGGCGCTCTCTTGGTTGTTTTCGGCAAGAGCGAGTAGCGCATGGCTTCATGGATCTGCTCCGGATACTTCAACGGCACGGCGTCGTTGAGTTGACGATCAACTTCTTTGATCAGAGACGTCCAGTAATCTCGGACCTCAGATTGAGTCGAGAGGGGAACGGCGGAGCAGCACCGCACTCCGCGACTGAGGAGCCGAGGAGCGGCGGTCTTCGGCACGTAACCGCTGGAAGAAGGCGTTACTGCAATTGAGAGAGACATTGCTTGAAGCTTGAGTTTTGATATGAACTCTTTTCTATGGCTGTGCCAGTGTGGAAAAAAATATATGAAATATGGGTCTCTTATATACAGAAATAATTTGTAAATATCAAATTAATTTATGAGTGAAAATAAAGGAGGCTGGAAATAAAGTCAAATTAAAAAACTAATTCTTGACTAATGATGACTCTTAAGCAGTAATTCCAAAACTAGACTCAATCATCGAAGGGAATAAAATATTTTTGCTAGTCAATTCAAATCTACTTAAATAAGTGGAAAAGTATATTTGTCATTTAATTAACAAAAAATAAGATTTATTGGTTATTTATTCCACTTACTTTTCAATTGGACAATTGATTGAATGAGATTATAAAAATAAGATGTAGTAAATATACATTTTTTATCCTTCCTCGTTGTATTGATGAAAGCTTATAACTAAGAGATAATGTACAATGTCTATTAAGGGGTTAGAGTAGTTCCAGCTAGGGATGTCAATCGGGTCAATCCGTCGGGTTTCGGACCAGCCCTATCGGGCTGCGGGCTAATTGGTCTGGGTCAAATCGGGCTGAAATTATTTCGGACTAAAATTTTTTGACCCTAACCCTAACCCATCGGTTTTCGGGCTGGCCCGTCGGGCCAATGAATTTATTAATTATTTTTTATTTTCAATATATTTTCACTCTTTTAATATTTTAAATATTGAAAAATAAACAAAATAATGCTTATCTCTTATAAAAATGGAAAACACAACACAAATTTTTATATAATGATAAATTTAAACATTAAAAATATATTATTTTTTTATTTTAGCAATATTTGAATATGTTTTAACATCATAAATAAATAAACTTAACTATATATTAAATACTTATTGAACAAAATATAATTATATAGCTTAAAATTGAATTAAGATATATAATCTTAAATATTAGAAGTAAATTTTAGCACTATAATTATGAAAAATTTATTAATTAAAATAATAATCGGGCCAATCCATCGGGTTTCGGGCTCAACCCTATCGGGCCTTGGGTTATTCGATCTCGGGCTAATCGGACTAATTTTTTTCGGGCCAAAATATCTCGATCCTAACCCGCATTTTGGCTCGGGTTTATCGGGCCAACTCACGGGTTTCGGGCTATATTGACATCCCTAGTTCCAGCCCTCGAACTTAATTTTTTTTTTCCATTTTAGTGATTTGACGATATAGTTCTCTTTATTAGTAAGTTGAGAGACACGATGTGAAGGAGTTGAGAGACAAAGTAGGTCATTTTTTTTTTCTGGTTCTAGTATTAGGAGTTTACCTTTTTAGAAATATTGACATTCATTTTATGTATGAATTTATATGTATTTATTATTATTATTATTATTATTATTATGAGTTGATTATTTACCTACGTAAAATATTCAATGAAACTCTCATATGAATTATTGTAAATTCGCTTTATTGGTTCAAACTTCCTAAGGGATATGTAAATATATGAATTTAAAAAAATGTAATTTTATTTAAAAAATAATAATTTCTTGCTGACTGATGAATAAAGAAAACGTTTTGTAGCTGATATGCCGATTTCAGTACTCAACCTTTGTATCTAATATTTAATTTGTTGAATTCAAAATTTAACAGAATTTTTAATTTATGGAATTAAAATTAAGGCGGCAGACACGACTACTGGTTTGGTGCGGCCGGATTTGCCTAGAAAATTCCCAAAGCACAAAATGGTTGACTAGTAATTTTTTATATATATATGTATATAATTTAGTGTTCATAATTCTAAATTATGATTCTTACGAAAAAAAGAAAAGAAAAAAAGGAGCAGACTCATTTTCAAGTTCATCAAAGATGAAAGTCCAAGGAATAAACCAAAAAATACAAAGATATTCCAAGGCAAACCCTTTGGCCGAACCAGTATTGGGCCGAAGCGAGTCGTTCGGACATGACACCAAACCGAGTTGCTAAAGATTGTCGAAGTAAAGCAAAAGCAGCTCGATCGAACGGACGCAACTGTTTGAACCACCGATTTAGCTGAAGAGTTGTCTTCTCGTTTAAAGTCACATCATTATATTCAACCCCTATAATAGGGTCTCATTTATTGTAAATGAACATATTGAATATAGCAACAAATAAACAAAACAATCAAGTTCTCCAGTATTGTATATTATTCCGTTTGCTCTTATTTCTAAATTCCTTATTATTTCATCAAGTATTCTTACAAAAGTAGAACCACAAAAATCAAGCATAAACAATGATGATTGATCGATTGGATGAGCCTTTTGGAAGGACGGTCGCACATAACAAGAGCTAGAGATGAAAATAGTAGGCCTTGCTATAAAATAGTGCCATTGGGATTTGAAAATAATACTCCCTCCGTCCCACCTCAATTGTCCCACTTTCCTTTTTCGTCCGTCCCACCTCAATTGTCCCATTACTTAAAAAGGCAACTTTTTCACACTCAACAATAAAATATTAATTCCACTCAATTTACTTTACACTCACACTCCTTGGTTATTGTGCCCAAAGTCACCGGGACAATTCAGCCGGGACGGAGGGAGTAATAAAAAATTATATACTCATTATGACAAATATTCATATATTTACATACTAATGTGTTAATATAGTATTGAAATTGAAATCAATTTTAATTATTATTTCTATCAATATTTTATTATCATATCACTCTTTGATATATTAAGGCTACCTCAACTTTCCTGCAAATTAGATTATGTGACTATTTTTAGGTGTATTTTTGTTTACTTGATCACTAGGGCAAAAGTTATTGTAGAAATTTGGGCCTTTCAACTTCGTAAGAATATACTCCCTCCGTCCCATAACATTAGTCTTGTTTCATTCCAGCATAGATACCAATGCGAATTGAGATAACTGAAATTAATATTTTATTAGTGAGTGCGTATTATTTTTCCATTTTAGGAAAGATGACTAATGTTTGAGACAGACGAAAAAGGAAAACAAGACTAATGCTATGGGACAGAGGGAGTATTATTTTATTTAGGAGGGATGAGTATTGGCAAGTAGCAATAATTATATATTTATATTTTCTTTGAGTTAGATATGGTTGTATCAATGTTGAGACCGGCTACTTTTACATTTTCTTAAATAGAAGCATTGATTTAAAATTTATTCTATTCAGATATTTATTTTAAGGGAAGATCTTGGGTTAGGCAGGCCTAAACGATTTAGGCGGGTTTTATCCATTAACCCAATCTTTAGGTGGGTTTTATCCATTAACCCAAGCCCAAACCCATATAATATACCCTATTTGGGATGGGTGAACCCATTTGGGTAGGATAAAACCCGTCTAAACCGTTTAGGCCTGCCTAACGCAAGTTTTTGCCTTATTTTAAAGCTCTAACTAGTCATTCCTTTTTCGTCCATCCCGTGACATTAGTCTACTTTTTTAAAATAATATTTTTTTAATATTTATCAATAAAAATATTTATTTTACAACCACTCATATTTCTTGATTATATAGTTCGGTCAAAATGAGACAATTTGACTGGGACTGAGAGAGTAATATCCATTCACCACTAGCATCCCGATCTAGTTTCAAAACTGGATCAATAGTAACCTAAACATAATTAATTGGGCCAAGCCCAAAATAGATGTAAGTTGTTGAGTGAATTACACACGTAATGGGCCTCGAAGTCCAAGTTAAGATTTCTCAACATTTCCTTCAATAAATTTTTAAACTGCTAATTATATTATTAAAAATATATGATGGTATTCATAATAGTTTTTTAATTATACCATGAATACATGTATTATTCGTTACATATTTGTATATAGAATAAATAATGTCCATTATTTATATTTTTACGAAGAAATAGATATTGCGATTCATCACAAAACCTCAAATTGTTTTTTTAAAAATTATATCGATTTTAAAATAGTTAATTAAAAATCACGAAAATAGGTTATTATTCACCAATACTTGGAATATATTATAAATTTCTTAAAAATAAAAGCCTTAACAATTTATTAATATTAAAAAAAGGAAACACAAATTGTATTTAATTATGCAGGGGAAAGTCAGTTTTGCAAACTCTGGTGTATTTCGCCGCATAATCCTGCTTTCAAACTGATCGCCGACGATACTATTTCTCCGGTGGAATTCCCAGTTACTTGTGAAATACTCAGCAGAATCCGGTCAATAGCTTGGTGTTGAATTTACACTCGTCATCACCGAACGAACAGCAGGTGTTTTGAGTTTGTGGTTCGAAGAAATAAGCGAGAATTCGACATGAGTAATGGTACTGGCGGAGGGAGTAAAAACCCAAAACACAAGATTTTTGGAGCAACCCCACTTCAAGCTGGTGTAGATGACGTATCACGGATGGTCGGTGGCATAGTCGAAAAGGGCTTCTCAGAAGTCCCGCAAGCTAGGCCGCTGGCTCCGCCTTCGGCGCCGCGCCCCACCGTTCTGCCTTTCCCGGCTGCGCGCCACCGCTCAAGTGGTCCGGTATGTGTGATTATCTCTGTTGTTTGTTACCCCTTTGTATAATCTCTCGGATTTCCCTTTTATTGGGTTGTATCATGTGTGTTGTGTCATTATGGATTATGGAATTAGGTGGGATGGGTTTTGTTCAGTGTTAATATTGTTTTTTCTATGCTTTAGAAACATAAAAAATATCCGATTGTTGAGAGTGTGTGAATGTAGTGACTCATTTTGTTAATATTGTTGCGCAACAGCATTGGGCTCCTAAAGTTGGAAACTTGAACGTTCGTAATGACAATGCCAATGATGATGAGAACACTGCAGAGGAGGAAGATTTTGATGGGATGGAATCAATTGCTGTTGTTGCCAATCCAGTTCCGAGAAAAGAAAGGAAGGGTTTAGATTTCAGTAGGTGGCGGGAGATTGTGAATAAAGATGTTAAGTCGGCCGACAATGCGAAGGAAAAGGTAAGTTACTCAAACGGGATGAAAGTTGGTCAGAAAGGGAAAAAAATGGCTTCTAATAACAGACCAATTGCTGACCATGATGGTGGCAATCTGCAGTCTGTGACTATGGGTAACAGTGCTTCAAAAATCAAAGAGGTAATAGAGGAAGCAAAAAGCACATCACTTTTGCCTAGTTCTGAGGAATTTCAGAGCTTCAGTTATGACAAAAATGAAAGTGGTGTCCAAACTAATCAATATCAGCAAGATGGCGATGGTGAATCTGGGGGAAGTACGGTGTTGGAGGAGGTGTCTACAAGGCGGAATGAGTTGAGTAAAGAATTCGACCTAAAAATGCAGAATATGCAAAAATCATACTTGGCTTCTGGCATTTCTGCAGAAAAGTTGGTAGGTAGAGAAAACGACAATATTCAAACTGAGATTGACTACGAGAATCGTGCTCGATTGGCAGATATGTCTGCTGATGAAATTGCTGAAGCACAAGCTGAAATAATGGCCAAGCTGAACCCAACATTGATCAATGCCTTGAAAAAAAGGGGCCAAGCTAAAGCCAAGAGGCAGAAGTCTTCTTCGACAGATGTTTCAGGCAGTGCATTTGATGGTATGAGAGGTGAAGAAGCTTTGCCAAAAAACTCTGACAATGCTGTTCCTCATGAATCCATGAAAAGTGTTCCTGGAGATACACCCAAAAACAAAGATGACAAAGCCTCCCCAAATGTAAGTTCAGATAAAAGTAGCGCATGGAATGCTTGGAGCGAAAGAGTTGAGCGTGCTAGAGACATGAGATTTTCCATGGATGGAGAAATTGTTAGCTTTGCTTTGGAATCAAATGCTGGTAAGTCTTCAAGTAAGCTTCATAGGTGACCTTTTTCTATAAGGTGATATTCAGTTTACATGTTTATAATTCTGATGCATGATTCTAATGTTATTAGACTGAGGGAACATCACACCGGCAAAGCCTGTACGTGCTCACTAAATATTCATTTTCTTGAACCCCAAATGCTCTGCTGGTCCGTATCCTGATTATGAGAAAACATTTCTTTAATGAGTTTCATCATCTAACTTTTGACATGATTTATATGCTCGAAACTTGAGAGGTTATATATCAGTACTTCTTGAGAGTGGGCAGTTATTGTTCAACTGATTAATCAAGTTGGATTTGTGATGACAGGGATCAATAAATTGATAGTTAGATATGGTCTTCTTTATTTATTTCCTTATTGCCTACTCTTCTTGCTGCCATTCACAAATCTGCCATAGATTTATTTCACAGGGTTTTTTTCTTCTAAGGGGTGCTGATTTCAAATTTGTCTGATTTTAGGTCTATACAATTCAGATAATGTCTCGCAACGTGATTATCTTCGAACTGAAGGTGATCCTGGTGCTGCTGGTTATACAATAAAAGAAGCGATAGCCTTAGCTAGGAGTGTGGTTAGTGAGAGCCTTTTATAATATACCTGTTTACAATATCATGTATCCAAATTAACCACATATACTTTTTGGAACACTTGTTTCAGGTTCCTGGGCAACGCACTCTTGCTTTAAGTGTAATTGTATCTATACTAAATCGAGCAATTTATAACATCAGCCAAAATCAAGTTGATTCTGCTTCAAAGTTCGTTGAAGTGGATTCTGCTGACTGGGTGGCTATATGGGCTTATGCTCTGGGGCCAGAACCTGAGCTTGCTTTATCACTGAGGTAAATCTGGATCCTTTATTCTATTATATCTAGTTTTGTTTACTTTGTCTATTATATCCAGTGCTTTAGCTTATTATTTGATATGAGGTCCGTTCTTGTTTGAATGAACTATAGAGTTGTTCATATCTAATTGCCATTTCAGTTATCCTATTTACGTTTAGCCATACAAACATTTGCTACTACTGAATTATATAACCGAGCTTTTGTCAGACCCTGCTTCATCTGTATGTATAACATAATGTCTTGGCTTGGTATTTATAATGTGTAGGAAAGGGATTGAGCTGGTGACTTAATCACATTGTAATTTACTCTGATCTTTGTAGTTTCTGTTGATTTACCTTAGTTTCTATGCGAGGGTTTAACATTTCTGACACTTGGAAAACCTCTATTTCTATTGACAACTTATTTATTTTAGTGAGTGGGATATTTTTTCTATCAAACAATGTAATAAAATATTTATGTAATGTATTACAATTTACAATATGCATTTCTGTCCTCAATCCTCATGATATACATTTTGCACTCTTGTCCTCCCTGAAATGTTTATTCTCTTCCTTGATGTATGATCGAGGCATTCAGCCTACGAACCTTAAATCTGAATAATTATTGACTGTGGTACTTTCTGATATTTTCTATAGAATGTCACTCGATGATAATCACAATAGTGTGGTCCTCAATTGTACCAAGGCCATTCAGAGTGCGCTAAGCTATGATATGAACAATATCTTCTTTGACATATGGGAGGTAGAGTTTCGTTTCTCAAAAAAGTGTTTTCTTAGTACTGGTCTTGTGTTATGAGTTAATCGTTGTAACTTGTAATCATTCTCTCTTCAGAAGACACCGACTTATTCAAGGGATGTTTTTACTGCTCCTGTATTCCGAAGTAAACCAGATGTTAATGCTGGTTTTCTTCGTGGTGGCTTTTGGAAGTATAATGCTAAACCTTCAAATATTCTTCATTTTGGTGAGGAGTTGGTGGATGATAATGCTGAAGGTGAGGGCACTATTCAGGATGATGTAGCTGTTGCTGGGCAGGATTTTGCGGCCGGTCTTGTTAGAATGGGGTTTCTTGAAAGGATCTGCTATCTCTTAGAGGTAGTGGTTTGGATTGTCTTAGATTTTCTGAGTCATTTCAACAAGAATCTGAAAAATTATTTCATTGCAAAATGAACATTTATCATTTCCTGTGTCACCAGACAGACCCTGCTGCACCTTTAGAAGAATACTTAGTGTCGATACTGGTCGCAATAGCAAGGCATTCCCCTACATGTGCTGATGCAGTTTTGGACTGTGGAAGGCTTGTTCAGACAGTGTCAAGGAGATTTGTTTCAAATGGACAAATGGAAATCAATTCCTGCAAAATAAAATCTGTCACTCTCTTTAAAGTGAGCTGTGGCTTTCTGGTTTTACCCTTCAAGCTTCCGGATTGATTTTGCTTGCTTATTTTTGATCTTTTATTACTTTTTCCCAAGTAAATAATTATCATTTTATTTTTATGTTGTGTTTTGAAGGTATTAGCTCGGCATAGCAGGAAGAGCTGCTCAACATTTATAAACAATGGAATTCTTCGTAAGATGACCTGGCATTTGTACCACTATCCATTTTCTATTGACCAATGGGCCAAGTCAGGGAGAGAGTCCTGCAGACTTTTATCTGCTCTGTTGGTCGAACAATTACGGCTATGGAAGGTTTCCATTCATTATGGATTTATCATTTCTGACTTTTCTGACCTATTTACTGCATTATGTGCATGGCTGATTGTACCTTCCTTTGAGAAGCTAATTGACAATGACTTGATGAATGAGTACTGTGCAGTTGTAAGAGAAGCATACCTTCTTCTCGATGTTTTGGCTCAAAGACTTCCAAAGTTTTATTCACATATGCATGAAAGAACTGAAGACGATACTCAAGATACAGAGGCTTGGTCATGGGGGCAGTTTGGTCCCATTATTGATCTGGCTCTTGAGTGGATACAAGTCAAAAATATTCCATACATATCGAGGCTCTTTAGTTCCCAGAGAAACGACGACGAGAGTCTCACATTGCAAGAGTCAAAAGTGAATTCTTTATTATGGGTGATTTCTTCGGTTTTAAGTATGCTTGCCAGTCTGCTGGAATCTGTCATCCCAGAGGACATTATGAGCTTTCCTAATGGACAATTGCCATGGTTGCCGGACTTTGTTCCTAAGACTGGACTTGGAATCATAAAAAACGAGTATTTCAGTTTTGCAGGATCAAGTGAATCAGTTTGCAGTACCCAGGCTTCTGAAAATGGTTCCGTGGTTGAATATTTATGTGGATTGAGACTTAAAGGGAGGCCTGAATTGGCAATATCTTCTCAATGTTGCCTCCAAGGATTGATCCGAGTAGTTAATTCTGTTGATAAGTTGGTCCAAAATGCAAATCTTGATATCCATACTGCACAGTCTAGACATGACAGTTTCTCGATGGATGACAGGATTCTTGCTAATGGCATCCTGAACTCTAGTACAGTTGAAAAACAATATTTGATTTCAACTTTAGCGAAAGCAATTACCAGTGATTGGAAATTCCTGCAGCCTGTCGAGGTTTTCGGTAGAGGTGGCCCTGCTCCTGGAGTTGGTGTAGGCTGGGGTGCCTCTGGTGGAGGCTATTGGTCTTTAAATACTTTGTTGGCTCAGCAAGATGCTAGATTGCTCGTTTACTTACTCGAGGATTCTTTAGTACCCTCCACCGTGAATTCATTACAAGCTGAAGCGATAAACAGCACGATGCAAAAGCTAAACTGTGCCCTTACTGCTTATTCAATCGTGGGCCCAGGGCATAGTTCTGTGCTTGATAAATTGCTAAAACTTGTGTTCCAGATTCCAGTCCTTAAGTTTCTTGATTTCGGCATCCATCAGTTCCTTCATGCTCGAAAAGGATACAGCCCTTTCAAATGGAAGTATGGTGATGATGAATACCTGCTGTTTGCTAATGTTTTGGCCTCTCACTTCAGAGCCAGGTGGCTTGGTTCCAAGAAGAAGCAGAACGCCACATCTGATATCGGCCGTCTCAGCCATAAATCTACGAAGAAAGATGTCCGTTCCTTGGAAACGATTCATGAAGATATGGATGTAGCAAATGAGGCTGGTGAAGAGTCATCTTCTTCTTTGGTGTTGGAGTGGGCTCACCAGAGATTGCCTCTTCCTACACATTGGTTTCTTAGTGCAATCTGCAACATTCAGTTTGACAATAAGGCATGCCCTCCTGGTGTTTCGTACAAAGAAACGCCTACAGAGGTGCCCTCGGACCTCGTTGAAGTTGCCAAGAGTGGACTCTTTTTTCTCCTCGGGATTGAAGTGATCCCTACTTTCCTGAGCTCCGGCTACTGCTCTCCTGCTAACTGCGTTCCAGTTGTTTGGAAACTACATGCAATGTCTGCAGCATTACTTTCCGGGATGGGTGTTCTGGAAGACGAAAAAAGCAGGGATGTCTTCGAAACCTTGCAGAACATCTACGGCGAAGCCCTCGACGAGCAAACCAGAAACGAGCTTGGTGACACGGGTGTGGAGTCGCTGAAATTCAAATCTGACATCCATGAGAACTACTCTACATTTGTGGAATCACTAGTGGAACAATTTGCAGCTGAATCTTATGGTGACATGATATTTGGACGGCAAGTTGCAGTATATTTACACAGATCTGTTGAAGCTTCCGTGAGGCTTGCCGCGTGGAATGCCTTATCCAACGCTCGTGTTCTCGAACTCTTGCCACCTCTGCACAAGTGCCTTGCCATGGCTGATGGCTATCTCGAACCTATTGAGGTATCAGTTCGATTCCAGTCAGCTCGAAGATTTGATATTGTAGCTTTGATTTACTTCTGCCTAAAGCTTTTCCGATCTGGTGCAGGATAACGAAGCTATACTGGAAGCCTACGCGAAATCATGGGCGTCGGGCGCCCTTGACAAGGCGGCAAGCAGGAGCTCGGCTGCATTCTCTTTGGCTCTGCAGCATCTCTCATCCTTCATTTTCGGCGATGTTGCAGCTGAAGCAATCACACTGCGCAGTAAACTCGCGAAATCTCTGCTGCGCGACTATGCTCGCAAACAGCAACACGAGGTACTAAATGTCGTCGTCTTCTTCTTCTTCTTCAATAGCAGCATGCCTAATGTATGTTTTTGAGTCACTGGCAGGGGCTGATGGTGAAGCTGGTGTGCTACAAGAAAGCCGATACCAATTCGATGACCGAGTCATCGGAGATGGAGGCTTCGGCGTCGGAGATAGAGAAGAGGTTGCAGCTGTTGAGAGAAATCTGCGATGGATGTGCCATTCAAGTGCAAAAGCTCGAGGATTGTATCAGAAAAAAAGATGAGCATTGATTAGTATTGGTGGATTACTTGATGAAATTTGAATATTTGCTTCTCTTGTATATACAGTTTTGTTTTGCCATGAATTATGGATTTTGGGTAAATATGCTTCTTTTTTTTTGGATAATAATTTGCATATCTAAGAGAAGATAAATTTTTAAATGATACTAGTCTTATTTTTCATTAGATTAATTTAATTTCCCAAAATAGAATTTAATCACTACTCTTTAATACAATATTAATTCTGCTACAATCACAAAATTATTTATTGTGTCCGGTCAAAATGGGAATAATAATGCAGGAAGGACAGAGTAATATATATCTATCAAATTAAGTAATTTGCAAGTTTCATATCTTCATCATAAACAAGTAATACTAAAATTTAATATGATCTTGTGTTTTTACTTCTTTTTTTTTTTTTTTTTATAATTTAGGAAATCTTGTGTTTTTACTTCACAAGCATATATTGTCAACAACAAAAATTGGGTTTCACTAATTAACTAAATTATTTGGATAAATTTTAGAATGTAAAAAAAAAAATTTAACGTGGAGCAACAGTGTTAACAAGTAACTTTGTCTATTTTTATGCAATTTCCCCCCAAATCTCTGTATTTAATGGTTAAGAATTGCAAAGACTGAACCCTACATGTTTTTCTATCGGAGAATTGGAAATGCAATCACTGTGCGGTGAATTCCGGCTGGTTACGAAGCAATCTATAATCACACTAAAAAATGTCGAGTTGAGCAGAGTTACGTCTTTTGAATCGAAACTTTCGGGATGCTCGTTGAATCGGTCATCAGGATTCCATTCTTGGCGTTCTTGTTCTGGCGCAGCATTATTTTTGGTATACTTCTGCATTTGCTAATTTGTTGGACGGGAAATGCTTCTTTTGCTGAAATATTCATTTGGTGAGCTTTGTGTATTGTTTGAGTTTGAATATAAAACATTAGGAATTGTTGGTTAGGAATCTCAGGAGTTCTTGGAGTTGGGCATTTCATGAGTTGTTGGTGGGGAATTCTGGAGTTGCCCCTAGGATAGCCCTATAACACGTAGCGGCTTAGGAAATGTTCGATGTGTATTGTACATCCTCAAAATGAGAGTGCTAGTATCTATAATTTTTTGTAAGGAAATTGTAATTGTGGCGCATATTTCTGAACGGCTTACTTACTGCTTAGTATGATCATGCGTTCTTTGGTATATTCTTGTGGGACTTCTTGACATTAGCTTTGCTTATGATCTGTATAATTCTTTAGTGCATAATATATTAAAATTTCTCAGATGCGCTTTCATCTGTGATTTCTCTTAGATGATAATTTCTATTCCTTATTGTTCTTGTTCAGGGGGATACAAAGGTATTACAAAAGTATTGTAGCTCTCAAGTAATTGAGAGGTGCAAAGCAGAGCATAAAGCTTTTGCAGCCCACGGAGTTTTTCTTAATAACAAGGTGAAGTACTCTCTTTCTGCAACCTCTCCATTCTCCACCATTTCCTCCACTGACAATAGCCAGCACATATTCAACTTAAATTCCAAAGCTGAACTCCTCAAGTCATACACCGTCACGCCCCCAATCAAGCCCTGGCCGCGAAAGCTCACCTCCAAACACCTCTGCTCCATCATCAGCCAACAGCAGAATCTTGATCTCGCCCTCCAAATCTTCCACTATGCTGGAAATTACCACCCAAATTTCCACCACAATTATGATACCTACCACTCCATCATCCACAAGCTCTCCCACCGCCGCTCATTCGAACCCATACCGTCCCTATTAAATGATTTGCGCCGCTCACAAATCAACTGTGGCGAAAATTTATTCATCATGCTGATTCGGTATTATGGTCTTGCCAGCAGACCAAAAGAGGCGATAAAAGCATTCCTTCAAATCAACGATTTCGGAATAAATAGGTCGGTTCGATTGTTTAACACTTTGTTAAATGCTTTAGTTCAGAACAAGAAGTATGATACTGTGTACTTTATGTTCAAGAATTGCCAGAAAATGTTCGGAATCATGCCCAATGTGTTTACTTGCAATATATTGTTAAAAGCTCTTTGTAAGAAGGGAGATGTAGATGGTGCAATCAAGATGTTGGATGAGATTCCTGGAATGGGAATGGTTCCTAATGTGGTGAGTTATACTACTATTATGTCAGGGTATGTGGAGCATGGCGATATGTCTGGAGCAAAGGGAATGTTCAATGAGCTTTTGGATCGGGGATGGTTGCCGGATGCAACCACATACACTGTGTTGATGGATGGGTTTTGTAAGCTTGGTCAGTTTGTTAATGCAACGAAAGTAATGGATGAGATGGTGGAGAATGGAGTTGTGCCGAATGATGTCACTTATAGTGTCATGGTTGAGGCATTGTGCAAAGTGAAGAAGTCGGGGGAAGCAGTGAATATGATTAGGGATATGCTTGACAATAATTATGTACCCAGCTCAGCTTTATGTTGTAGGGTGATAGATGCCATATGCAGGGCAGGGAAAGCCGAGGAAGCTTGTGCATTATGGAAGTTATTGTTGGTAAAGAATTGCACTCCAGATAACGTGATATTGAGCACGCTCGTGCATTGGCTGTGCAAGGAAGGGAAGGTTTGGGAAGCAAGGAAGTTTTTTGATGAGTTTGAGAGGGATTCTATTCCTAGTGTTTTGACATATAACATGCTTATTGCTGGGATGTGTGATAGAGGGGAGTTGTGCGAGGCTGGTAGGTTATGGGATGACATGGTAGAAAGGGGTTGTCCTCCGAATTCTTTTACTTACCACCTATTGATCAAAGGGTTCTTTGAAAAGGGTTGCACGAAGGAAGGGATCAAGATTTTTGAGGAGATGGTAGATAGAGGTTACTCTCCAAATGAATCCACTTACTCGATCTTAATTGGAGGGCTTTGCAACTCTGGTGATGAAGAAGATATGTTGAAGGTTCTTAGTGTTGCTTGCTCTAATAAAGTTGAGGTCAAACTTGATTCTTGGAAAATTTTGGTGAATAAATTTGTCTCTGACCACAGTGACATAAGTGCCTCTTTGGAAAGCATTTTGTCTGAAAATGTAGCTTAAGGTTTACTTTTTCATTGGGTTTGGGTGGATGCTCTAATTCTGCCCATAAAGGTTCCCCACCCCCACCCACCAAAATCAACATTCAACCCATTCAAAATGGTTTATGAAGGCAGCCATTCTGCAGTATTATTAAGATCAGATATACAAAGATTATATCAATATCGTGGTCTGTTTCTACTCTTTAGCAAGAACCTATCTTTCATGCTACTGAGGATCCGTAAGACTACATCCTTATTTTGTCTTTTTTCTAAACAAATATATATATTTTTAAGATCTGAAATTATGTCTTTTCTAGTAGGACTTTTTCTTTGCCAGAGTGTGTGGCTAAGGTTCAAGAAGTTGTGAGACCAGTCATCAGTGCCTATTTCAAGGTAAGTCAGGCTGAGCCTGATCAAGCTTCAGTTGTCCATAGTTCAGATGTTTCTTTAGAGCTGTGTGATTTATTATGTACCATATTTTATGTGCATGGTATTAGTGATCTAATTTTTTTATTTTGGGATGCTTATACTCCGTCCGTCGTATTTGCATTATCTATTGAAAATCTCATTTACCTATTTAAAGGCTGAGACATACTGTTGTATGTCAAGGCTGACAGAAACTTCCACTGGGGACTCTGAGATGGTGAAATGGCGAAATGCAGAACGAAGCAGATGACGGAGCAGATTTTGAAGCATGTAGATGGCGTCTGGATGGAGGCTGAAGAAAAGGCAAAAAAGGTATAAATACTCCTATTCTTGTTCGGCAGCAGACCCCAAAGCAGCTTCAGGATACATGACAATTGTCTTCCTTATCTATTCACGAGGTATATTTGACTTGCTGAATTTTGCGACTTGGAATGCAAGTTTTGTCTTCCAGTTTCATTTACACTTTTATATAAGGGTTACTGGTATTGCTTGTGGGAGCAAGGAGTTTGCACCACTATTTTGGTAAATATAGATATCATTATCAATAAAGGTTTGTTTGTGTTAATTTTTTACAAATATTCGTGAAAATATGGGAAGCAACTGTTTCTCATATTCTTTCCAATTTTACCAATATCAGTATTAGCATAATCACAATACATCTGGGAAATAAAATAATGCTCTTTTCGTCCTTGGTTATCCAAGTTTGCTAGAATAGCTTCTTATAGCTGTATGTTCCTTCTTACAAACCCTTTCCCCGTACTTCCATTATCTTACTGTTGATGTTACCTTATTACTCCCTCCGTCCCACTTCATTAGTCCCTCTTTCCTTTTTCGTCCGTCCCATTTAATTGTCCATTTACCTAAAATGGAAAGTTAATCTCCACTCACTAATAAAATACTCATTTTCTCTATCTCTACTGACATTGGTTATTGTGTCAAATCTCAAGGGGACTAATCAACCGGGACGGAGGGAGTATCATTTTGTTACAAGAGTGGACTGTGGAACCTTAAATGTGATTTTTGTATATTTTAGTTTAAAATTGGCGAATGGACTCTATTCGTAGAACATTTTCCTTTGATAGTAAAAATCTTTTATCTTTGTTACATTTTAGTTTTAAACTGTGGACTCTTGTTGCCTGATTTCTAGAATGCTGAAGATATGCGAGAGAGATGGGAGACTAGCGATCATCCAGTTGTTCATAAAATTCAAGAGTATGTTGCAGTTGTGTTTTGTTGCAATCTGAGATGTGCATTACACGTTCTTGATATCTTTTTACACATTAATACTTACATAATTTTATAATCTTCTTAGTTTTGATATATTTTTTTTACAATTTAAGTGTTTATATGAATTAATATATTTTTAAATATGATTGGTGAAGCAGACATAATTTCCAATGAGCTAATAATTGTAAAATTATCATGAGAATAAATTAATAATTTTAATTATTATTTTTAATTATTACGTTTTTTTCTAGAATTTTGGCGGGAAATTTACGGATTTCTTTTAGTAGTATAATAGATTTCAATCTAGAATGATCTGTTTTGAGAAATGAGGATGCAAGTTCTCTTTAACATAGGTACTAACTCCATCTTCAAAGTAGATAATTATTTGAAATAAAATCTACCCAATATAATATGGGAACATAAATGTTACACTAAGAATAATGGTAAGTATAAATGATTAAAAGCATGTGGTTTCACCGTAATTGGTTTAATATAAGTTGATCCTGATCATGGTTGAATATTTTTATTTTTATTTTCTTGCCTCGAACCTTTTATTGTGAGCCCCCAAACTTCCAAATCCCAAGTAGCAGATGCTGATTTTTTTTTTTTTTTACGAAAAATTGAAGTTCACAATTCCTCATTCCAACTTTTTCTAAGTAGTAAACTCCAGCAAGTCAGTACAAGTAGAAACGACAAAGTAATTGATTTAAGTAAATATGTTTAAGACTCGCGCATAAAAATACAAGTTTGTAGTTTTATTGTTTTACTAGTATTGCAACCACGCGATGCGTGGGAATTTTAATTTTTTATATTAAAATATTAAATTTGATATTTTATTTATAGAAAAATAATATAAAATTTTAAAATTCGTAAGCTACAAATAATATGATAACACATAATTTATATATATATATATATATATATATATATATATTATATTAACTTATGTTTATTTTAATAATTAGTAAATGTTATTTTATATGCCTAAATGTTAGTTTTTTTCTTTAAATAATGTTTACACATTATTTTATTTTATTTTTTTAAATTGGATTATACTATTTAAATGGGAGTGAATGTTTTTGTGTGAGTAAAAAATATGACTAATTAATCAAAGACCAAATGCTTAACCACTTGTGCTTCTAGATGTAGATTTATATATATTTTTCTTTTCATAAAATGGGTTTTACTTATTAATTTATAAATTTTAATGCTAAACAATTTGTCTTATTTTTTGTTGTGGAAACTTTCAGCATACTATTATAGAAAAATTAAGTTTTCAAGCAATTACTGTCTTTCTCTCAGCCTATTCTAAAATTCACATGTATTTCAAACTTTTTAAATTTTGAATGCAACAAAAAGAAACATATTTATTCCTATGTAGGGTATATAACTATATTTTTGTAAGAATATTTATAAAAATGGTTACTTTAATTAATTATTTTTAAGCCGAAGCAGAGACCAACAACTATCTTGGGAATCAACAACTAAATTTTTTGCACTTGCTTACTATAAAATAAGTCATATTATGTTGCTTCAATAATTTCATCGCACACCAAATAAATCAGATTACTTTACAACCTCTTTGAATTAGATTTTCATTAGTTTCAAATTTTTCTTTCTCTCATTGAAACAATATATAATATTCGATTTCACTTTTATTTGTCTTTATCAAAATGTATATTGAAGCATGATGTATTAATATTATTTCTTTTTTTTTTATTCTATTTTTGTAGTGTGACATTCTAATAGTTTTTATATTTTATTTTATTTTATAATATAATGTGATACAATAATATTTTAGCAGTAGTAGTATTACATAATATTCTATTTTTTTAATCTTTCATTTTACTCTACAATATTAGATGCCATACATTTTTAATTATAATGCATTAAAATAAGAAATTTTATGTTTTCTTTTTACATATTTTCATATTTGATTAAAAATACTCTAAGTAAATATAAGAATATATAATAAAATAATATAAAATTAATTAATAGATGAATTAAGTAAAATAATTTTTTATTTTCATAAATCTTTATATAAATATCATGAACAATAAAATTGTTATTTTTTAATATTATTTTGAATGACATTTTGTACTCTATTCTATGGATAATATTTTAAAACAATGATCCTAAAATCATTCATACATTTAAATTAAGTAAAATAATTATAACTTTATAATTAATTAACTTAATAGCTTAATTAATGAACTATTAGTACAACTACAATTTTACTATTTTACCCTCCATTATTGTTTATATATATATATATTTGCTTCTTAAGACATTGTCATTTCCCTGCCTTTTGCTATTGAAGTGGTTGGCTGCAATTTAAATTGTTTTTCATATGTTTCTCTACCGATTTAGAGAAGATAAATTAATCAGCAGGCAATTTGAGATTTCCTAGCATTACTAAGTCCAACAAATTGTTCATTGCAAAATGATATCCACTGTGAGCCATCAAACTCAAAATATATTCTAAAATAGAAATATTTCACTAGTCATGATTGTGAAGTCTTGGGCTAAAAAGATCATGTTTTCTTGCATGGTTTTGTATCGGTGTGTGTTTGATTAACAGATCAAAGTTGATATTAGAAATGAACATAAGAAATCCAAAAGTTTCTTAGCTTTAAGGTGGAGACTTAGCGTGAATTAATCGTAGATTTGTGGTGGAGGCTAATTGTGAGATCTTGATTTGTGATAAAAGGGAGGTAGTTAAGAAAGTGAATTTTGAAAAATTTAATTGCGTATCTCGAATGACAAATAAAATAGCATATCAAAAAGCTAAAGTCTTAAGTCCTAATATTTATAGATGCGAATCATCCTCGATACATTTATAAGTAATAGAGTGCGATGCAAAAATTGATTATAATTTAATTGATTATACATTTAACCAGTCAAGTAACACAAATTCGATAGATTCAAATAAACAACATATAACGTGCTACATACTATATTAAATTTTCTGAAAATTACATTTAATAATTTTCATCTAGATTCGTCCCGATTTGTTTAATATTGTGTAATCTTAGTTTCTCTCTAAATGATATTGTTAGTTGGTTATTTTCAATTGATTAATTAAATTAAGCATTAAGACTATAGATAAATAATAATTAAGGAAAAGTTAATCTACATGCATTATGCATATACAAAATATATGTATTTTAAAGATTTTACCGTATAATTACGAATTATTTTAAAATTCAATATGATACGTATATTTTTTTTCTTGAAAATGGATTAATTCTCATACATATTATAGATAAATAATAATTAAGGAAATTCAATCTAATTGGATCATTTATATTTTTCTAAATTATATAAATTAATTATATGATTTAATTTTTGTACTCCTGGTTTCTTTATAATCTAGGATTATAAGGAAATTAATATCCTATTTTTTTATTTTTAAATTAACAAAAGTTATAAGTATCCTTATATAAACATTGAGTCGGTCTCCTTAGATACGGTCTCACCATTTTTTTTACTGTGAGACGGACCTTAATACATCATTTCAATAAGTTGAATACATTATTTCATTTTTAAAAATTACATTATTTGCAACAAAGAAATACATTATTTGCAATAAAGAAACACATCATTTCATTAAATTCGTCTCACAATAAAAATGATGAGACCGTCTCATCTGAGAATTTGCCATAAACTTTTTAATAAACTCAATTGGAAAATAATTGATATCACGCCTACCCTTAAATTTTGGGATTATGATTATAATCATTTATATAAAAATAATAAACAAAACATTTATCTATGTGAATAGTAATTCTCACATATGTTATAAGTGAAATAATAATTAAGGAAAAATAAATCTAACTGATTTATACATATTTCAAAATATATATATTTTTAAGATTTTGGAATAAAAGTAGCAGAATTTCTAATATTTAGTTTGATACATACTGACATATTCTTGAAAATTTATTATACTGCTCGTGAATGTTATAAGAAAATAATAATTATGGAAAAACTAATTTATACATATACAAAATATGTATATTTTCAAAAATAAAAAATAAAGTATAGCTACGAAGTATTTTTAAATTCAGTTGATACATCTTTTTATTTTCTTGAAAATGGATAATAATTCGGCCAAATATTTTAGGAAAATAACAATTAAGTTAAGATCAATCACAAATTACGCATATTCCCTTAAAAATATAGATTAATTTGTGCAACCCTTTTTTCTTTATAATATAAGATAATTCAATTTTAAAATATTTTACGGACTTCAAATTTTATTGTTCATTAACAACACTAATATAATATCCATATTTTTTAATTAAATAATTATACTAACTTATTTGAAAAAAAAATATATGATGAAATGCACGAATAGAACTCAACTTGTACTATCATACTCAATTACATAATGTATTTTCCTGAATAAAATTCTCATATGGAATCAAATAATCAAGATCAAAACAATGAGTCAAGGTTATTGACTTTGAAGCACAAGTTTGAGTTCGAATAATTGAAGAATACTCACTCTCCAATCTAACTAATGCACTCTATCTAACAAAATTGCATGATCGAAACTCCAAGGCAAAAATTTGCGTTAGGTACGCCTAAACGGTTTTGGCGGGTTTTATCCTACCCAAATGGGTTCACCCATCCCATTAGAGTTTATTAATCCCCAATTAGGGTATATTAAATGGGTTTGGATTGTGTTAATGGATAAAACTCGCCTAAACTGTTTAGGCGTGCCTAAACTAAGACCTTCCCAAACTCCAATTGTATACTCTAATGGAGATAAAAAAGAATACGGTGCAAAAAATTCTCAATATCATAAAAATCAACAGATGATTTAAACTATATTATTGGATCGGCCATATTTACTTGTTTCATATTCAATAAATATAGAAACAAATATTAATGCTTAATATAATTAAAATACTTCCCAAAATCAATAATTTTATAGTTCTCATAAAATCTTGTATGTATATTATTACATAATTTTGTATGAATGAAGTACAAACATTGATGAGGCATAAATCATAATTGTAGGTGCAATTACAAACAATAATATATATTCGATTAGGAGCACATGATCCAACTCTTTTGTAAAATCCTGTGCACAATTCTTTGAAATTCATTTTGTCACAATCTGCAATCGTGCGTTTCTCTTTACCCTCCACACCTGCAATGACTGCACAAAAACAAAGTTCCTTATTCAAAAATAATGTATTCTAAGATTTATAATAGTATTAACTTGGATATACAAATATACATGATAGAAGAAGAAAAATAGACATATATTTTCTTTCTCGCTTAATTTGAGCTCTCTATTTGATCTGATTGAATTATGTTCATTATATTAGGTGGTGTGGATGTGTGCTTTATATAGGGGAGAATCATTAAATTTGATAAGGAAACATCAACTCATTGAATCAATTATCCATATTTACCATAAATATTTTTTCAATTCATTGAATCAATTATCCATATTGTGCACTTAGATGAAAAATGGTTTTACTTAACCAAAAGCACACATAGGTACTACCTCACAGAATCAGAACCAGAGCCACAGAGGACATGCAAGAGCAAGAAATTTATTCATAAGGTTATGTTCATGTGTGCTGTTAGTATGCCGATATTTTCAGATCAGGGCAGTGTCATTTGGGATGGTAACATAGGGATTTGACCATTTGTAGAAGAGGTTGCAGCTAAAAGAAGCAGCAAAAATAGGGATGCTAGTACACTAGAACTCAAACCAATTCAATCTATCACTAAGGAAGTGATAAAGGCTTGCCTAATCAACAATGTAAGTACTTCAATTTAAAACAACACTAAATGTATTGATTGTTCATGAAGCTAATGAGTTGACAGTGTATTTACAAGTTATTCCAGAAATTAAAGAGAAGTGGCCTACATGTTTAAGTAAATGTATTCACATTCAACAAGATAATGCAAGACTCCATATATCTAATGGCGATGAAGATTTTCAAAAAGCAGCAAACACACATGGATTTAACATTCAATTGGTGCAACAACCACCTAACTCTCCTGATTTAAATGTGAATGATTTGGGATTTTCCAGGGCAATTCAAAGCTTGCAGCAGCAGCAAGCGTGTCAAAATGCAAGTGAGCTTGTAAATGCAGTCATAACAAGTTTCAACAGCCTTGAAGCAACGACACTAAATAAGGTGTTTCTATCCCTAATCCTGTTTTATAGATATTATGAAGGTCAAGGGTTGCAACAATTATAAGCTGCCACATATGAAAAGGATGCATTGATGATGCAAAATGCTTTACCAAAAAATCTGGAGATACCAATGGAATTAGTTAAAGAATGCCTAGATTATTTGAATGAAAATGGGCATGAAGGAAATGACATGGAAGGTCTCATTACATATTTAGAGTTTGCATTTTCTTTATTGTAAAGCATTTGAGACTTATGTAAAGCTTATGGGACTTTTGTAAAGCATATATGGATGATCTAAAGCATTAGGGACTTTTGTAAAGCATATGGGGCTGATCTAAAGCATTTGGGACTTTTGTAAAGCTTATGTGACTTTTGTATAGCATATGTTATTTTTGTCAAAACATATGGTACTGATTTAAAGCATATGACATGTAATCTTACACATATCAACCTACATAGTCTCAAGAAACCACTTCACACACGGTGTAACACATTTCACTTTATAAAGTGTATCATGAATGTTTACAAGTTTGAGTGTGCAATTTTAAATCATTTCAGGATTTCACCTATTTTCCCACAGTAGAACATAGACATAGAACCAACAAAACCAGCATTAGAACCGACATATCAAACCAGCAACAGAACCAACAATTCGAAAGAGAGCAAATCAAACCAGCAACAGAAGCGACAAATAAAACCAGCAACAGAACCAATAATTTCATGGAACCAGTCATGGTCGAGAATCAAAAGCAAATAGAACTAATAATTTCACGAACCAACAGAACCAATAATTTCACGAACCAACAGAACCGACAAATCTAACCAGCAACAGAACCAATAATTTCATGGAATTAGCCATGGCCGAAAATCAGAAGCAAATATAACCAATAATTTCACAAACCAACAGAACCAATAATTTCCAGAACCAACAGAACCGACAAATCTAACCAGCAATAGAACCAATAATTTCATGGAACCAGTCATGGCCGAAAAGCAGAAGCAAAAAGAACCAGTCATGGCCAAAAAATAGAGCAGAAAGATAAAAAAGAGAGAAATCACCGAATATTTGGGAAATATATGTCCCAAAATAGTCGAACTACTTCCATCACTCTCTCTTTTGGAAAAGCCAACTCCTGCGCAACCATCGCCAGCAACAAACCTAAATGATATCCAATTCATGCTGGATTCGAAAGAAATTAAAATCTCATAAATTCAGCGTGAGTTCACGCTGAATTTATAAGATTTTAAAATAAATAAATACCGAGTTTATGTTGTACTCCCTCCGTCCCGTCATATTAGGCACACTTTCATTTTCGGTCCGTCCTGTTTATTAGGCATATTATCTAAATTGGTAAATAATTAACACATCATAATTAAAATTAATATAACCTAAAATGACTAATATACCCCCATATTTTCCTAAAATTACTAGCCTACCCTCACAACCCTAAAATACAACCCTAAATTAATTGATCATTTGCGCCGCATCCCTTTCCCCTTCGTCTCTCTCGCGAACCCTAATTTTTCGCCGACATCCTCTTAAACTCTCCGATTCATCGTCGCCTCTCACCACCACCGCGATGATGACACCTTTGTCGCCTATCCTGAAAGCCACGATGATAACACCTGTTAATCCCTCGTCGTCGTTTGTGCGTGAAGGCGACGAGCCCTACCCTTGCGACGATGGCGGAGTCGTTGCCGCCTCTACACGCGACGACTCCGAACATACTTCCGACTACGACTCTGTCACGATGCTAGCAGGCGATGGGTTTAGGGCTGATGAGCAGGGTATTCTCATCGATCGATCGATGGTCACACACGAAGGTGATGGGTTTGTTGCTGCCGCAGACTCAACCGCGTGGTGGCTCGGTAGCGATGGATCCTGCATGAACAGAGCGACGGTGCTGAGCGGTCCAGAGGAGGTGGAGCTCTCTTTCGATTCATGAAAGAGAAAGCAAGCTGGAATGCGCGCCTAATTCACCCTCAATTTTCGTTCCATATCACTTGTGCTATTTACCGAGTTCAAGATAGAATTCTCATATTTTAATTTATTTCCAAAATTAGACTTCAATCAGGGCACCGAATCCAAGCTGGAATGCAACCAATTTAAATTGTTTTAATTTAGTTAACAAATCAAGCTGGAATTTAATTTAATTACACAACATTTAAATAAAGGGTGATTCTAAATGCAACCACGTTTTTTCTAAACACAGCCACTTTAAAAAATAAGAATTTAAATTATAATATAATTTTATAATATTACCCTTCTAGCCCCATTTAAAGTTTAAATTGAAATAATAAAAATTAACTTAAACCTTAGGCTGTAGCCCCATCTTTATTTGCAGCCCAATTTTTATTTTCTGGAAATGAAAATAAAAAATGAGGCTTGATTTTATAAGAAAATTAAATGAAGGTAGACGAAGCTGATCCTGATGAAAATACGCATGATAATGATCTTGACACTTACCGCCGCCACCACGAACATTCGAGAAGCAGCAGAAGGCACGGGGAGAAACTTGGTTACGGTGCTGATTCAAAGGGGGATGATGGGCGGCGGATTGAAAGACTGAGTTCGCCTATTTACAGAGAGAGATCTCCAAGGTCTGATGATGTTGATGAGGGATTTGAAGATGGAATAAAAAGAGCACGCAATCGTAATCTAAAGAATGATCCAAATTGGGGGAGTGGAGAAGTAGAGGATGAACATGATGATGAAATCCCTAGGGATTGTCATCAAAGCTACAGCTCTAAACTCTGCAAGATAAGAGAAGATCAACACCGTCATCATCGTCATCAACATCATCATCAAAGGAAAAGAAGCAGAAGTTCTACTGACAACCAGTTTAATGAAAGAGGCCGCTGGTCACCTGACACTGCATAGCTGCCCTTAGAAATAATTTTGGGAATGATTGCTTCTTCTGTAAATTGCTTGAAGGATACAACAAAGCTTAGTTTTTTTTTTTTTTATTAAAATTTTTGTGCAAACTCAGTTTTTAATGCTAAACATTGCACATATATTTAAAAAATTGACCACAAGTTGAAATTTATGGCTTCACTGAATCAAGATTTCGATGCCACGCTCCAAATAGCAAACAGTCAAATAATAAAAATACTCCCTTCGTCCCGGCTGAATTGTCCCGGTGACTTTGGGCACAATAACCAAGGAGTGTGAGTGTAAAGTAAGTTGAGTGGAATTAATATTTTATTGTTGAGTGTGAAAAAGTTTCCTTTTTAAGTAATGGGACAATTGAGGTGGGACGGACAAAAAAGGAAAGTGGGACAATTGAGGTGGGACGGAGGGAGTATTTGCTTACAAAATCAAGCCTCGTTTTTTATTTTTATTTCCAGAAAATGAAGATGCAAATAAAGATGGAATTGCAGATCTAAGTTAATTTTTATTATTTCAATTTAAACTTTAAATAGGGGTTACAGGGGTAATATTGTAAAATTATATTATAATTTAAATTTTTATTTTTTAAAGTGGCTGCGTTTAGCAAAAACGTGACTGTATTTAGAATCATATCAACGTCACGTCAACAACTAAAATTATTTTTAAATGAATTCTATTATATGCTAATATTAAATTCAATTTAGTCAAACATTTTACACAAATCAAGACAAATGATGGAGAAGTGATGGAGAGATTAAAACATTTTCACCTGATAGTACAAATTTGCTATTTTTTGCAATTTTTTTTTTCATAAGGATGACTATTAGTTAGGGGTGAGTATTCGATTATTTAGTTCGGTGTTGGCCTATAAAATAACCGAATCGAAATAACTTAATTTATATTTGAGGTAATCGAATCGAACCGAAATTCTTATTCGGTTTTTGATTATTTAAGTTATAGCCGAAATTTTATATAAATTTAATAAATTGATAAAAATAAAAAGAAAAATTATATATATTTATTTTAATATATATATATATATATATATATATTATTTCAATTCCAATATTAATTTATCTGACATGGAATATTATTTGTCCACGTAGGACATCTCCGGTATTGGAATTTTGATATGTGGGAAGATTTTCAAAGTTTATACCTTAAATTGTTATATTTAAAAGTTGAGGATAAATTTTGGAAGAAATTTGGGATGAATTGTGATAATTTAACTATTATCTTTTATTTCTAAAAGAAACCCTAATTAAATATTCGTAAAATACCGTTCATACAAAAATTGGAGAGGGAGAAGAAGAGGCGGCACAGTCACAGGCACAGACACAGCCAGGAGTGTGCAAAAACCGAACCGAACCGAAAAAATTGAAGAAAATCGATCGAACCGATCAAATTCGGTCAGTTCGGTTATCGGTCGGTCGATTTTCGATTTGGGAGTATAAAAACCGATATTTTATCGATCGGTTATCGGTTTACAAAATTTTA
>JAPKLW010000348.1:50967-73411 GCA_026898455.1 Plectranthus barbatus | reverse complement strand
CTGAAAATCTAAAATATATCATATTCCTGAATTTCTAATTACATGATTTCCCCTTCTAAAAAACGTGAACCCTAAATCTCCCAACAGCCACACCCCCGACTGCCGACTCCGACGGTTCGACCCCCTTGCCCAGCCCGCCGCTCGCCGTCCAGTGCCCGCACAACGGCTGGTCTCCTGCTCGTGTCGGCTGCTGCTCTCCTGCTCGCGCTCGGCTGCTCTCTCTCGCTCACAATCAACATATATATATATAAAATTATAAAAAAATTACATACCTTGAGAGTAAGTATTGTGCGGCTTTATTCAAGGGCATAGTTCCTCAAATCTTTTTTTTTAAAAAAAAATATTTTGTCCTTTTGTCAAGTCCACATGAAGTTAGACCAGCTCTCATACCACTTTGTCAAATCCCACTTAAAGAAATATGTGCTAAATATAATATAAATGCTTTGAAAGAGACATTAAATGAGATTTGAAACTTGTATATAAAAACACAATATAACTTTTATAAAACTTCTACATTAATTTACATAAATGAGCGAAAATAGTGCAAAAGCATTTCTAGCAAAACATGACTTTTAGTCTTCATCATGAGATAAAAATATATAGACGTGAGACTTAGTGGGATTCCTATAAGCAACAATTATAGTCAAATGTTATATGCGAGATTTGCAAGAAAACACCTAACTTAACTTATGAACCATAAGGTTCTGACTCTTGTGAGCCTTTTTATTTAACCCCGAAGGATCCATTCTTTCTTCTTGTAAAACCCCAAAATAATTTAGTAAGAGAAAATCTCAATAGGAAGCAAGTTTTATGCACAAAATCTCATAATTATATGTGCTTAGAATTTCAATAGATTCTGCACAAATAAAGGTGTATATAGGAAGTTTCTTCTTTAGAATATCTTTCAAAATGAGAGGACATCACATCCTGAAATCGCATCTCCCCGTCTTACTCTTCAACCCAAAAAGAGTGAAAATCGTAGGAAGAAGCTAAAAATCAGTGGGCTTCTTTTAAGCAGTTATAATCAATTGCCGACTGCGAAATTGTAAGAAAACACAACTTATGTACCATAAGGTTCTGAAAACTTGCGAGTCCTTTCATTTGATCCCTTAGGATTCATGTCCATGCTTTTGACCTATAAGGATCCATATCCATGCTTTGATCCCAAAAGATCCAATCCTTAGTTTTAAAGTGCATGCATCGTGAGTGATGTGCGCATCACATATGGAATTTAGCATCGGGATGTGTGATGCGTGCAGGTGCCAAGATGCGGTGTTGATGCGTCCGATGCGAGCTGATGCAAGCTGATGCGTGATGCAATGGATGCGAGCGCATCATGGCTAAGAGACAAGAAACGGAGGAAGCAATTTTTTTTAAAAACTCATAATATATAATAAATGAATATACAGTTTTTGAAAGTATTTATATTAATTTATATTTTGTCCAATAATTCCATATATTTTTATATGTGTGTGTATATAGTATTATACAATACGGCACAAATTATGTTGATGATATGATATTTTGGATAAATAACTACCTTATATTATACAAATGTTATTATAATGGTAATATAAGTAATAAAAATGTTATATTTATTTCAAAGAATGACCAATTTATATGAATTTAATAATAATAACATATCCTTTTAAAAAATATCCATGTATGTGGTTTTCATAACTTTATTCTAAATAAATATCTACTTTATACTAGTTTTATTATATTTATGAGATAGTAACACATATGTTGACATGAGTTTGTGAATGTATTGTGTTTGCTATCATTTTGTGGATTACTCCCTTCGTCCCGATTATTTGGTCCATGTTTCCTTTTTGGGGTGTCCCATTTATATGGTCCATTATCTAAATTTAGTATTGTTTTTTGCATGTTTTTACAAATTTACCCTTATAAATTGAACATAATTAATAGAGTTATTATTAATAGTTAATGCTAAATAAGAGTAATTTAGTAGATTTGTTCAAATATTTAATGTATTCATAAATGAGTTTTGACATTCGTGCAAGTTAAAACTGGACCAAATAAATGGGACGGAGGGAGTATTTGTTTATTGACTTTATATATATGATTTATACTTGATATATCTACTCTTGAAATTGTAAATTTGAATAATAAATATAATGTAAATATTATTTATAGATGTTTTATTAAACGGTCACATCGTATTCTTGATGCGCTCACAATCACATTTTGCATCATTGCATCGGGTTTTGGGGCCTCATCGCATCACCTTGCATCTCGCATTTTAATACTAATCCATACATTTTCATACAAAATAACACATTAACAACAATGATTATAACCTAACAACATGCTTGCACATAAAGAAACCCACCACTTATCTTGCAACGTAGAAAACCTTGTTTAGGAGTTCTCTTAACTTTAGGGAATGTGTTGTGTGTAGTTTGATAAAGATTTATGTTTCTATTTATAGTGGAAAAAGTATGAACATAGCCTTGCAACCTCACCATATAGGTTTGCTTTGTCAATGGTCGATGCATGTCCGCCACGTGTGCAGTATAGCCATGCTTAGTCACTTTAGTCTAGGATAGGTCTTTCTTAGTCAATAAGTATGTCAATGCATGTTTGCGAAGTATGATACATAGCTGCGCTTAGTCACCCTAGCCTAGATTAGGTTTGCTTTGTCAATGGTTGACAATTACAACTATTATATATTATTAGATGTTAGCCATCTAACATGTGTACTCAATTATAACCATTCATTTCTATTAGTAGTGTATTGGAAGTGTGGTTGAGCTTTCATCTTTATTACTAGATTTACACCCGTGCGCGTTGCGCAAACATATATTCTTCAAAATAATATACAAATAATTTAATTTAAAATATCATGGTAATAATATTATATACTTTATTGAATAATAACTTATTTTTTAATGAATATATTATTGTAGTTCGCTTAAAATATTACTAATTACATATTATAAAAATTTATAAAAAATACGTACTAAACTTGTCTAATATATTATCACCACATATATTATTCATTCAGAGTTGTACTCAAAATAAAAGTATTTAAATTTACACTCTTAACATTTGTCAACTTTACAAACATAACATAGTGCTTACAAAATTATAATTTTAACTCACAATATTTGTCTAGATTTTTACTTTAATATCTTACACGAAAAATTATAGTTTAATTTCTAAGTTAGTTCATTTTATCGACTCAATGTCTAATATTTATAAAATTATAAATGTTAGGTTCTTGTAAAATAAAATAAATATTATAAATTAAATGTGATGATTCCTAAAAATAAAAACTCTAAAGTTAATGTTCTTAATAATTGCATTTATTCAATTTGCTCATAATATATTATATATATTGATATATTTTAAGTATAATTGTAGAAATAATATTAATTTATTTAATATTTTTTTAATATGTTCACGCTTTTCAAAAATTTTGGAGGGAAAAGCTGGAACTCCTTTAGTATATTATATAGATTTTTAGAAGTATCTTAGTAGTAACACATGACTTTAACCAAAATTTGTTATTTTTAGAAAATTGGGTCGTTACACTTCCAATCCCGAATGATTCATGTGCATGACCCCGAATGATCTATTTATTTCAATACAAATAATACATAAGCAATAATCATATTAACGATATTGCTTATACATAAGAGAAACCCACCTCTCTTCCTTCTTGCTAAAAGAAAGTAATATTGCTTAGCTCATTCTCAATGTACTTTGTTTTGCTTAATGATTTTGAGAAAAATCCCACCCAACCTTTTATACTTTTAATTCTTAGACTAGGATGGATAAATAATCAAGAATAACCTTGATGATTCATCAATAATAGCATTGATTATTCATGGCATTTAGTAAACTAACTTGTGTGAGTTCTCATAATAACCACTCATTAAATTTGATTAGAGAATATCCTAACATCATTAACAATATTGATACAATATCAAACTCTGTTCTATTAAATCATGAGCTTTTAATGATCTCAAAGCATTTGTTCTTCATTAGTAGTAATTTATGGAATCCTATTTCTCAGTTATGCGAGAGGTGATACACACTATTTGCTGTATATTTACGATCGCCTTAGGAATATGCTGCTAGATGGATCAGAAGAGAAGCTTAAAGAGGCAAGCTCTTTGATCTTTTTCATTATTTGGTATTATTTAATTTAAGTCTTTTATTATTTTTCCAATTAATTATTTGGGTACAAAATTTATTCGCCGTGCACGGGTTGCGTCCTTGCATGGGCTTTAGTTAGGATTTTAGCATGTTCATATTTATTTTGAGCCGTGGTCAGTTTGGTTTTGTCAAGTGTTAATATTTGCATCATAATTGTGGTCTCAGTTGAGGATTCCTATTAATAATATTCTTCTTGCCTCACCGTACCTCCATCAATACTCTACACTTTTTTGATTTTATGCTTAAATTGATGGAAGCATGAGATAGTTTGCCATGGTTATTAGTACATTCTAATTGATAGCATTTGGATAGGCCTTCGAAAAGAGCAACCTTAAATGCAATAGGCTTTACAAGAAAGCGGTGCTGATGGAGTATTCTTACCTTTCCATAGACAGGTATAGTTTTTTACTAGTCACTTTGTGCTGATGAGGAAGAAATGAAACTAGTGATCTTACTACTTTTTGAAATGATATTGCAGGATTATGGATGCTGAACTCAACACTCAACAGCTAGCATTTGCTTATGTAAGTTTTTCTATAATGATCTTACCCACGGTGACTAGTTGTGCACAACGTGAACATGAAGGATGTACAGCCCAATGTCAATATAAAGGGCGTTTAGTCCAACATAATAACTTATAATGTGAAGTCATACACATCAAACAATTCATATCAACAACATAATTAAATGAATCCCACACCAGAGATTTGATGAACTAGATAGTAACTTGAGCAGGATTAAAGATTAGACTATTGTCCTACTTGCGCCACACCCTGAGCCATTTTCCGAATTGGGTAGGTACAAACTTGTGAATGAATGCTTGCATTATGCTACATTCAGAGGAAATAAAATTTAATTAAAATTGATGACTCATCACTTACAAGGAGATGACTAATCACTTAAAACATGTGTAGTGTTGTGATTAAAAGCTTCAACATTTAGTTTTGATATATATAGATATGCTTACCAATATAGCTTTGGCGAGTCATGTAGCTTTGTTGATTCATCCCATGCAGTGAATGTATTCTTAAGTATTAAGTTTTCTTATGTAATATGTTTGGTGTTATGTTTTTGTCCATTCAATTATTATTTATTTATATAATTGTTATTATTAGTTATAGTTATAATATTAGTTTATTTAGATATTGCATCTTAAGAAATTTTATATAATTCCATTTAGCTCTATTTATTTATTTATATTATATAGTATTATCCCTAAAATTATATAAAATATCCACATATTTATGAGATTAAAATTTAAATACTTATGCATGTTTAAGACTGGAAATTCTTAGTTCTTAAAGTATACATTTTGTATTCTAGAGCCCAATTTAGATTAATAAGATTCTAAAGATAATATACGAAGTATTTTGGAAATGGGTTGTGATATTAACTTTTGCCTAATTTTTCTTTACCATTTTTTTGTTTAAAATAATTTGAATTGTTTTTCATGCAGGCACTCTATGAATGGAGGGATAAGGTTGCTCGTGCAAAAGATAAGTCTACTTGACCTTGGTATTTATCTCTTTCCTTAGATTCTCCGTTACATGTTGATTTCTGTCTAACTCACCTCTTTTTGCATTTCTTCTTGTGTGGAAAAAGTTATGCAGATCCCTTCGGATAAAAGCCATTTGATTCGCACTGTGCGGGAAAAGTGCAAACATGTTGAGGATACTTTTGATGAACTTCAGGAAATCATTAACCGCCCACACTCTCATGATCTTGAGGAACACCATAAGATTTACATGGATAAATGCTCAAGCTCGGTAACTGTTCGTTTAGTGGTTACTCCATTGCACAATTACTCTGTTGAAACAACAATTTGTTCTTTTTCAGGCTAAACAAAGAAGGAAGACAAGGACTGCAAATAGACAATGAGCTTGTTGAATTGCTTGGCATGCATTCACATGTAAGTTCTTGTCCATTTGCTGTTGAATTATTATTTTCCTTTGGGATGTTATAGTTGCTATTTCAATCTAGAATGATCTGTGTTGAGAAATGAGATGCAAGTTCTCTGTAACATAGGTATTAACTCCATCTTCAAAGTAGATAATTATTTGAAATAAAATCTACCCAATATAACATGGAAACATAAATATTACACTAAGAATAATGGTAAGTATAAATGATTAAAAGCATGTGGTTGGCTGCAATTTAAATTGTTTTTCATATGTTTGCTTAGGTACACGGCTTATGCTGGCGGAGTGGTAACCGATTTAGAGAAGATAAATCAGCATGCAGCGGCCCTGGCATTCTCGCAGCAAGAATCATTGACAGTTTGAGATTTCCTAGCATTACTAAGTCCAACAAATTGTTCATTGCAAAATGATATCCACTGTGAGCCATCAAACTCAATATATTCTAAAATAGAAATATTTCACTAGTCATGATTGTGAAGTCTTGGGCTATAAAGATCATGTTTTCTTGCATGGTTCTTAGCTTTAAGGTGGAGGAATTAATCGTAGATTTATGGTGGAGGCTTATTGTGAGATTTTGATTTGTGATACAAGGGAGTTAGTTAAGAAATTGAATTTTGAAAAATTTAATTGCGTATCTCAGAATAACAAATAAAATAGCATATCAAACAGCTAAAGTCTTTAAGTCCTAATATTGGCAAAAACTTGCGTTAGGCAGGCTTAAACGGTTTAGGCGGGTTTTATCCTACCCAAATGGGTTCACCCATCCTAAATAGGGTATATTATATGGGTTTGGGCTTGGGTTAATGGATAAAACTCGCCTAAAGGTTGGGTTAATGGATAAAACCCGCCTAAATCGTTTAGGTCTGCCTAACCCAAGACTTTCCCCTAATATTTATAGAAGCGAATCACTCTTGATACATTTATAAGTAATAGAAGGCGATGCAAAAATTGATTATAATTTAATTGAATATTGTAAGTTCAACTTTAGTGTTTGTATACAGCGTGAACTCGGTATTTATTTATTTTAAAATCTCATAGATTCGGTGTGAACTAGATATCATTTAGGTCTCCGAAAGCAAGCTGGAATTCGTTCCATATCACTTGTGCTATTTACCGAGTTCAAGATAGAATTCTCATATTTTAATTTATTTCCAAAATTAGACTTCAATTAGGGCACCGAATGCAAGCTGGAATGCAATCAATTTAAATGGTTTTAATTTAGTTAACAAATCATGTTGGAATTTAATTTAAGGGTAAATAGGGGAGAATATCCTAAACTATTGACGTTTTAGGAATAATACCTCAATCTATTTCAATAATTTAAAAATATCTTAATCTTTACTTTCATTTATGAATTACACCCTAATTTATTGATATTTAGGGAAAATACCCAATGTATTATTATTAGTTAAAAATACCTCAATCTTTAATTTCGTTTATTAATTATACCAAAACAAGAAATATTATTGGCTCACGCAATAATGGAGGTCAAAATAACTATCATCATTCGTATTAAATTAATGTACTAAATAATCAATATTTGTTATATATTCAAAAAAATTTATCTTCCGAAAAGTATTTAAAACTTCTTGTTCTGCTCTTTTTTTTATTTCCTTTGGTTGCTTCAATTCCTTATTTTTTTCTCTCAATGCATATTATGACTTGTGATCTTGTATCGAAATGAATGCACCTTCGTCTTGGATTGGACATTACACCAATCGAAGGAAACAAGAAAAAGAGTAGAACATGAAGTTTAAATACTTTTCAAAATATATAGAAAATATTGATTACTTAATAAATTAAATTTAATACAGACGAAGATAGTGATTTTGGCTGCCATCTTTGTGTGAGCTAATAATATTTCTCGTTTTGGTATAATTCATAAAGATTGAGATATTTTTAATTAATAATAATACATTGGGGCATATTTTCAAAATATTAATAGATCAGGGTATAATTTATAAATAAATGTAAAAACTGAGATATTTTTAACTTATAAAAATAGATTAGAATATTTTTCCGAAAATGCCAATATTTTAGGATATTTTTTCTATTTACCCTTAATTTAATTACACAAATCTTTGCTATTTTTTAGCTTTTTTTTTTCTTTTTCGCAAGGGTGTCTATTAGTTGCTTTTGAACTTAATTTTTTGCTACTAAAAATTATTTCCTCTTAAGATTATTTTGGCCGTTTTTACACGTGAAAAAACAAAACCGCCTTCGCAAATCACAACACAAACATCAATCGAAATCAAATACCTGCAATCTTCGTTGCTTCAATCTTCAATGGCGGATTGGACTACTCTCCCCGCCGAGCTCCTCCACCTCATCACGCAACACCTCTCCACCCCAACCGATCTCCTCCGCTTCCGCTCCGTCTGTGCCACCTGGCGCAATGCCGCCCCATCATTACTCTCCTCCGCGGGCAGCTTCACTATTCTCCCCAATTCCGGGATCTCCGACGCCAGCTGGGGTTTCTTCCTCTCGAAACGCACTGTCTATTCTCTCCAATCACCTTCTCCCGGTCATTCCTCATGGATCGTAAAATTGGATCGGGACAACCCGGTCCAAATGCGTTTTCTCCACCCGCTCGATCGATTCCAATTCAAACCCTTGCCAAGTGCTTTCCCTAGGGAGTTCAGTTTTCTCAATTTTAGGGTTACGGAATTGGGGGATGAATACGCGTTGCAGTATATCAATTTCCGGCCGACGGCGAATTCGATTGGAGAGGCGGGAAGCCTCTACATGGAAAAAGTTGCGGTTCTGAATAGAGGTAGCGGCGGATTCGTGCTCCTGACTATTCATATTACCGGAAAATTGGTGGTGTACAAGTCCGGTGATGAGAAATGTAGGCTCATTAATGATTTAACTTCGCCCTATGATGATGTGATCCTCTGTGGAGGAAAATTCTACGCCGTTGATAACACGGGCAGGATTGTTTTTGTCAACACTGACGATTTCAATGTGACTACCGTCGCGGCTTCTATTTTTGGTGGCGACAAAAAGGTTCTTGTGGATTATGATGGGGATTTGTTGTTGGTGGACAAGTATTTGAGCTTTGAACCAGCTGATGACTTGGGTTTCAACGAGGGAATGGAGTTTTACGAGGAGTTTGACTCGTTTATGATCGAGAGAACTGCGGAGTTTAAGGTGTTCAGGCTGAGTGGAAGCTCAGGCAACAAGAGATGGATAGAAACCACTGATTTGGGGGATAAGATGTTGTTCTTGAGTTGTAACTCCGCCTTCTTAGCTTCGGCTGCTGAAACTTATGGAGATGTGAAGTGTAAGGGAAATTGTATACTATTTACTGACCAATATTGCAGTAGGGAGGATGATGAGGGGTTGAAGGTTTGCAGTGTTGGAGTTTTTGATTTGGAGAGTGGGAGTATTGACACAGTTGATGATCACATTGGTTGTTCTAGGATGTTTTGGCCCCCTCCAGATTGGGTTTATTCGACTACATGTATAGAAGTAAGCTCTGTTTTGCATTTGCCAAATTGAGCTTTAAACACTGTTTATTGTGGCTGATTCTTGAAGTTAATTGATTGAAATTCTGATCTCTGTTTTCTCTGCAGGCTAGGCTGAATCAAATGAACATCTGATGCTATTGTGGATGAGTTGGCTTTCTTGGTCCTGGTATATTATCTTTATTGTTGATCAATCTATAAATTGCTACTTCATAAAGTTCACTTTTCTACCTAATATAATATAATTATTGACTAGATCTACACCTGTTCGATGCACGAATGTAATGTCTTAATTTATAATATTACGATATAATTAATAAAATTATATATTTTAGATTTTTTTAAAAAAATAAACTGTCGATTTATGACTCAAAAGATAATTTAATTATCGATTCAGAACCAGAAAGATCAAATAATTCTCTATCCAAGACCTGATATTGAGGTCCTAATTGAGAATTGTATGATATTCCAGGTTCTGGATTGAGAATTATGTAATCTTTCAAGTCCTGAGTTGAGAATTAATCTTTCAGGGTCTTAAATCGATAATTAAATTATCTTTTGAGTCCTGGATCCATAAAACTATATTATATTATTAATCATTTCCTACATTCATCATTACATCTAAATATTGATACAAGTGTAATAAAAGTGAAAAGAAATAAATCAAAGACAATGCCTACAAAAATTAGAGTTTAACTTACAGAATTATCTCATAAAAGATTTTATTTAGACTGATCTAATATTTTTTTTAAAAAAAAGTTACAAACGTAATATGTTTATTTTCATTATTTTATATATATATACACTATAATTGAATAGATAGTAAATAAAAAATATAATATAAAGTTGTTGGTTAACTTGGGTTTGATGTTTTTTGGAAGGAAATTGGCAATGATGTAATAAAATGTACTCTCTCCGTCCCGTCAGATTAGTCCATATTTTCATTTTCGTCTGTCCCACCAGATTAGTCTACTTTCCTAAAATAGAGAAAAATCTCCTCACATCAATAAAATATTAATTCCACTACACTCACAAACATTGGTTTCTGTGCCGAAATCAAACTGGAATAATATAATGGGACGGAGGGAGTAACTACTTTTTCATTTAGTATATTTATAGATTGTAGATTCGGTTCTAATTATGATTCATATCTGAAGACGCAGTGTTGAGAGTGTTGATTCAGTAGTTATATTAACAACAGTATTTGCCATAATCCCACATAGTCAAACTCTATGTTTGGCATATCAGCAAAAATAGATTTGGACAGAAATCACACATATTTTAAAGGATAAACTGCTGAAAATCATCAACATTTCATATCAACAAAGATGTAGACTACCCAAGTTCAGTACTAAACAAACTTACACAGGCACACAGCCATGCAAATTAAAACTGCGTTAAATAAAATAAACCCTAACTTGTCAAAGTGCTAAGAGCATGGTCAAAACTTCAAAAGGTAAATAAATACCTAAGCTAAGAAAATATACAGGATATATATAAATACCCTAACTTGTAGTCAAGTGCTAAGAGCATGTCTCCGGCTAGCTCTCGAACCTGAATGCTCAGTTGATCAGTCGCGTTCTGGAGCGTCCCAAGGGACTCTCCTAGAGCCAAGATTCCCAGCATAGGACCAGAGCTTATCCAGATCAGAAGGCACAACTTTGTCGAATTTATGATTGGGGACTCTTATCATCTGGCCACTCTTGTTTATTGGAGTTACAGACCTCCTCGGGCTGCTGGGCAGGGGTGGGGATGAGCAAAACGTTGGAGTGGCGAATGGAGACGCGTAGGGTGTGTGCTGAATCGAGAAGGGACTTGGGGACATCTTCTTTTGAATGGGAAGGCCATTGAAACCTCCTCCCCTTCCGAAAACTGACAGAGACTCTGCTGCAGCACAGCGCCTTGTGGCATCATCCACGAACAAGACATCATCAATCCTAGCGATTATGTTGAATGCTAAACTCTCCATTACTCTCGAATAGCTTTCTAGGATAGAGTGCCCTACATCCTGTAAGAGAATCTTAATGTTCTAATCTAAGCAAATGAAAGGTCAAAATCATAGAAGTAGAATTTGATTAATCACCTTGTTGTACTGAATTTTGCTCATATCTAGAGCTGTTTGTGGTAGACCGGGAAAACGAAGCCTAAGACTGTGCAGCAATGTTTCAGCACGTTGAGCCAGAAACTGATTCTTTTCTCCTTCAACAAAACCCTTCACCTTACCACCCCACGACATCCGTTTAGACTTGGGATCAGTAGGGTGTTTCTTCTTATCTTTCAACCTCCACACATGAACAGCTGCCTCCATACGATTTGCCACGTCTAGCGTGTGATGCTCGGTCGACAAATCCAGGCAATCAAGAAGGCATTCAGGTGAGAACTGATCGGCTGTTATGTAGCGGTAGATGATATCACCCAAACAATCCCTTCCATTCTGCAGGAATACTAGCACAGTTAGGAATCAAGAAAGCATTATAGGAAGATGATCGAGCAAATGGAGAGAGATCATCACCTTGGGCAATGTTTCAATATATGCGGTTGGAATGTCCATCTCCGCCAGCACATTGCTATTTATGGCTAATGCTGCTTTCAAAATCTGGTTTGTGCAGTCTCTGCATTGTTGCAACCTCTTCCTCGACTCCTCGGACAGACCCTTCCCTGGGACCTTAGGGCATGGGAGCCACCATTTCTCTTCCTGTCTAACTGAAGGTCTACCAGAAATTGCACCTGATGGATACTTATCGCAATCATCCACAGCTATTCCACGATCAACGTACCAAAACTCCGTTTCACAAAACCCATCAAGAATGCTTATCATCATCGCATCTAGCTTCTTGAGTGCCGGCAGATTCATGTACAAGTCAGAACGCGGTCTCGTCGCCATCACCTCGTACGTTCCACCACCGGGAAATTGCTGCACCGAGGGAACGAGTTCCACAATGGAATCACTCACAGACAAGAGCCATTCCATTTCTCTGCACCACATTGCCTTCTTTTGTGGAGCCATTGGCTCCAGCCTCCAGAGTTCCCCAAATACAGTAGCTACAGTCACAAAACAAAGTCTATAAAAACTCTCCATTGCAAAACATTAAACAACCAAAGTTAGTTAAATTTGTGTTAGGAGATAAATGTACCAGAGAGATTGGTGATTGCATTTGAAATGGCTAGGGCAGTGCAAACTCCTTTGCCTCCTCCCGACATGTCTTCACCGAGAAGAAGCTTAGCAAATCTTTCCTTCATCATCTCGATCTCTAAAATTGACGAATATAAGAGAACTATTCCAAATGTTGCTATGATTAATAGCAATCTTATGCAAATCCACTCATCATAGCATATTTTAGACAGACAAATTTGTGTTATCAAGCATATATCATCTGGTTTCCACCAAATGTATCAAATTCAAATCAAAGATATGAATTCCCATAAATACAGCCAGGAAATTTAACAGGCACGAGTTAGATCGGCGAATCCGCAAACGAAATCAATTAATATTAATAAATTTTAAAAATCTGAACAACAATCCATAAACCATAGAATTCATCAACTCAACTTCAGATTTTCAATAACTTCACGCGAAATTCGCATAAAATAGGCACGAACCTGACGAATCAGAGCAACGTTTGGGCGGCTTCTCGTCCCAAACAACCACATCCTTGCCTCCGATGACGGGGAAACTAAATGTAGGCGTCAACGACGCCGAACCGCCAGCAGCGAAGGGGGAAAACCCCGCAGAACTCGACGCGCCGCCGCTCTCATCCTCCTCTACTTCGCCATTCGAGCTCTCCGACTCGCTGACGTCGGCGCTCAGGCTGTAGCTCCCGCACCTCTCCTCACTGTCTTCCTCCGACGACACACTCCCCATCGATTAATAAAAGCTCTAGACGGAATAAAAACAAAATATGAGAGCGGAATTGCAGAGATCTCAGATGCACACTACCCGCATTTCACTTACAGAGAAGCAAGCGTAGTGCTTCCGTTACCTGATAAATTCTTGCAGTACAGAATGATGGTGAAGAATGAATTGAAGATGGAGAGTAAGAAAAGTAAAAGCCGACAAGTATAAAAGCGAAGCAGCAGAGACACACACAGTCTCTCCCTCTCTCTCTCTCTCTCTCTCTCTCTCTATATATATATATATATATATATATATATGTATATATAGTCTATAGGTACACCTAATGTCCATTCTCTCACTATATGTATAGGTGTATGTAATTTTGAGGTGACGGCGTCAAGAGGCAAGGCGTGGGTCTCAACGGTAAATTTGACGTTAGTCGTATTATTTTCAATTTTAGTGGTAGATATCTAGAAATAAGTTATCTGAAAATTAAGCCTGCCAACATAAGGAAATTAATTAATGTATTAACTTAAAAAGATTTACCTCAAAAAAAAAACCTCAAAAATGTATTGAAATTCACGACCAAAACTGCAGTTATACAGTATGCTTCAAACGGCGTTAACTGTTTATTTTAACAGGGGAGTAATATTTTTGGTCGCTGGTTGTCGCGGCATCAGGGGCCTTTTAGACTTTGCACCTACAAAAATTATGGATTTTCGCGGCAGATTTGGAAAATAAACCCATTCTATAATGAATTAATATTTAATTAAACCTATTTTTTTTACCAATGCCAAAAGTAAATGTTCATTTGGGTTTTTAATTTGGATAAAATAATGAATTATACTTGACAGTAAAATTGTAAAACAAAAATTTGTTTGAGATTATTTTAATTGTTTATTTATTTTTTTGCTAAAATGTGACATAAAAATATATTTGGATCAAAATACAGAATTCGCTTACTATCTCACAAAAGAACACTATCTGGCATAAAACTCACCCAAATTGTAGTCCTTTTATCCCGGTTAAAATGGCACTTTTCTTTTGGCTACGAGAATTAAGGGTAAAGAATTATTGAATTTAAAAAATTAATTAATTCAAATAGGACGTTCGATTCGGTAAATGTAACAATTTAAATGGGACAGAGGGAGTAATATTTTTATTTGAATTTTTGAGTGGATGAATATAATTTACTATTTCACATTAGATAACTAACAACCAAAAATCTACGCAGAAACTTAGGAAGCATATTAAATGTCGTTGAAAATGTAATATGTCTTTTCAAATATATTATTCTAATTCCCTTTTCGCCCTTGCAATTAATGAGTCAAATTAAATTTCTCATTGAAACTAGTATTCATCAATAAGGATGTTTCAACGATTTCAATAATATGCAATGTGATTTCATTTTTATTTATTTTAAAAAGCATGCAATGAGTGATATTTCAATAATCAATATTAATTCGTGTATTTAAATAATTGGATAAATATTAATGGTTGTAGTTTTGCTAAAATTAAATTCCAATTTTGCCTTAAACCGTCGTCATTTACTGTGTGGAGTTGAATACGAATAATTGATGTTAATGAGGTGCGACTGTTGGGGAATTTAAATTAAACATCAATAATTCATGTAATTAAAAACCATAAATGTTGCAGACAATTTCCAAACGTCATAAACTCGTATTCATAAATGTTTTTTTTTTTTGTTTTTTTTCTCATGTGAATAAAAAAACATGTTTATTTGAACCGCACGAACGTAGATAGAGTCGACGTACTTGTAATAAGAGGTCCTCACATATTTAAATTTTATCTATAAATATGTGAAATTTGAGAAACAAATAATTAAATACTCCCTCCGTCCCACCTCAATTGTCCCACTTTCCCTTTTCGTCCGTTCCACCTCAAATTCAATTGTCTCATTACTTAAAAAGACAATTTTTTCACACTCAATAATAAAATATTAATTTCACTCAACTTACTTTACATTCACACTCCTTGAATATTGTGCCCAAAGTCACCGGGACAATTCAGCCGGGACGAGGGAGTAAATAAAATTGAAGAAAAATAAAAATTCTTTGATGTGGTGGGTTTGGAAGGAATCTGGATGGCGTTGCGTGTGGAAGAGAGTAAACGGCGTATTTTTTTTTTTTTTTTTTTTGTAATAATAAAAAAGAAAAAGAAAAGGGGAGAATGTTTGAGACGGGCGTCCACACGGTTAGAAAGATGAGCGCAAAATCCTAGGCGTTGGATCGGAGAATCCGATGGGATGTGGGGATTAATACTTTTCTTTTCTATATTTATTTATCAATCTAGGGCATCAATATTCGGATTGAGAATTTTAAAATTTTATATATCGTAAAAATTTATTTTTCTGAATCCTGAATTATTTTTGAGATTTTGAATTGATAATACTCTTCTTTTTTCTCCATTATTATTTGCACTTGTCTTAAACAGAGATGACTACGTGCCGAGTTACGAGTATAGTGACTTGAGTATGGTGTGGCCCAACTTGAGCTTGACTTGAAAATTCTATGTTGAAGCTTGATTTGGTGTCAAAATTGTCGAGCTTGACTCATCGATTTTGACAACTTATTTTACATTTTATTAAAAAAAATTTAAATTATTTATTATTAAGTAATAAATTTAAGATTAAAATTTTTGATGATACTACCTCCGTCCAGGTACAATTGGCCATCTTCATTTCGGCACGACAATTAAGAATTGTGAGTGTATGTGGAATTAATATTTTATTGTTTAGTGTAAAAAAGTTATCATTTTTAAAAATTGATCAATTTGGTTGGGACGTCCGATTTGGTAGATGAACCAATCTAAAAGGAACGGAGTGAGTATTAAATTTGATAAGACTCGTAAATCTAGCTCAACTCGGGTTCCATAAATCTCGCGATCAAATTGAATATTATGAAACTCGAGCTCAATTCAATATTAATTAAGTGAATTTTAATTTTTTTTCGAGCTGATCCGAGTAAATCACGAGCCAGCTTAACTATCTCACCTCTACCCCCAACAATCAAACTTTTCCATGAATTCGCCAACACAAAAATTACAAATCTTACTATCAATAATATTTTTTAAAAATGAAAAAAAAAATCCATAACCATTTTGGGACCATGAAATGGACGACATATTGCAAAATTGATGAATGTTATTATTTAAGACCGGTCTTAATTAATTTTATCAAATAATAGAAGTCCATATTTGATTCATGCATTTATTTTGTACTATGGATAATTGAGTTTATTTGAAGTCAACAATTAATTCATATAATAATTTTAATCAAAAGAAGCTCAAATTCAATTTTTTTTCCTTTCCCTCTATCGCTGCAAGTGGCTTTATCGAATATTAAAAATTAAAAATATCAAAACCCATGTTTTTTTTTAATTAAAAAAAAAGGCAACATTCAAATTCTCGAAAAAATCGCATGGACAAAGGAGGAACACGATCATGGATCGTACTTGAACTTTCTAATTCGGGTATGGGTGATGAAATGGAAGATCCATTTGATTCGAATCCAATAATCGGATCCTGGCTTTTTGGACCAGCGGATCTTGCCCACGTAGCAAAATCCAAATCCAAGTTTGACCCGATTTGAATTCTTATGGCTCGGTTTGAATGGCATTTCCGTAATTGAAAAAAATGAATATTTCGAAATGTATATATGTAGTTTTTTTTTTCCAACTTAAAATATACTACCTCGGTCCCATTTATTTGGTCATGTTTTAACTTGCATGAATGTCAAAATTCATTTATATGAATACATTAAATATTTGAACAAATTTTCTGAATTACCCTTATTTAGTAATAACTATTACTAATAACTCTATTAATTATGTTCAATTTATAAGGATAAATTTGTAAATACATGCAAAAAACAATACTAAATTTAGATAATGGACCATATAAATGAAACACTCAAAAAAAGAAACATACACCAAATAATGAGAATTGAGGGAGTATTTGGATATGGGAAAAGGTCGAGTGACAATTATAGAATGAAAATACTCAAATAATAAGAGTGATTGAAATAAAATAAAAAACAATCTTGGAAATCGAGGAATGAAAATTGGAAATAAATTGGAGAGTGGTGGATATTAGTTATCTAAAAAGATTCAAAATATATATTTGGTATAGTTATTATTATGGACATGGGAATCTCGTGATCAAAGAATAATGTAATGTCTGCACATTTTATTTGAATTTGAAGAGCTCATTTATTTTGGTAGATATTAGAAAGATTGAACTAAGAAATGTTGGGGTTTAGAAGAAAATTAGTATTATAAGCCTTCAAATATATCTTAAATTATGCATATTTTTTCAGATTTATTCCAGACTATACGAATGTTTCAAATTCATCTCAAACTATTTAAGATTGTACAAATATATTCTGAAACATTTTTTTTTTCAATCGACGGAAAGCCAACTATATTGTTGGAAATCCAAGTCATACATAATGAGTTATCATGACAAACATTCAAATCTAAAAATTTAATTTGTTGATTTGAATTCCCGACAATAAAATTAAATTTTCTGTTGATGAAAAAAAAAATATTTGGCATACATTTGCATAGTTTTGAATAGTTTGGGATAAATTTGAAACAATCAAGTAATTTGAGATAAATTTGAAAAAATATATATAGTTTCCTATATTTTTACTATTAACCTTACATCAAGTTAGACTGCATAATTACGATTAAAAAAATTAGATGTGAGATAATTAATCTTAAAACATACTGATTATTTATTTCGATGAGTAAAGTGCATTAAAATCTTTATCTCTATATATATTAAAATAATACCGGAGGTAATTTATGGTAATATTCACTTACATTAAATGCTCATTAATTTGACATTTTAGTTTATTAATTATTTTTGAAAATATTCCATATATATAATACTTTGGTTAGATTTTTTGTAGATAAAAATGATAATAATATTATATAGATTTGATTCTAGAACAAGATTTAGATTAATCACAAATAATATATGCAATTAATCTATATCTAAAAACATTTTATAAATAATATAAAAAATATATTAAAGTCTATATACATTCTAATTTATCTTTATATTGGGAAAACATATTATAAATTTGTTTATAAAATAAAAAATATTTTTAGATTGATCAATTAAAATATATTTAATTTAAATCGTGAATTTTTTCCTGAAAACGATAATATAATATTAAATAAGATACATCCATTAATGTAAAAATTATTTAAAATATTATTAATAAACTTATAAAATTTATTGAAAATATATTAATCATTTGAAATAATAATAAATAATATTATAAAATTTGTATTATGTAGGATTAATAAGTATTATGATTTTATTTATTCACTTTTTTTTATTTAATTAGCATACTTTATAAATAAAACATTAAATCATTTTCAAATTAATTATGATTAAAAATATTCATATAATTTTTTTAAAATTAAAATATCAAATTAATATTATTTTAATATAAATAATCAAACTTCCCACGTATCGCGTGGGGTGCAATAGTAGTATAAATTGAAAACAATACATTGAATAGACATTCATAGTGACTGTAAAACACGAACGAAAACATATAAAGTGCAATAAAAAAAATTCAAACCTGAAATAATCATTTTCGAAGATGAAATAATACTTTAAATGATTTAATAATTGATCAATCATAAATAAATGTTTCAAGGGTTCAATATATAGTACTATTAGACTATTATTTATTATTATAATTTAATGGTGGATTAAGATATATTTATAAAAAAACAAAGGGGCCTCGAGTGTTAACAATAAAATCGAGAAAAATAAATATGTTTATTATCGATAAATATATAGAAGTATTGATGATCGCGTGCCTAACGTTGCTTCGCCGACTCTGACCATAACCATCATTCTGTTTCTATATATTTAATTTTGCCTATTTAACTACAGTCGGGCCGGGCCGGGCCTAACAAGGGGTGTGGGCCTTTGGAATTTTTATTTAGTTCATGGCTTATTTATATGTAAAAAAACGAAAAGTGGAGCTTTCAAATTAAATACTATCAATTTCTGCACGTTATTGCATGTGGAGCAGCCCACCACACACCACGCAACTAATCATGAAAAACAACTCCATCTCTCTCTCTCTACATGAAATATTCAATTTTTTTTTTTGTTTTGTTTTTGAGTGAGGAAATAAACCATGTGATTGCTATTGACTCAAAAAAAAAAATTTTAAAAAATGCATTAGATTGTAGAAGGGGTCGAATTAATAAACATATATAAAATGACCTACTTTATGCCCTATGTTTTTCCTACAATAATTAAATTCGTATTTTAGTTTCGGTGTGGTTGATTATCCTCAATTATTAATCAGATTTAATAAGTTAATGCATCAACTAATTATAACTCGATGTAGAGACCAAGCTGTTCCCTGCCTTGTAGGTCTTGACTCTTGACATTGTTTCGGATTTCATAGTGGAGTAATTAGAATAATTTGTATAATAATTAATTGATAATGAATTTGAGAATAGATAAGGCTTCCCATTTAAACTGTCGATTCAAGATCTGAAAGATGAGTTAACAATACAGAACCTAAATAATTCTTAATCGAGGACCTAATATTGAGATTCTCAATAGAGAATTGTATGATCTATGGGGTCCTGAATTCAAAATTTTTGTAAACTTTCAGATCCGAGTAGGGGTGAACATTCAGTTTTTGGTTCGATTTTGGCCTGGAAAAAAAAAATCGAACCGAAAAATCGTTTTTTTTCTTCTTGAAACCGAACTGAATAGGAAAAATAACCGAACCGAAATTCCTGTTCAATTTTCGGTTATTAGTTCGGTTATAACCTAAAATTTTACCAAAATCCTAAATTTTCAAAAAATTAAAAAATATTTAAAGTGCACATATCAAATAAAGATCTAAACATAAAATATAAAAAAATAATTATAAGAAAAAGTCATCAATCCATCCAAAAAGATTATCCAATATGAATTACAAGCCAAAATCCAAGTACTAAATTAATAAATGTTTAAAAATATATATATATATATATTATTTAATTAGGGTTTGAATTACGAAGGGATTTTTTAGAAAATTAAAAAATAGGAAAAATAATTATGTATATATATAATATATAAATATTAATATAATATATATAATTTCAGTTTTTTCGGTTTGGATAAAAAAAAAATCGAACCGAAAACTGAAAATCAAATTATTTGAAAAAATATAACCAAATCGAATTAACCGAATTGAAATAACCGAAATTTACTCGATTCGGTTCGATTAAATTTTTGATTTTTTGATTTTTTCTCACCCTTAGATCCGAGAATTAATATTTCAGGTCAAAACACTTTTTCTTTGGGATTTTACAGAAGGCCATATTAACATATTAAACAGAGCGGGCCCAATATAGTTGGGCTCACCATAGCCCGACTCTAGATCCGGGTGCTAACGGGCCAGGATATTTGGGTCAAAGTCCCACCGCCTCATTTTCTTTTTCGTGCATTCTACTAATTTCGGATTTTATTTTTTATTTTTCCGTTTTAGTTGAAGAACATTCTTCGACGCTTAGGATCCAATTCGATTCATCAATACCAAGCAAGATAATCCGCAGAGATTTTATCACAATCTTTTTTCTTTTGTTTTCAAGAATTTGTTGTATATAGCTGATTTAATCCGAGGGAAGGAGTTAATCGCCGAAAATATGCCGAAGAAAATGGGTGTAAACAGCAAAGCCGAAGCGGCTAGGGCAAGGAGGAGCGCCACCGAGTCGGAGCGGAAGGAGCGCGAGACCAAGGAGAAGGAAGACCAGTACTGGCGAGAAGCGGAGGGAGCGAAGCCACGAGCCGCCAAAAAGCGCGAGGAGGAAGCCGAGAAACGAGCCGAGGCGAACGCGCGGAAAGCCGAGGCGCGCCGATTGGCCGAGCTGGAGGAGAAGGAGCTCGAGAAAAGCTTGAAGAAGCCGGATAAGAAGGCCAGTAGGGTGTCGGTGCCCGTGCCCAAGGTGACGGAGGCGGAGCTGAGGCGTCGGAAGGAGGAGGAGCAGGCGGCGATGCAGCTCCGCATGGAGGAGGAGAAGAGGAAGCAGAGTCGGACGGCGGCGGAGGAGGAGTATGAAAGGATGGTGAGCATCGAGAATACAAATCGCGATGATTCGATTATTGAGGCGAGGACGGTCGATGAAGCGCTCGCGCGAATGACTCTGGTGGAAAATTTGCCGGTGGACAGGCATCCAGAGAAGAGGCTGAAGGCGTCGTTTAAGGTATAATTCTTGAATTTTATTAATTTGTTGATTAGCTGTTTTAGATTATGAGATTTTGAAGGGTAGTGTTGGTTGATTTTGCATTATTTTTTTGAGCTTATTTGATCCCATCTACAGAAATTGTGATTCTTCATAGTTGTTTGAGTTATTTAACCTCATCTACATCGTTACAGAAATCCTTTGATTCAATTCTGTTGTTTATATCTGCAGGCTTTTGAAGAAGCCGAGCTACCAAAGTTGAAGGAAGAGAAGCCAGGCCTAACTCACAATCAATACAAGGATATGATTTGGAAACTCTGGAAGAAGTCTCCTGACAACCCCCTTAACCAGGTGAAAATCAATTCCATTTAAATATGATTTTGCTATATCATCTTTAGGTGCTGAACAGTAGAGATAGGTTTGTATTCTGTGGGATGGGAAGTTATTGTTATGGAGTCTGAGCTTCATGCTAGTCGTTTAGGTGTATTTTACGTGGTTAATCAATCAAATAGACATGCCGGATGCTATCCTTCGTGTTTAGACAAATTGAATGCTCTAAATTGCCTTGTGAGATAACTTGAACTGGTTATTTGTGTGTACGAATTAATCAACAGGCCTCGATAAATTGTTTAAAGAATTTCACCTGTGGACTATAGAGGAGAAGTGCTTTTATTTTTTCTGCTCCACTGATATTCTAGTCGTTTTGGTGTATTTGACGTGGTTAATTAACAAAGAGACATGCCGGATGCTATCCTTTGTGTTTAGACAAATTGAATGCTCTAAATTGCCTTGTAAGATAACTTG
>JAPKLW010000348.1:6569-50957 GCA_026898455.1 Plectranthus barbatus | reverse complement strand
ATTGAATGCTCTAAATTGCCTTGTAAGATAACTTGAACTGGTTATTCATGCGTACTAGTTAATCTACAGGCCTCGATATATTGTTTAAAGAATTTCACCTATGGACTATAGAGTAGAAGTGCTCTTATTTTTTCTGCTCCACTGATATTCTTCCTCTTAAGATTGTCTTCAATGGTGGAAGCTGTGTTTGAGATGAACTTTCCTTCCACTTCCTTCATCTAGCAATTCCCATTCATGCAGCGTAGACTCTTTTCTGACTTATCTTTTTCCTCTGTGTCGCGTTATGCTTTGCAAATTTCGCTTGATATAGGCCTCTGATGGTATGTGAGCATTTTATCTGCCCTGTATACCAATGTTAGAAACTCATGCTTTTGCCCAATTATTACCTGCAGATTGCTGAAAAGCCGTAGGCGCATCCTTTTACGATAACCCCAATGCTTTTACTCTGGGACTTGCGGATATGAGCTGCTGTTTCGTATCTGTATGTATCGTTGATGAACTGTGCAAGACAAGCTCTCTGGAGGATTTGCAGTATTCCATCTTGACTCATGCAGTAGATTGTGATAATAAAAAAGCTTATTATGTGAAAAACCAATTTAAATAAGACCTGCATTCTACTAGACCTTTTGGTTTTTTGCAGTGTTTTGCTGCGTGTGATCAGTATTTTGATCGACTTGTAAAAACATGCTCTCCTTCAAAGAAATTATGTGTGAGGTTAGTTATGCGTTGAAGAAATTATTGCAGAAACTTTTGTCACCTTAATTCCTGTAAGAAGCTGCAACTCCCCTTTGTCTCCTCACTCTTAAGTCTGCATTCAATCTAAGCTTCCCTTTTCATGCCAACGCAGAACCGTCCCCAGCTGCGTCGTGTCGTCGTCAAACTGCCATGTTGGGTGTACTATGCCATCAAGTGTCTGTCTCCGTCTTGGCAAAGAAGAGTTGAAGAAGAAGATAAAAAACTACCCAGTTTTGGTAACTCGGGTCGAAGTCGAAGCATTAATGAGCCTGCAGTTGTTTGGTTAATAACAAGTAGAACCAACAATAATGGTGGCGCCAAACCATAATGAAGGAATTCAGAAACCAAATTTCAAAAACCAAAAAAAGGGAATTGTTGATTTAGGATCTGAAAGATAGTTTAATTATCAATTTAGAACCCGAAAGATCAAATGATTCACAATTTAGGACCTGACATTGAGGTATTAGATTGAAAATTTTTGTGATCTTACGGGTCCTGAATTATAAATTTTTAAAAAAAAACCAAAAAAAAGAATTGTCGATTCAAGACCCGAAAAAAAAATTAATTATCGATTCAGGACCCGAAAGATTAAATAATTCACAATCCAAGCCTTGATATTAAGGTCCTAGATTGAAAATTTTTGTGATCTTACAGGTCCTGAATTGATAATTAATCTTTCGAATCCTGAATCGATAATTGAACTATCTTTCGGATCCTGAATTGATAAATTAAAAAAAAAAAACCAAAAAAGAGAATTGTCGATTCAGACCGAAAAATCAAATAATTCACAATCTTGGACCTGATATTCAGGTCCTAGATTGAAAAAAAAAAAAAAGTGTTGTGCTTGCTTATTTATTTCAATGGAGGAGTTAACGCCCGGTAGATAGCTATACTCCCGATTGTATGCTTCCAATTTGGAGCCAGACATGAAACTAAATGCATAAACCAACAGCTATTTATTTGGAGGGACCACTGTTATCAATTATCAGCACCTCTTCAAATTTTTGAAAAAAAAAAATAAAAGGATAGATACAAGTTCGGCAACTTTTTTTTTTCAAGCCTGGTCTGGAGTCAGGAGCTGGATTGTCACTACTAGAGTGACATTCTTGCAATGGGATGCTCGTCATTCGCAGAAACCTCGCCGGCTTGTCATCGGAAGCTTGAGAATGCCTCGGGGGATATTCAGGAGGCTCGGGAGCAGGGCCGCGAGCAGCAGGAGGATTGTAGTTGGATTGAAATCTGATACCTGCAGCAGAGAAATGCTGCTGAGGTTGCTCCAGCTGGTGGTCCGGGAGGGCGATAGCGTGCTCGCGGTTCATGTTCAGCTGGAGGCTGAGGATCCATTTGATGCCAATACGTTTCACATTTATGAAGATATCTGTAAATCCAAGCAGGTTTGAATCTCTTGTAGGAGTTTGAGCATTCTTGAAAGTTGAGGTTTTTGATTGATTCATTGGTTTTGTGTTGTTGTTATAGGTGGAGTTTGAAGTGAAGATTTGTAGTGGAAGCTGCTACGTAGCAGAGCTTGCACACCTAGTTAGAGTAACATTTGCAACTATTCTTGCTGTTGGATGCAGCAGCAGCTGGTAACTTTTCCAACCACTTCCACGACGATGTTAATCGGGCTAATCCATCGGGTTTCGAACTAGCCAAAAATTTTTTGGGCGTAAAATCTTTATCCTAACTCTAATCCGTCGGTTTTTGGGTTAGTCCGTTGAGCAAATGGATTTATGAATTATTTTTATTTTTAATATATTTTTACTCTTAATATTTTTAATAATAAAAAATAAAGAATATATTACTTTTCTCTTATAAAAAATGCAAAACACATTACAAAATTTTATATAATGATAAATTTAACTATTGAAAAAATATATATATTTTTTATTTTAACAATATTTGAATATGCTTTAACTTCATAAATAAATAAATTTAATTATATATTGAATATTTTTGAACTAAATACAATAATATAATTTAAAACTTAATTAATAAATATGATCTTAAATATCAAAAGTAAATTTTAGTCGGGCCAACTCGTCGGATTTATTGCTCAGCCCTGTCAGATCTTGGGTTATTCAGTCTCGGACTATATTTTTTTCGGGTCTAAATATTTTGACCATAACCCGCATTTTTGTTCGGATTAATCGTGTCAACACTCTGGGTTTTGGGCTAAATTGACATCCCTAACCAGCACCACCACGACGTTCTAACTATTCTATCTGCAGCCCGGAAGCGTCGACCGTTGCCAAATACCTGAAAGCACTGCCTCCCACTTGCAAGCTTCTGATAACAGACAGTGCAGGGAGAATACTAGCACAACAAATGGGGACTTCACAGCAAGGCTCCAGCTCCAGAGCATGTCGAACATTCGCGTCGTCTTTATCCGAATCCAGCACCTCTGATCACCATATGTCTAGGCCTCAAGTCAGAAAATCGTGGTCCATGCCATCCACATCAGCATCATCATCATCATCATCAGTCTCCATTCCAATAATGTCGAAACGATCTATCTTGTTGCGAATCGAAGGCTTCACGTATGAGCAAATCAACCATGCTACAGAGAGTCTTGCTGCTGGCATGCTGATCAAAGAAGGTGCAGACAGCCGTCTCTACAAGGCCGTTCTCGAAAACGGCCAGGCGGCTGCAGTGAAGGTTCTGAAGGACTCCGAGGATGCGGAGGAGGCTTTTCTTCGAGAAGTCGAGGTGCTGAGCGGCCTGAAACATGAAAACATCGTCAACATTATCGGATACTGCTACTGCAAAGAAATGTGTGCGGTTGTTTACGGCTCATGCGAATCGAGTCTGCAGCAAAAGCTGAACCAGATGAAGTGGAGTGAGAGAATGCAGGTTGCTGTTGGTGTGGCCAAGGCTTTTGAGTGCCTACATTCTTGCCAACCTCCTATTGTTCATACAGACTTGAATTCATCTAACATCCTCCTTCAAGATGATGGAAGGCCACAGGTAAGATTTCTTTTTTTCATTATTCCAGGTGGGGATGTGTGCACGGGTTGGCCGAAACCAGCAGAACCGGCCAAAATAAATTAGTTTGGCTGGTTTGAGAAAAATGATTGGTCGGGTTGGTTTAAAAAATTTCAAACTGAATGATTTGGTTTGGCTGACGGTTTGAAAGATGAAACTGGCTGTATAAATAAAATTATTTTAAATATAATAATGATAATAAAATATTATATGATAGAAAGCTAGAATATCAATTATATTGATGTATATGTCCGATATTTATATTCTTTTAAATTGCAAATAAATTAACCTATATTAGTTTATTTAATTCTTTCTTGCAACCACGATATTATTTATTTATTTATTACTTATCTTCTATTTATAATTAATCACAAGCGAAATATATATATATATATATATATATATATAGAGAGAGAGTGGATCACATACTAAAAATTAGTTTGTGCTAAATAGGAATGAATCTACACCATTGATCTAAAAAAATCAATGGTTGAGATTAAAACATTTCCCCAGATTTTGTGCTTTTTCGCTTTATAAATCGTGCTTAATCGAATTAAGCACGATTTATAAAGCAATTAAGCACGAACGAAAATTATGCTTAATTTTTTTAATTTTTATGCTTTAATCTCAACCATTGATGCTATCAATCCAATGGCTGAGATTCATTCCTATTTAGCACAAACTTTAATTTTAGCACTTGAGTGAATCTCTCTATATATATATATATATATTAGGTTTTAATTTTTTTTATTCTTTCATTAATATTTAATAATGAAACTGATATACTAATTTTATTTTTTGCAATATTGTTAGTTGAATAATTTCTCAAACTGTTTAAATCGGTCGAACCAAACCGTTTTAATATGGTTTGATTTAAAATAATTACTTGACTGGTTTGGTTTGCGAAAATCTCAAACCGTAACTATTCTTTTGGTCAGTACTGCACCCCTCAAACCGATCTGATTTACCAGCCAAACCGGGCAGTGCACACCCCTTATTCCAAGAACTGAATAATTAAGTCTGCTGCATATAGTTTCTGCATATCTTGTTGGTAAGTAGTTAGTTTTCACTTGTCACTTCCAGTTATCTGATTTCGGAGCTGCAATAGTTCATCGGTCAGCCAGTCGAGCTCCTTCGCGTAGAAGGCCGGCTCACGTAGTCGAGACATTCAGATACTTGGCCCCAGAATACATAATGTATGGCAAAGTTGATGAGAAGGTGGATGTGTATGCTTATGGGATTCTGCTGTTGGAACTCATCACTGGAAAAGAAGCTACTAGAACAAACCAGGCATCAAATCAAGAGAGTTTATTACTTTGGGTAAATCATGCTCAAGAGCAACCAGTTTTCCACTAAAAAAATGCTCATTTTTCTCATTCCATTTTGGTTCTGAGACTTGCAGGCAAGGTCTCTGCTGACATGCGGTCTGTACGAGCGCCTGATTGACCCGAGCCTAAATGAAGACTACGATAATGATGAGATGAAAGCGATGATGATCATTGCGCGGCTCTGTCTCCTGCACTCGTCTTCTAGAAGGCCAACGATGAAAACGGTACATCATCCGCATGATTGCTGATTTATCTCACATCGACCATGGACTTGGCAATATACTACGGAGTATTATATAATAGTGAAACTCCTATCTTCTAACAAGTCGGTTTTGTAGGGAGAAATAAGAATCTTTACAGTGAACACTCCATTCTTGAAATTGATATTAGCATCAAACTTGGTCTGAAAATAACAAACTAAAACCTTTTACTTTGGCAGGTGTTGCAGTTCCTGTTAGAACCGAACTATGTGTTGGAGATACAGAGAAAGAGTGGGGATCTCCATTTCCAAATGGAAACAGAGGATGAGAATGATTTTGGGAGACTTGACTCATCAGATTCTAGTGATGTGGCCTTTAAATAATCTCTCTAGTTGGTTTTTGGAAGTGATGGTGCTTAATGTGCTTTGTACTTGTGTTTTTTGTCTTAAAATATGATGATTTTTCTTAGCAAGAATTGCTGCTCCAGTATCCTTCATCAGTCAAATGTAATTTCCTTGAAAATTTGTCTTGCAATAGAATTTTTAGCAGGATTCTTACTATAAGTAGGACAGACATGAGCATAAAAATTTATTGGTATCTATTTATATTATTGTGCATTATGAAAATACCTGTAATATTATATGCATTCCAAAAATATTCACTACATCATTCTCACACATTTTTTAGAATTATATTATTAATTTTTTCACAAAAAAATAAAGTTGATTGAGATATTTTGTAGAATTAAATATTATAAAACCGACTAGCTTGATAAAAATAAATTGAAAATTTAAGAAATGGGTTTGGAGGTTTGTGTCGACATCGATACCAACTAAAAAATTATAAATAATATTTCGTAATTTAATGGGAAAGAAGGGAGTCCACTACATACATAATTTTGTTTCAATATTTTAAAAAAAATAAATTAACCGGACACCGACCACGGCACCAACACTAATCCACCACCCATTGTCATTTACGTGCAATTATATCATGTACAAACACATTATCACAAGATATACATATCGATAAAGTATTGAATATTGGGTCAATCTGGTTGCATTCATTTACATTACAAAAGATATGAGAAAAAAAATGCAAATAGGGCAAAATATATTGTCATTCATTTATATTTCACGTCCGTCAATTACATTAGGGTAATTCTAAATGCAGCCACGTTTTTTCTCCCTACAGCACCTTTCAAACATATAAAATATGAAATTCCAATTTTAGCCTTGTAACTTTAATTTAAAAAAACTAAATAAAACCCTAGTCAAATAAAAAGCCTCATAAAATAAAATTTGTTTGGGATGCCATCTTCTATTAAAATAAAAACTTAATTTGCGTTGATTTTTATTGTCTTGCAGGTTTATGTGCAGTTATTGTTATTATAAAAGAACTGTTGGGAAACAAGCAAAAATATAAATCTAATTGCCAACATATTTCATTCTTTGCATTCCAAACGCTTGCAGCAATTTTTTGTGAATTCACCTCATGCGCATCCCGTTCATTCTCTGCTCAATTCTGCATTAGCATTCACTAAATGTCTAGCATTAAAGGGTATGTTCGTCATCTTTATTATGACTACAAAGCAGACCACTTCTACGGCTCTATCTCCGACGCGCGGCTCCAAAGTTCACATGGAAGTTGAGAGCGGTAGAGTAGAAGCCTATCTAAAAGCACATCGTTGCATTGATGCGGAATCCATAGAGAGGGAAATAATTATAAAATTAATGAAAAATTAAATGAATGTTATACCACAATTGAGGATTTTAAATTTCCAGGGACAAAAGCCCCCAAGAGAATGTATGGAATCATCTTACGGGGTTTTTATTAATTTTGATAAAAGAATATATCATCAATTTTATAGGGATTTTATTTAAGGATTATATATTTATATGTTAGTTTTTTTATTAAGATTATAAGGATAAAATCGGAATATTATATTTTATATTTTTAAAGGGGCTGTGGGGAGAAAAAATGTGGTTACATTATTCACAAAATCATCCATCATGTAAGTAGGCCCATTGAACCCAATAAATAAGGCCCAACTAATGTCCAAAAATATCAATTAGAATTAAATATGTCAATTTAATTTGAAACCGATAAATTAACTTGAATAATCTGAGTTAAACATTGTTGGTCTCGATATCAAAGTAAGTATAGTGTGCAACATAAATTTTAAGTTTAAACTTGCGCTCACAAACTGGTGGTTCTTGGCCTGTTTGTTTTTCAAAAAACAGTTTGTTAGCGAGTGTGATTTTTATAGTTCAGTTTGAATATACTTCAACACTAAAATGTGTTGAGTTTTAAAACATTTGCAAAAATATAAAAAGCAGTTTAGAACAAGGATTTATAGAGGTTCGAACAACTCGTTCTTCTTCTTCTCTTCATACCGTGGTCTGTAAATTCACTAAGCTTCCATTACAGATTGGTCTCGTGATATATGTCTAGCTGGTAGATGGCAGTGTCTATTAGTCCATTAGCTCACTCGTCCAGACCTCTGGTCTGTAGGATATGAGTCCAGACAACATGAATTGTCTTTTATTATTTCAGTCATTTGGATCGTTTTTAGGGTATCAAAAATAAAACAGATCAAATAAACTAGGCGAATCCTATGCATGCTCTTAATATTTAATTGCAGATGATGGATTTACAAAATACCTGAACTCCAACTTCTGATCTCTATATCTGATTGGTGGCGATGGATTCTGGATGAGAGGATCTGATCAATGCTATTGTGTTCCAGCAGATCTAATCTTCTGATCTGTATTCCTTGTTCCTCGGAGATCTGGTGAGGATACACTATCGAGTTTCACCAAATCCTCAAGAAAGTCGATCAACTTTGATTGTGTAAAATATTAATGTAGCATCTGAGCCTACAACAGAAGGTGAGCTATATGCATGCTCCTAATATTTAATTGCAGATGATGAATTTACGGAATACATGAACTCTAACTTCTAATCTCTATATCTGATTGGCGGCAATGGATTCTGGATGTGTGAATCTGATCAATGTTATTGTGTTCCAACAGATCTGATCTTCTGATCTCTATCCATTGCTCCTTAGAGATCTGGCCGAGTTCCACCAAATCCTCAAGAAAGTCGATCAAGCCTTATTGATTGGTAGAGCCACGCCGTCGATCTCGCTCTAATTCAATATTACGAATTGAATTTTGTATTGTGTAATTTTGTATCTGATCCGTATATAAAAGGGTTTTATATATTAGTGGAAACTTTAAATAGTCTATTTGACTATATTAAAACCTTAAATAGCCAATATTATGTACACATTTAGGAATTAGCTATTTTTCATAAATATCCCCTTTTTTTTCAGGTTTAATAATAATTTTCAATTAAAATATTCGTATAAAAACACAAACACAATATATAAAAATTTACCAACTCGTAAAAAATATATTTGATTTTTATTTATATTAAAATAATTTTAAAGAATTTAAATTATTTTAAGAAAGTAATTAAAAGTAAAAATTATGGACTCGCAGTGTTATATATCCTAATTGGGAAGGATGAAATCTAGGTTGAACTTATAAAATTAATTTAAATTATAACAAATTAAATTATTTATAAATTAAAATAATTAAATAAAAATTAATAATTTCAGTTTTTCATAAAATTGAAAGCCATATAAATATTTAATCAATAATAAGGATATTTTGGTCAATTTTCATTATTTTGGCTATTATTTAAATGTGTAAATAAGAGTGGCTGTTTAAGGTTTTTATATAATCAAAATGACTATTTTCATATTTTCTCTTTATATATAGTGTAATACTGTATCTAATCTATTAAAAAGGAAAATATCAGATTTTTATTTATTTCTTTTATGTTAAATTTATTTCAAAAAATTTAGTTATTTGGGACTAACTTGTTTAAGATTCATTTCTATTGCCATAAAATATGATAAAAAAAAAATATGGTTCAATTTTATGCTGTGTTCGAGCTTTTAATGCATAACTCAGAAACTATATTACTTTGTGAGCATCAGATTAATATTTTAATTAACACGCTTTATAATCAATTTTAATTGGTAATTTACAAATTTTATAATTAACTTTAAGATTGTCTTATTTGTAATTTTTTTTTGCTAATAGAATTTGAAAAAGAGCAATGAATAAATTGAAGATTGGTTTTCCGGGCTGTTGTATTTTCTAAGATTTAGGGATTTATATTAATTTTGATTTTATATTTATTGTTAGAAGCATACGAGTACTTTTTTTTATTTATTTAAACTAAAATAATGGGTTCAAATAAATTTTTAAAAAGAACAATTAACAACAATTATTTGATAATTAATTATATTTCGAGGTCTTTTAGAAATTCATTAGAATAAATCGGAAAATCTGAAAAAACAAACAACACTTTCGATTTGGTTATTTTATGCTTGGTTTCAATTTTCTCCCTAAAAGTTTCGGTTATTTCAGTGTCAGTCTTCCCACAAAAACTGAAGTAACGGACCATTAAACCTTAAGCCGTTGCTGCCTAAAACCCCGGGCGACGGAATCGAAAAATGGCTTCGATAATCTCCGAAACCCTTCCAAAATTCACGGCTGAGACGCTGAAGCTCGCCGCCAAACAATCGGAACGCTGCCACGTCATTTCCGACCGTCTCCGTGGCGCGATTGAGAAATACCTCCGAGGTATAAATTGAGAGGACTATTTTCACTGTATGCATTTCATTTGCTCTTATCGAACAAGGTATTTTTGTAGGAATCTGAGAAAATAATGTTAGTCTAAATCAGTGGCGTATCCAGAAATATAAAATTGGGGGTACAATATATAAATATATTAAATTGGGGGTACATTATGTAAAAAAATATATATAAATATTATGTAAAAAAATTATAAATAATAGTAAAGATATATAAATTTATAAAGGAAAAAATTCATTTTGGGGGTACAAGTGTACCCCCAAAAGACCCCCTACATACGCCACTGGTCTAAATGAATAACTAGTTTTTTTTTCCTCTCAAATTATTCATGTGTGCTTGCTAGAGGGAATTCAGTTTACACGGTATTTTTTATTGCATATTCTGAGGGGAAAAATGTGTTTCAGAGCAAGAAGTTGTGAATATGAGGCATAAGGTGCTGAGCTTGTCTCAATCATTCAATGGAATCAAGGAAGCGAACTTACTGCTTCCTAGATCGACCTCAAAGGAGCTGGTGGAAGATCCATTGAAGTCTATGGAACGCTCCCAACGGTGGAAACTCACGACTGCTTATGGAGATGTTGGTCTTAGATACCAAGAAGATCAAGCATTAGCATATGTGGCAGCTCGTATGCCTGCAGTCTACTCTGCTCTCTACCGAGTTCTTAGTGAGGTACAAAAGTGACGAGCGTCAGGGCACGGGTGTTGGCTTTGTCTTCTTGGCATTTATAATTTGTTCCCTTTATCTCATAATGAATGATATGCATGTGTTTCCGGAACATCTCTCATCGGAAGTTTGTTTGTGAACATGTAAAATTAGTTGAGTTATTTCAACCACATTAAATGATCTTTCAAATTGGTCAGGACTCTCTTATTTGTGGCACTTCTCTGGTTATGTCAAGGTGACCTTGCTGTCCATGTAAATTGGTTTTTACATTTTTTATTTATTATTATTATTTTTTTTTGTGATAGTGCACTTAATACTCTGGTAATGTTGTTAGATATATAACTTGTTTATTAACATTGTTGTCTTGTAAATCTGTTGCTAATCGAAATAAATATAGTGTAAAGTCAAATGAAAATTAGTTGTTCAACTAGAATGGCTGGAGATTTACTGTTATGTAAAATTAGATTTTGATAACTGTGATCTGACTGTCCATTGGTTGAGATAAAATTAGGTGAGAAGAAGAGTGCCGGATTTTGCTCCCGCTAAAGTACTAGATTTCGGGGCTGGAACTGGTTCAGCACTGTGGTGAGCACCTTGGATTGCTTAATGATACATATATACTTATAATTGTCTGTGGATTGGTTTTGTTTAATATAAATTGTGTTTATACAATTTTGCAGGGCAATGACAGAGGTTTGGCCTGGGTCTTTGAAGCAGGTTAATTTGGTGGAACCATCACAATCGATGCAAAGAGCAGGATTAAGCTTGATTAAGGGTAGAAATCATGGGGCTCTTCCCTTTAACAGCACATTCAATCTAGAAAAGCAATTTTTTTTTTCCAGTTTTATTAATTTTCGGCGTCATCTATGTTTCAACTCATTTGAGATTCATTTAACTTCAAAAGATATGTAAAAAGAATCTTTGGAATAATCTGAAGTAGTGTCCTGGGTACAAATGTAGATTTGGGAGAATTACCGTTAATCCAAAGCTATGATGGTCTTCAGTCATTGACTAAGAAAATAAACAAGTCTGGCAGACAACATGATTTGGTCATAGCTGTAAGTATCTTTTTCTTGCTCTTACAGGTATTGGCTTTTTTGAAGTTTAAAATGCTGTCCAATATAATTTCTTGTTATGTTATGTTAATTGGATTCTCGTTTCTTTAGAATCATTATCTAAATCACTTGGTTTTAATGTTAAAATATCTTGTGCTATGTGGCGAAGTCTTATGTGCTTGGAGAGATTCCATCATTACAGGACAGAATCACTCTTGTGCGCCAGCTTTGGGACCTTACAGGAGACATCCTGGTAAATTTCTGAACTTAATTATGATTTAAATTTAGGCATCATAGACTAACAGTAATCTATGCTAAACTTTGAATTAACTACATGATATGAACATTCTTTAATTTTGTACTATTTTATTACTTACTTTTAGCATATTGAGTTTTACCTACTTTTTTTTTTACTTCTAACAACATTGATGTGTTAATTATGTACCAAAATTCTTTTCATAGAATGTCCTTGATAATTTAAGAAAAAAGAGTTCAAGAGCTTGACAGTATTAAAAATAAGTGTTACTACACCTCTTCTACAGAATCAAAAACAACAAAATAAAAGTGATGGCTCACTGGAACAAACCTATTAGATTAGGAGTTGAAATTGCATATTTTTCTGTTTGTTTATTCCTGTAAACATTTGTGGCTAATGTTTTGTCATAGTTTCTCTTTTCATGGGAAATTATTAGGAAGCCATTTGGCGAAAGGAGAATGAAATTATCTTTGTTTTGTTTGTGAAAATTGATTAATGTATTTATCTGGCTATCTTCAAGATGGTTTAATGTATTTTGTTAGGGACAAAAATTGTACTTTCCCTATTTATCAATGCCCTCGTGCCTATCTTGTGTCTGATTTTCTTAGATCATGGGTGATTGTTCTGGAAGATGTATTTTGATCATGGAAGTTTCTTTTTGTTTGTTTGTGACAATGGTTTAATGATTTTTTAAGATTTCTCTTCAACTCTAGTTGTATTCTTAGTGTTTTGGAGTTCTTAACTGTAATAGTCTTTTCAAATATAGTTTGTCAGCTTAGTAGGGTGGCTGAAATATCATTTTGTGGAAGTAAAATTAGCCTAAAAAATACATTTTCATATTTTAGGAGACGGAAAATGTGGATATATCATAGTGTTTTCATCTTGAATTAATAAATATAGTTGATCTATTTTAGTTGATCTATTTTCATATGTATGACGGAAAATCTCTTGTATATGCACCCCTCTGCCTCTTCTCTACCTCTCAATTGCAATGTGATTTTCAGTGAGCTGACTTGAATTAAAAAATTTCTTGATTTATGCACTCTGGATCAGGTTTTGGTGGAACCTGGAACTCCCCAAGGATCCAAGATTATTAACCAAATGCGATCCCACATCTTATGGATGGAGGATAGGGTAAAGCTGTGGTTGTGTTTCCTGGATCTTGTTTTCATTGTTTGTTTCTGAAATGTGTTTCTGCTCCCCAGAGAACCCGCAAATTGCAGAATGCAGCCAAGAGAACTTCTAGGGATTTAATGTCACTAAAAACTGGAGCATTTATTGTTGCTCCTGTGAGTGATGGATTTAATCTTTTCATAAACTGCATGTTATGTTACTTCAACAATCAGCTTAATATACTATTTGGGGTCACATAAGGATTAGTGGTTGTCTTGCAGTGTCCCCATGATGGACCTTGTCCATTGCAGAACTCAGAGAAATATTGTCATTTTGTCCAGCGTTTGGAGAGGACGTCATCTCAACGAATATACAAGGTTTTTTCTCAATTCTTTGTTGTAGATTGCACACAAGTCTCTTCGGATGCATACTTCTGCTAGCTTGCTGCATGCTTCATGATCACAATATTCTTAGAACCAGTAATTGATTGGAACACCCAGTTCTTGTTGGATAATGTTCATTAAAGACGTAGGCTATTTTGTCTTGGATAAATTGTGCACTTTCAGTCTACACCAGATCAATGTTAGTCTTTGATCATTCCTTCCTACCACCAGCTTGTCATTTCTATCTACTTCCGCCACCCTAAAAGTCTTCTCTAGCACCATTAGCAATCTATTAATGTCATAAGTTAACTAAACCTGCAACCATGAGGATTTCTTCACCCAAAATTTTGTTCCAAATTGCAATAAGAGAGGTAGCTTTCTTTTTATCCTTCCAAAGTATTGGCATGTCTTAGCCTGAAAAAGAAATGATTGAATGCTTAACTGTGGTATTCTTGTGAGGTTGGGGTCTAAATAGCTGAAACAGGCAAATGCCAATCAATGAAAGGTCATGTCTCACTACAGTCTTCGAATTGGCTAACTGTAACCCTTTGAATATTCTTGAGACATTTGTAAGTGTTAAAACTAGTGATATAATTTTTTTTATGTTAGATAATGAACTTCTAAGGGGCTGCACCATCTTCTTGTGGCCTTGATGAAAGCGCATTGACCGTTCAATTTAATTGAACAAATGCTTCGACCTTCTTATCTCAATCCCATGTTTCCAATGTCACTTAATAGATGTTTGCTGCAATTGACCAGTACCCAATCGGCAAACAATTTGATCTCTTGAAAACTTCTTTTACTCATATTGAATTCTTCCTTGTGTAGTTGTTCCCTCTACTTTAGAAGTAGGCCAAGTTAACCAAGGTGATACAGTGTGTCAGTTAAAACCATTATCCGAAAGCTCTTGCAATTCTCTAAATGCCATATAATAGGGAACCTTAAATACCCTGTACATAGTATATTTTAAAATTCAACTGTTGATTGGTGTGTTGGTCCCGCATAAATCCAGTCAAGGAGGTGAAAAAACTATTTCCAATTACTTGTATATGGTCTCTCAAGCTCAAAGCTTATAGTCCAACAATTGCTTGCTCTATTGCTCTCTACATTCTCTTTTGTTTTGCACACTTCAATTTGATAAGCACTCTCCTTCTTTCTCCTCTCTCACACCATCTCTACACTTCACTTCACTGTATTACTACTAATAAATGCATGGTTTTATTTATTTGAGAAACTTTAAATCAGCATTACATGTAATCACATATTTGAATTCTCCTTTGACCTTGATGCGTAGTGAATCAGCATTGGATGACTAATAGGTTGGCCAATGTTATTAAACCAAATTGAACAAAAATCTTCTAGAAACTGTATAACGGTGTAATCTTCTAGAAGTGAAGTGGTTAGATCTAGTTCTAGAGAATTCCTTTCTTGTTACACGGTTAGAGAGAGAGGGCAGCTGTATATATGTATCAAACCCTACTGTAACATATTCTTGAGTTGAATGAACATTTTCAGTTTCTCTCTTTACATTTCAATGATCTCTCTTCAACTTTAACACCTTGCACTTGAGGAAAATGTCAATGTTTTAAAGAAACCTGTTCTTTATTTGTATGATAAGCAGGCTGACCGATAAAATGGAGCATCTTCACTGGATCACATTTATATTAGCTTCTTCTATGAACAGGGAATGTGTTCGTGCAGATGAACATTTTTCCAATGTGCTGTTTTCTGTACAAAGTCCATCTTGTTTTAAGCAAGTAACAAACTTGTGTATCTTTTGAAGTACTTGTATTATACTGACTGGAGATCTTTGTAATTTGTTGTCTTGAATTTCTCAGCGGTCCAAGGCTCCTTTACGTGGCTTTGAAGATGAAAAATATTGTTATGTCGCTTTCAGACGAGGAACAAGACCAAGGTTAGGAATTTTTATGGTTTTTATTGAGTAAAAGGCAATATATATATATATGTGTGTGTGTGTGTGTGTGTATATATATATATATATAATTGATGGTTCAAAACTAATGCTTTGTTGATTAGTATTACCTTCATTTTATATTATAAGTGGTCATACATTGAAGACTTACCATTTGTTGCATGTTTTATCCCAGTAGCTGGCCTAGTATATCATGCTGGAATCTTTTTAAATGGATACATGTAAAAGGAAAACTAGGGAAATCATTTTCATTAAGGCTGCTCTAATTTATTATCTCCTACAATTCACATTGTTACAGTTATCCAACTTTAACTGTTATTCTGTCATGTGGTGATGGTAGAGATGGAATAATCTTTTCTTTCCCCGTGAATAATAGTATCTTTTAACTCAATGCTGAGTAGATGCAGGATGAAGCATTTGATTCTAATTATTCTATTAAGTATTTGCATTTTTGTTTCACTTCATTTCCATATGCTTAGCTGAGTGAAATATTCGGACAACTTTTTTATATTTTAATCCCTCCGTCCCAGTCTATTGGTCCTTCTTTCCGTTTTCGTCCGTCCCAGTCTATTGGTCCTCTTTCCTAAAATAATAATTTTTTCGCATTCATCAATAAAATATTAATTCCACCACCACTCACAACCCTTAATTCCCGTGCCCGGTCAAATGTCTCCATTTGACCGGGACGGAGGGAGTATTACATTTTTTTTAGCACCTGAATATCTAATGAATTTATTTTCTTTGTAGCAGAGAACCTTGGCCTCTTGATGGAATGAAGTTTGAAACACTAAAGGAAATGAAAGCTAATAGAATACCGGACAACTTGGAAATCGATGTGGGTAAGTGCCCCAAACATAACTTTGTTCTGCAATAAATTGTGATTTATGTGTCAGTCTTATGTTTATTGTTGATTATTGGATATCAGTTAGCCAATTTGACTCGGAAGAAGCTGGGAGTGATGAGTTTGAAGATATGAATTTATCAGATGCAACTAGTGAGAATGATGGTGATGGGAATGAAGAAGAAGAAGAAGCAGCTCCTCATGCTGATCTTGGAAGCGGCTGGGGAAGAATTATATACATGCCTATGAGGCGGGGCAAACGAGTCGAGTTGGATATATGTCGGGCAGCAAATGACGAGGGCACCAAGGGCTCCTTCGACCGTGTCGTGGTCACCCAAAGTCACAACCCTAAATTGCATCATCAAGCGCGACGCTCTATGTGGGGCGACCTGTGGCCGCTTAGGAGTGGAAACGTTACCAAATTCTTTCAATAGTCACATTTTTCATATTTCTTCGTTTTTTAAAATTTAAATACACTTTTCTAAACTTATATACCCAGATGTCTCTCTAAGTAAGCTTGAACGTATGATCTCCTGATTCAGGTAAGCACTCCGAGCAGGGGGGGGGGGGGGTATTTTTCATATTTCGTAGTCTTTAGTTGTACACGTGTGACCTCCTAGTTCAGACAAATATTTTCATCACTGCACCCCGAACACGAGATATTTTTCATATTTCGTAGTCTTTAGGTGTACACGTGTGACCTAGTTCAGACAAAAATTTTCATCAGTGCAACCCAAACAAGAGAGATTTTCATATTTTGTAGTCTTATATATATGTAATAATAGTGGCATATGATGTAGGAGATGTAGGCGACCAGCTTTGTTTGAGGAAATGAAGAGTAACATGTCTCTTAGATTTGCTTTTGATTCTCTGGTCACGGGCCAACTACTTCCTCAAATTTTTATTTTGCTTTTTGGTATATAAAATATATTTAATTTTGTATTTCATAGTATTATTCTATGGTTTTTCTTATTTTCTTTTGGACATTTACTCTTACTAACTTTTCTACAGTTCTTTTGAATTCCATTGTCCCTAAGATTAAGAAGTAAAAATAACACCGAGCATAGTTGACGTATCAGATGTAAAGATGTAATCGAATCGAGTTGAGTTGAGTAGTGTCGAGCTTAAGTTTGGGTCGTTTAGTATCGAGTCGAGCTTCGAGCTTTTTTTTCCGAATACTTTGAAGGTCTCGAGTTTTATCAAGCCTTAGCCGAGTTTAAATGATTTTTCTAAATTTGAAATATATTTAGAATATTCGTAATTAATGGACCGAGAGGTGAAAATTAAATAATAAGAAGTGAGAGTTTCGTACATTTGATTTCCTGTCCAACAAAGAAGAATTTAATTGTAGGATTAATCTGATTTTTATTGAGATTGATTAACTTGTGTTTTGAGACCGTTGGAGATAATCACTAGTTAATAATCTAGGTTTTAATGCTCGACCAAGGAATTAATTCCACTTTACCAGATTTTCCACCAAAAATATTTATGAGTTTGGATTATTTGTTTCTTGCATGTTGATCAGATTGGTAGATTTCCCTAAGATCTGTGCTTTCTTATATTTGAATTTCTTTTAAAAAATTATTTTCACAAAACCCAAAACCCTTCAAATTTGGATTCGCCCAAACAATTTACATGAATTACTTTCATTGCATTATCCCTATGAGTTCGACAACCTTCAAGTATTTATAAATTTATTTGTCATATGATATAATTTGTGTACGATTTTGCATCAATCACACCACATACATAATTTTGTGTCCATATTTTTAAAAAAATAAAATAAAAATATCTGGTCGGTGTCATTACCCGGAAATAGACACTGACCACGACACGAACACTAATCCACCACCGATCATCATGTTGTTGATCGGTGTCATCAAAATGGCACTAACCTAATTTTTAATTTAAAATTATTGAAAAAAGTCTCTGATTTGATATTTGCTTATAATTTGATGATTATTACTCAAATTATATCATTGATTTGATGCATTAACAATTTTTAATCAAAAATGGGTATTTCTTCAATGTGTTTAATATTTTGGTCATTTTCATAATATGTTTATTTGATTTGGGTATTTAAAATATTTCTCCACTAAAAATAAGGTACATGCAGCTTATTAGTTCAGACAAAAAAGCCGGCCTTCAGCATAGTTCCTGGCTAGTTTCTTCTCAGTTCTTCTACTTGGAAGGGATTCTTGAAGCCATTGCAAATTCATTGAAAGTAGCATAGTGTGATGACACTAATATTCCATAGCCAACTGAGAAAAATTGATAGGTGACACATAATATGGAGGGCCATTGTAGAGTGTCTGTGCAGCCAGAAAAGCTGCTTTCTTGGTAGGATGGAATGAATCCCAGAACAAATACTCCCGGCGGTCTGAGCAAAGCGATGCAGACGAGTTACACGGGCCCTGCGCGTTCAAGTACCCGCGTCCACAGCATGCTGTATCCACATTCTCAAAGCCTAGAAAGCCAGATAGAGCAAGAACATCAGCAAACAAGATTTAGGCCATGGGAGTTGTATGCATAGTATGTATAATCAGCAGCTTCACCTGAGGCCTGTGGATTGTTTATAACATCTATTGACATTCTGTATCCGTTCCCAAGCGAGTACCTAAAGCCCGGGAGCTTTGAGCCGAGGTGCTGCAGAAGGGCGTCCAGAGATGAGTGGAAGGTCAGGGCAAAGTCATTCTCCACCTCAAAGCAGCCATCCACTCCATAGAGGAGTTTCTGGACTAGTCTTTGAGATGGGCAGCAGCCCACCGGTGGCACGCTTATGACACCAAACTTCCTTGCTCCGAGCTTGTACAGTTTCTAGATGAACAGCAGAATCTTGATTCAGTACAAAAAGGAATCATGGGATTCTTGAAATTTTCATGTGAGATTTATTGCTACCTTAATATGGTCTGAATATGCTGAGATCAGTATGGCAATGAACTTGTCTTTATGCATTGTGCTGTTTGTCTGGAAGTATCCAAAAATATCGTTGCTGCCTATACTGATGAAGAAGAGAGATTTCGAAAGCTTTGAGTTTGCTGCAGCAGGGCCTATCTGGAGACTGAGGATGTCTCTGACTGCAGAGAACTGAGTGATCTGCTGCGATAACGGCACGACGGACTGTAAGAACACAGACAGCATTAGTTTTTTAAGGCCAACTGCAGCTGAACTAGATTCTTGAATTGAAAAGAGTAGAGAAATAAGAGAAAATAAGAGCAAACAAGAGTTCTCACCCCGGGTGGCCCTGTTATATCTAGAAGGCCTGCACCAGCTGATGCAAAGTTTGCACCTTTCAGCAGATGCCTACGGAAATGATGAGGATTCAATGTAAGAAGAAACATGTATGGAGGTGGGCTCCTCTTTAGACCAAAGAATCTGGCTGAGAAACAACAAATATTGCAAGAAACAATGTTAGCAGAGAGGTATAGCAGTTAGTACTAACTAAAATGGACAATGCAGCCTTAAATAGATGTGTCTTGTACTAACCTACAAAATCTGCACTGTTGAAGCCATTGCTGAACCTTCCTGTGGGGCGGGACTTGGGGAAGTCGATGCCATAGGGAGGGAAATCAGCTCTGAAGATTGTGTCAGGCAGATAGTTATTCGTTCCGACGTCTGCAGTCGAGTCTCCTAGTATGAAAATGGCTGGAGATGTCTCATCAGCTGAGTGAGGGATGGCATTGATCAAGACAACAGATACACAAAATAACAGAAAAATGTGTGTTTTAGCCATCAGAAACGCGTCGAAAATGATTCGGAACCGTGTGGAGAGTTTGCTCAACTCTTGGCAGGTTTATATAACAGTTTGCTGATGTGCAAAGGATCATCTCCTGCAGAAGATACAGCTGAGATAAAAACAAGTTTATGTGGGGCGGCTTGTCCAAAGTAAGTCTGCTCATTGCTGTCTGTATATGAATTTCACAACAAGACTTGGTCTACTAAACAAATTCAAAGCTCAAGATTGGTATTGAATTGGTTAAAAGAAGAGTAGCTTTGTTACAAGAATTGATCTACCAAACAACATGGTGTATGGAAAAGTGAGAATGATTCAAACTTGTATACTTATTTTCAGAAGATACAAAAGAATATGAGACAATAACAAGGTGCAGTTTTCTGGTATGAAAGAAGCAAAGAATTATTACAAGCTTCTGCCTGCGGCTCTCCCACAGAGCAGGGCATTTTCTGGGATGGGATACTCGTCCCTGATCGACTTGACCGGCGAGTAGACGCGAAGATAGAGCTGTTGTCCGAGGTACTGTCGAGCCCAGAACTCGGTCCTAAGGTTCCACATTCCTACATTGTCTAGTGCAACATAAACTGCAGTCCAAGATCTTGGATAAACCTGCATAAAACAGTAAAATACATCAAAATAGTTCCATAAACTTGAGTCCCATCAGATAAAACACCATGAAAGAGCTCAAACAAAGTCCAAATAAGATGAATGGTTTTCTGCATTATTAAAATCTTGATTCCTACCTGTGTTGTAGAGCGAAAAACAGCATCTACAAGATTGTACTGTTTCCGGCTGTCTGGTGTCCAAGAACCTCCATCCATCCTGCAAGAAAGAATACAACAACAATTTCATTCATTATTCATTGAAGCAATAGTATTATCTCAGTCTCTCTCAGATGGGCTTACCCTACTACAAAGAAAGAGTATCCATCAAGATGCCAACTGAGCATGATGTTTTCTCTGTTCTCAAACACTATCTCAACAAAAGCTCTATGGTCAGCCCCCATCACCGCTGTGTCGAGGCGGATGTCTCGACTCCCCGGATGGGAGTCCGGGATGCTCCCGACCTGGAACACCCCGTCGATGTTGAAGTAGTCAGCTAGCTTGAGAGGAGTGTCGGCCGCCACGAATGAGACACCGTTCACTCCATAGCGCTGCTTGCCATTCAGTATGGCTGGAGAGTTGGAGAGTCTAATAGTTCTGCTCACAGTGATTTGGCCGTAGTGGTATGAGCCTTGAGGGTTAGGCCTAGGTCCACTGGCTGTGAGATTAGTCCTGACGGAACGAGCCTGGTTTATGGACCAGCGATCGTCGGTTGGGGGAGGAGGGGGAGGAAGAGGGCCGGAGGCGGGCTTCCCGGAGGTGGAGTAGTGGAGGACGGCGGTGGAGGTGAGGTCCGTGGAGGCATAACGTGTGGAGACGGCAATGAAGTAGTCTTGCGGTGGCTGATCGGCGGTGACTAGGACGGAGTAGGACTGGCCGACGTGGACGTCGAGGGAGGAGAGCATGGTCTGCACGGTGTGAGTGCCTTCGACTTCAACCAGCTTCATGCTGTGCCCTTGGATTCTGAAATTCAGAGAATTTCTCAACCCTACATTCGAAATTCTCAGCCTGTACGTCTTCCCTGCAAATCAACACGCCAAATTTCTCCAAAATTCACCATTCCCGCAACTCGAATCGAAGTTTCTCGATTTCAATTTTCAATATCTCATCATATTCATGAATCATAGTCATACCTGCCTCAACCGTGAACGTTGCATCATTCATGCCGCGGCCATTGATGAGAATCGCATCAGGAGAAGCAATCATTTTGCCCATATCCAAAACAGCCGCCAAAACCTGCCATTTTCGAACGAGATTCAAATTTCAAACCTACAGCTCCGTAAAAGCAGCTTTAACAATGAATCGAATACCTTGTGGTCGGTTTTGTACCAATCTCCGATGAGAACGGTGAAGTCGCCGTCGGGGTCGGGGAAGGGGACGGGGATTCTGGGCCTGCTGAGGATTCTGATGCCGCCGAATCCGCCGGCAGCCTTGTGGAATCGGAGGGATGGGAAGTAGTAAAAGCTGCCGATTTGATCCTTCATCTGCATTTTGTAGGTGAAGTTTTTCCCGGGAGGAATTGGGCATGTAGTTCCATACACTCCATCTTGGAATGAGTTCTTCCTCTGCTGCACCCCATTCCTGCGCGCCAAATTTTCGAAAAAAATTAAAACACGATAGAAAATAGAAAATCTCGAATACTCGTATCGAGCTTGTATCGAATCAGTGCCCATATTAACAAAAAATGGGAATATTGAAATATCATAATTAATTATGCAAGGTCCAAAATGGGTTAATTTGTTGGAACTTGATTGTCACAAAAAAAATTAATTAATTCATACTAGATTAAGTATAATTTGATGGAGATTATAATTAGGAGAATTGTCGATTCAGTACTCAAAAGATAAATTTCAATTAAAATAAATTTAATTGTCAAAAAAAATAAATAATTCTCCAACCAAAACCTGATATTGAGGTCCTCGATTATACTCAATTTTAGCAAACTTAGAGAAAGTTGGAGAAAGATCCATAACTCTTGCGAGAATATTATTTAATATTTATTAAGGAAGATTAAAATAAAAACAGTTAAATAGTTTATTAGACTTGATTGCGACAAACAAATTCCATACGTAAATACTAAATACCGCCAAATATAAATAATTGAATTAGCAGCCAGCCCACTTTCGCAAATAAAATGATTTCATTTCAGACCACATAAGTTTATTTATTTGGTTAATCACGTAATCAAATATAATATAAAAATATAAAGTATGATTAATTTTAAAAATTTGTGGTTGAAAAAAAAAAAAAAAAAAAAAACTAACCATGAGAGAAGGAAGGGTTCCGGCAAATTATTGAAAACATTGACTATGATGTTATCATTTGTCACTGAATCTATGTCTGGTCCTGGAAATTGCCCATTTATCAAAATTCCCTGCACTCATCAAAAATAAATATTTCACATTAATCCCATAACCATATAATTAAAATTTAAAAATGACTAATTTACTATTTAAAAAAAACAAAAAAAAAAGTTGAAATGCTGCAAGGCATGCATGAAGAAAAATATTATTTGGAGAATTATCGATTCAGGACCCAAAAGATACTTTAATTATCGATTCAGGATTCGAAAGATAATTTGTCAATTCAGGGCCCGAAAGATGATACAATTCACAATCCAACACCTGATATTGAGGTCCTAGATAATCTTTATGGTCGATAAATTATCGATTCAGGACCCGAAAGATCAAATAATTCTCAGTCCAGGACCTGATATTGAGGTCTTGGATTGAGAATTGTATGATCTTTCGGGATCTAGATTGAGAATTTTTGTGATCTTTCGGGTCCTGAATTGAGAATTAATATTTCGGGTCCTGAATGGATGAAACTCCTTAAACTATCTTTCGGGTCCTGAACTGATAAAACTCCACACTATTTTTATCCTCTTCTATTGCTGTTAGAAACGATGCATGATGTCGTAAATCATCGTTCGATACAAAATCACCCACAACACGAACATCGAATCAAAATACTACGATGTTTCGACACATGCAATATAAGTATATACCTGTTGGCGAATACCCAAAGGGTAGATGTCTCCATAAGTGATGTTCCAAGTGAAGAATCTGTAAGGGTCTTCGCCTCTCACTCCTCCGGCTAGAGAGAGAAACAACACCATCAACAACGCTACGAGATGCTGCATTTTTGTACGTAAATATTTGAGAATTCTACACAGAGTCGAGGATTCTTGATTTATGAAGGGAAGAGGTTTAAATAGGTGTGGTGGTGAATAAGACGAATATTAAAGAATAAAAATGAACTGGAAACAGAATGGCATTTTTTTTAAAAAAAAATTTTCCCGAAAAAAATAAGAAGAAATGGCGTTGAATAAGAATAAATGGAATGTGTATGAATGGAAGAAGAAAAAGGCGTGAAGGAAGAAGAAAGCGTAGCGGTGGGTTTAGACCACCATATGCGTGGGTTGTCAACTTAACGTCCCCTTCTAAAATTATAAACCGCCCGCAAAATCATATTTCGATTTTGAGAAGAATTGCCGATTCAGAACTCAAAATATAGTTTAAGTATTGATTAGGATTCACAAAATAAATTTCAGTTCAGAACCCGAAATATGATATAATTTTCAATCCAAAATCTGATATTTCGGGTACTAAATTGAGAATTTTATGATCTTTCGGTGTCTTGAATTGAGATTTTTTGTAATTTCTTATGTCCTGGAGAGAGATTTTTTTTTCGGGTTTTAAATCGATAATTAAATTATCTTTCGGATTCTTGATTAATAATACTCCATTTAATCAGAAGCGCTCCAATATCTATCATGGACACTTATTAATATGTATATTAAAGGTGATTATAATAATTAAAATTAATTTTACCATCAATGTTAGGCATAAATTAATTTAATTAATGGAGTTTTTTCAATTTATGATCTAAAAGATAGTTTAATTATCGATTCAGGACCCGAAAGATTACTTCTTAATTCAAGACCTGAAAGACCACAAAAATTCGCAATCCAGGACCTCAGTATGACAATATCAGGTCTTGAATTGACAACTGTTTGATTTTTCGGGTCCTGAATTGACAAATCATCTTTCGGGTCCTGAATTGATAATTAAATTATGTTTTGGGTACTGGATCGACAATGAATTGTTCATTTAATCCATATTTCAATCGATAAAAATAATGTAATAGATAAATATATTATTATTATTTTTAAGTATTATGATAAGATTATAAAATTTGGTCTCAAGCTAATGATTATTTGTAGTGACGCGTTGATGTAACAAGTTGTAGTATTTAAATATTTGTATAAACTTTTTTTTTTTTTTTTGGGTAAAATTTGGTTGGGCTTTTAGCTGGAAATGATCGGCATCCGTGAGGGATGACGGCACACGGTATTAGCATGTGACAATTTTTATTCACACTGCATCTCTTTGCCTTTTACAGTTCTGGATTTCCGCCTTTTATTTATAGTCACCTAAATTGGGCATCATCAACTAAATCTAGAGAGAAAAATGGGAAATTGAGATTTTATTAAGAGTAAAATTTATTAATACTCATTTTTTACTATATGTATTATGAAAATATTCAAAATATTATATTCATTTACAAAATATTTACTGCACATTCTGCACATTCTGACATTTTTCATAATTCTGTTATTGAGAAGAGAGAAAGTCGGTGTCAGATACCGACACCGACACCCACATACACCACACTCATTTTCCTTCATTCTTCCCCCGACACACACACACCCACACCCATTATATAAAAGTATATATTATATTAATATATATATTAAAATTTAAAAATTATTAAAAATTTTGGTGATGTGATTGTTAGTGATGATTTCATCATCATAACAAAAAAAAAATAATTCCAAATGTAAAAAATGAGTATTTTTTTAATATATTTAATATTTTGGATATTTCATAATGTGTTTAGTGGTTTTAGGTATTTAAAATATTTTCTAATTTTATTAAATGATGATGATGATAATGAAAGAAATAATAATAGTAGTAAATGGATGATGAGAGAGAGGGGGGGGGGGGTGAATTGAAAGTAGGATGACGCGTTTGACAAGTTGGATTAAATTGGAGTTGACTTGGATCTACTTGGAGATTGCATTCATTAATATTAATTGTAGCCTAAGTTTCATATGCTAAATTTCAATCAATATTTATATATATAGTTTAGGTCATCTACACATGGGACTGAACTTTCTCGAATATTGCGGCTGTTTTTTTGCCTTTATCTATTTTTCTTTTTCTTTTTTTAAATGAATATTATTCGTTATTGGGAACATGTATTATGGCTCCAATCAGACTTCTTAAAAGTCTAATCGATCCAAGAAATTGCAGCTCACAAGCTTAACCAATCACTTGAGCAAAACTTATTACTCTAAGGGACGAGGTCGGTATTGACCTCACAAAAAGTCCGCCACCGAGGAGAGGAAGCAACTTCTCGTGGGATTTGGCGGTGCACAGTCGTTGCTAATTGTAACCGACCCCGAGAACCACGGGTGGTTGCGGGATTTTCGACAATCATGTACTCCACGTTGGCGGTTAGGGCATCAGTTGTGATTCCCTCTCCTCTCTGCTGCCTATAAAAAAGGGGACTTCGTCATTTTATGTATCGAATTATCTCTCTAAAAATTGTACTCGATACTCTTAGAGGTGGTCAATCCGAATCGAAACCGCCCGAACTGGCCCGGTGGTTCACGGTTTCGAACCAGAACAGTCTCAAATGATTTCGAAACCAAAATCGGAACCTTGTTGGGACGGGCCGGTTCAGGTTCCACCCTTAACTGGAACCGGCGTTGCAGAACCCCCGAAGCGCCGAAAAGAAATTAAATAAAAAAAAGGTTCCAAACCGGCGGAATAAATTTTTTAAAAATTTAAAAATCGGCGAATCAAAGAGCGCCACATGTCGCCGAAAAAAAAAATTCATCGAACCGCTGGTTGGAACCGGAACCGCCGATTCCGACGGAACCATTTTTTCAAGGGCTGATTCCGGTTACACCTTTCTGGAACCGCCGAACCGACGGTTCCAAATCGGAACCGGCCCGTGGCCATCTCTAGTTACTCTGCTGAAATAGATGTTGGCAGTTTTGCTATCTCACATCTTGTTTACTATTCTTTTTATTATTTATTTCATCATTGCTGTTGTTGATGCTTTGATCATATTTGTTTCGCTAGTTATTGTGTTTTTCTCATTTCAATTCATTTATATCTCATTAACATTTGTCGTTCCTGTTAATGGTTCCAAGAGCTCCATTTATACCATAAATCGAACCTCAACATTTTATTTGTTAGTATAAGAAGTGAGAGACGGTTGAATCTAGGAATCTTTTGATCAATGTATTTTAATTATCACCTATGGAACATAGATCATTTGGACGTGTTTTAACTTTTAAGTGACTTATCATAAATGAACATGTGCACTTGTCTTAGTGGTGATTAACAGTTTAATATATTTTTAGCGTAGCTGTTATTGGATTATAAAAATATATATATATATATATATAGATACTGTTCAAAATTACTTTTTCTTAAAAATATATATGTTTTAGATGAAATGGAAAAAAAAAAAAGTTATAAAACGGGCTCCAAATTATCCTCTGTTTATTTTTGGGCTTCATCCTTATCAATATTTGTCTGTTGAAAAATGAAAGGAAACAAGAAACCTTCCTCATCTGCATTGGGTTTTTGATCAAAATATGGTGGACTAGCCCAACTATGTTTCTTCTATTTGGACCCAGTAATTATTCATTGATTTTAAAACCCTTTTCCTACTGGCAAAAACTTGCGTTAGGCACGTCTAAACGGTTTAGCCGGATTTTATCCATACCCAAATGAGTTCACTCATCCCAAATAAGGTTTATTAATCCCCAATTAGGATATATTAGATGAGTTTGACTTGGGTTAATGGATAAAACTCGTCTAAACCATTTAGGCGTGCTTAACCTGAAACCTTCCCTTTCCTACTCATTATTAAATGACTCCAATTTGTCAGGATTTGATGTGTAATGGTGAAAGTTCATTATCTGTGATTGGGGTTGTGCATCAGACGGTTTAGGTTGAAACCAAACACAACCTGACTAAATTGCCAATCCCTTTTTTTTTTTTTGGAAAACACAACCTGAACAGCCCAAACCCTCCCACCCAACCCGAACCAAACTTTCGATTATGGACAGTTCGGGTTAAACCGAACCCTAAACATCCCAAACCGACCTGAACCAAATGAGGTTCGGTTTAGGAATTTTGAAACTGAACAAAACCAAACCTCAACCCAAACAGACCTGAACCCGTCCAAAATTCGTCGGTTCGATTCGATTTATAGTTTAATTTTGCTCACTCCTATCTGTGATCAATGTTCGAGATACCTTAAGAATATTTGGATATGCTAATTTTACATTAATGCGTTATATTTAAAATAATAATAATTAAATGACTAATATTTATACTTCAAAAAAAATTATAAGCAAGATTGTAACTTCTAGATTTTTTTAAAATATTGAATATGAGTATGTATCATTTATTTGAGTTCAAATGAACTAACGAGTCTATCGATAAATAGAATACAAGTTCGACTTAATAAATAATCAATTAAATCCGAACTCAACAGTATTGAATAAGCTCAAATAAATTTAGATACATCAACTCTTATTTACAAAAATGGAGTCATCATCCCAGCAGGTGGGACTCATTTTTGTCCACTACTCAAATTTCAATATTGTCGTATAGTATTTAGAATTTTGGGATAAGATTGATATTGCATGCATTTATATATAGGAGACAAATCAATTTTTATATTAGAAAATTTTAATACAAAGTTTTGGAGACAACCCACTTGTCAAAAGTGTATATAAATGTGTGAATTCATAACCTTTGCTCGGAAGGTAATAATCAAAACACATTATTTGTGATTGAAAAATCATGGGTTCGAGCTTTTTCAGAAATATTTAATTTTTGGGAGTGTGTGAGTGTGCTACAATTCCATAGACTTATTTTAATGTAAATTGATTTAATATATCTTATAATAATAATACATTAATATAAACTCACATACTCAAATGTATATGGAAAATCTTGAATCCATAACTGAAATGGGTAATATACTTTCACCACTACGCTCTAAAGAATGAACTTGATTTTATATTTTGTTATTTTTTAATAGGATTACATGTATTAAACTCACACACACAGGTGTCCATGGAGAAGCTCGAACATGTGACCTCTTGGTCCAGACAATGTGTTTTCACCACTACACCTCGAGCGAGGGGACTTGATTTCATATATTGTTTTTTTTTTTTTAATAAGTGTACATTAATCTTTAACTCACACCACTCACACACCCAAATGTCCCCCTGAGAGCTCGAACTTGTGATCTTTCAATCACGGGTAAGGTGTTTTAACTACTACACCCCGAGCGAAGGGACTTGATTTCATATATTGTGTTATTCAATGTTGTAACACCCAGTTCCGCATCCGAGGGGATGTGAGCCTTTTGTGATATTAAATACTCCCTCCATCTCGACCGAATAGTTCTCTTTATTTTCGGCACGAGAATTAAAAGTTGTGAGTGTAGAATGAGTTAATGAAATTAATATATCATTATTGAGTGTGACAAAATTGTCATTTTTTTAAAAAAATGACAATTTTTTTTGCTGGAATGTCCAATTTAGTAAGATAGTCTATTCTGTTGGAATGGAGAGAATACTATTTTAATAAATAGGGAGTAATTCACATTCTATCCGAATATTTCAGGAAAAATTAATGGAACCCTTATTGCCATTGGTATACTATCATTTTTTCCTCAAGTTATACATTTTTCCTACAAAAATGTATAAATTATTTAAAATAAACAAGTTTTATCTCTGTTGACTTTGAAGCCAAAATTAGGGATTCTAATCAATACAGATTTCAAAATTAATAACATAATTAAAAAATTAGAATTTCTTATTCATTTCCTATATATTAATTTAATTATCAATTCAGATCCGAAAGAGGAATTATTTTGAAATATCATGCAATTCAATATAGGACCTGATATAATTGATTAATTGATTATATATTACCTAAAATTCTTTAATATAATATGTATAATTCTGAATAAAATTAGAAAAAAATAATGGTTTTTTTTTTAAAAAAATAATAATAATGGAGTATTAGGTGTAATACAAACTTTTTCACCACTTTTAACTTTTTGGTCCAACTTTCACAGTGCCCAAAGCTTAACGTTGGTGTCCACGCGATTACTGACACCCACAACTCCATCAACATTTTCAGCCTTTTAAGGAATTAAATATTTATAATTTAGATCCAACTCTAAGTCACTAAAATTATATTTTTAACTTTTTTTCTTTTTGAAGCAAACCAATATATTTGTATTTAAATAAATTATTCAGAATCTCGGATTCGATTTTATTTTCAGTTATTTTTGGAATTAAGGTTTTATTATTAAAATGAAAGAATATTCCTAACATTACTCCAATTCTGTAATTTATCATCAATCGTTTTGTTAATAAAGCATTTAATTTCATTAAAGCAACCGTGTTCCATTATGTTAATTCATAATAAATGTGAAATTTAGTCAAACTTATTTATTTAAAGTTCATGTAAGCTTGTTTAGTTAAACTTATTTATTTAATAAACTAAATTTGAGTTTCGTAATATTTAACTCGTTAACAAATTCGCTAGTTAAAATTAATAGAAAATATAAAATAATTAATTTTATAAAATTAATATCTACATTATTTAGGAATAATAAGAATAATGGATCTTCTAGTAATGGGAAAGAAAACTTGAATATGAGCAATGGTTATGATATTAATTTTAAGAGAGATAAATTTTTCTTACAATATTATAATTTATATTTAAATATATTCTGAATTTAGAAAGCTCGCTCGATTAAAGTTGTGACCATTAAAGTATTTGATAAGAAAATTCAAAATTCAAATACAACAATATATTCGACTTGACTCGGTTCAATTCGTAAAGGCAAAGTTAGGGGTGATAATTGTTGACACGTCACGATAATAATCAAACATACACAAATTACTAGATTTACACCCGTGCGATGCGCGAATCAAATTTATAATATTTTATTTTATAATCTTAGAATATAATCAACAAAGTTACATATTTTGCAATTATTTTAAAATATATCTAATTTGTATTAATCAATATTAAATTTAATATATTATAATGCGATTATTTTCTATATTTTGCATCAAATATATATATTTATACATATACATTGAATAAAAATAAAAATAAATATATAAATCAGTTTGATTTAAAAATGATCACATAAAATACATAATGCATGTATTATTTGAAAAATATGAATATAATAAATTAGAGAGACTTAACATTTTAAATAGTCTTAATTATTTGAAATAGCCATTTTGATAAAACACATATCAATTTTAGCCACTTTTATGTTTCCATTGCAATTTTAGCCAAAAGTACATATTTTAGCATTGGAATTAGTTTACAAATCATTTGATTGCAAAAATTTTGACACTTATGTCTAATCAATTAGTTAAAATCAGTTTTTTACTAATTTTATAGATATATGAGCATAAATGGATTTTTTTTCACTCAGAAATAATTTATTAGGGTAGCACTCGGTATTTTAAAAATTAGGTGGAAAAAATGTGAAGTCTCTCTCGTTTTTTTTTTAAATTAATGTTGTGATAGAGTGGGCCCACTGAATACGAACCGAGTGCCACCGAAGGAGACCGGTGGTGACTTGGTCGCACTCAATTTATGCTTTAATGAGGGGGTAGAGAACGAGTGGGAAGGGGAAAAATACGCACAAAATGAGGGGGGACAAATTTTAGGGTATTGACCTTATTTTTTAATTTTTTTTTTGACCGAGTCGCTATCGGTAGCTATCGGTGGCACTCGGAGTCACTATCGTGTCGGCCACTAACTCAGTCTCTATCGGTCTCCATCGCCAATTTTTTTTTTTTTAAATCGAAAAAAATATTTTCTATTTATTTATCGGTCTCCATCGTGGTCTCTATCGGTCCCTCAACATATTTACTTATATATGTATTTCTCTCTCTTTTTTTAATTCTTTTGTCACATCTCAAATTCAAAAAAACTTGAAAAGTTATGACACAAACCTGCAATTTGTACTTTTGGCTATATTCGACACATATACATAAAATTGGCTATAATCGATATGTGTTATAGCCAAATTGGCTATTTCATGATTTAGCTCTTTTAAATATATATTTTTTTAAATATAATTTATATTTTTATTATATATATATTGTATTTAGAGTACTATTAATTTAGGATCTAAAAAATAGTTTATCAACTAATTCAGGATCGGAAGATGAAATATCAATTCAGGACCGAATGATCCAAAAGATTCTCAATTCAAGACCCAAAACATCATAAATTATTAATCAATAACATAAATGTCAAGTAGATTGAGAATTTATAGAAATTATTAACACTACACTTAGAGCTATGTATTTTGTATACAACATGATGTTCCAACTTCCAACACAAAAATTATTGCATAAGGTGTGATACGAACCCGACACCAAAGACACGAATCAGCACCCCTTGAGAAAGCTACTAAATTTTGGTGAATGGAAAAAAGCGTGCATCTCACGCAGAAACGCGACATTAACCTCGGAATCCACAAACAATTCAAGACAAACAAACCCATCAAAATTATCCAAAATAGAAATTTACTACCGCTTTCTTAAAAATCCATCCCTCTCTGCATTAAACCCCTCTCTCTATAAAGTATAAACACACCACGTTTGTCAGATAGATATATATACATACACATTTGTCGCAGACAATCCCTCTTCCCCATTTTCGCTTTCGACATCTTTTTTCTTCGAATCTCAAGCTAAAAATCAATGGGCGTAACAATGCATGTAAAATCCGACTCCGAGGTGACCAGCATCGACGCCTCGACGCCGCCGCGCTCGCCGCGGCGGCCGCTCTACTACGTGCAGAGCCCGTCGCATTCGCAGCAGGATCTCGAGAAAATGTCGTACGGCTCGAGCCCGTTCGGCTCGCCGACCCACCACTTCCACTACCACTGCTCGCCGATTCACCACTCGCGCGAGTCGTCGACCTCGAGATTCTCGGCCTCGTTGAAGAACCCCAGGCACTCGGGCGGAGTCGCCGGCGGCGGCGGGGGAGAGTGGCGCCGGCTGCAGAGGAAGTACGACGAGGTTGGGGCGGCGGAGGAGGGCGACGAGGAGGGAGAGGGCGAGGATGAGAGAGGAGATGATGGCGGGCAAGTGCGGTTTTACGTCGCTTGTTTTCTGCTGTCGTTTGTGGTTCTGTTTTCCTTCTTCTCTCTGATTCTCTGGGCGGCGAGCCTTGCTTACAAGCCGAGGATAATCGTCAAGGTTAGTTTTATCTGTTTTTTTTTTTTTTTTCTTTTTCATTTCTTTTTGGGTTGTCTCCTGGTTTAGGATCAAGAAATGCATGATGAATGTGGACCTCATAGCTCGAAAAGAAACGAAGAATCGGGTCAAGGCTCGATTTTTAAATGTTTACTTCTGAGTTTTATCCTTTTTTCTAGTGGTTTAGTCTTAAAACCCAGATTTTCCGAGTTAAAATCTGGAGCAAGAATGTATGATCAATGTGGAGCAAAACACCGGATAAGATGCCGGGAGTCGGGCCAAGATTTAAATTTTCGATGTTTGTTTTTGTGTTTTTTTGGGGTTTTCTGGTTGTTTTCTAGCCTTTCCGAGTTAACTCAGTCTCTACATTCACAACGGGAGAAACGGTCAAAAACTTTTAGGTAGGAAAAAGAAAAGATTTTTACGACACTGAGCTCAGCTCGGGTCATAGACTCATAGGGTGCTCCTACCTCAAAACGGGGTGGTTTTGTCTGAACAGGGTAGTCTTTAGCCCTCTTGGTCTTGCAATCATATGTTTATTGTAAATGGGTTAATCCATAGGGTTTATTAAATGAGTTTAGGTTGTGTCAATGGACGTGCTTAAAGCAAGTTTTTGTGCTATGTTTATTTAGTTTAATCTACTGAGTATATATGTTTGAGCTGTGCAACGGGCGGTTTGGGCTGAAACCGAACCCAATCTGCCCAAACCGTGAACCATAATTTTTTTGAAAATCCAATCCGAACCGCCCGAATCCTCCCTCCCAACCAGAACCGAAATTGCCCAAAATCCTTCGGTTTTGGACCGAACCTTGATTTTGAGCAGTTTGGGTTGGACCGAATCCTAAACATCCCAAATTGAATCATAACCGAACTCACCTAAAATCCTTCGGTTCAGTTGGTGGTTCGATTTTGTTCACTCCTATTATATACTTCATCCATCCCGTCCGAATTGTTACACTTAGTCGGATGCCCCAACCGAATTGTCACATTTTTAGATAATTTTTCACACTCAATAATAAAGTATTAATTACACTTATACTCACAGTAATTAATTCATGTACCCAAAAAAAATGTAAGATATACTAGGTGAGGTGTGTACGAAGTGACGTCATCAATATATCCTCTAAGCAACGAGAGGAGAGAGGGTAATAACATCATGAACCCTCTTGGTGGGGTCAAAGAAAGCTTCATCACTGGTAATTAATTTACTGTAATGATGTGATTAGGTTAATCCACGGAGAATGCAATAATTATTTTATGGCTGGTAATAATGGTGGCATCGAATATAATCTTGAAGCATTCACATTATTGAATGCTTGCAAATGGCAATGGTGGGGACTAAAACACTGTCCATGATCTGGCGCTATCACCATAAAATTACAGCTGCAAAAGTCTGTTTCAGTCTATCCATGCATTTCTTGAAAACAATAACTCACTAGCTACTTTGATAATTGCAGAACATCTTGTTCGAGAATTTCTATGTACAAGCGGGGATGGATGCAAGTGGGGTGCCAACGGATATGCTAACCTTGAATTCGACGGTCAGGATCTTCTACCGCAATCCGGCCACCTTCTTCGGCGTCCACGTCACCTCCACCCCTCTCGAGCTTCACTATTTTGACCTCAAAGTCGCCTCTGGCCATGTATGTTCCCTTCCCTTCTCTCTTATTTCTTGCATTTCAACCTCCTATTTTATTTGTCAAGTATGAAAATATCATGCATGCCCTTATTATTAAGGAAAAACTATGAAAATTACTCTAATGTTTTTTTTTTTAATTTTTGAATTATACATAATATTTTATTTTGTCAATTGAAAATACTTATCTCTATGAAAAATATGATAAAGTTCCACATATTACTGAATTATATCCCAATGTTTGATTTTGTTCATTAAAAATACCCTACATCGCTAACGATGTTAAAACTTTATGAATTATATGTTAAATTTTATTACAATATATTCCACATATATACCAACAAAAGAAATGTCACACATTATTTATTGTATGATTCATCAAAATTTTAAGTAATAATATTAAATAAATATTCATATATTTACATCAAAATCATTTTAGAAGTTTTTTTGAACTTGTAGAAAAAACTACCCATTATCATAGTACAACCTAATTTTAGAAAAGAAAAAACAGTTTTATTTTAATAAAAATAAAATGTATGATAAAATTATTTCATAAAATTTTAAACATGCACAATAATAAAATTATTCTAAAAAAATTGAAGCAGATTTATTTTTAGAAAATGAAACCCTTCATATCTTCAAATAAATAAATAAATAAATATATATATTTACTTTTTTTTCATATAAACATATAAATAGATTTAGTTTTCCTTACAATACTTAAATATAATAATTATGTGCAAGGCATGAGTAAAATTCTAGTTCAGTAATAAAGAGAGATATTGAGAGTATTTTCAATTGACAAAACGAGACATTAGGGTATAATTTAGTGAAGGAGAAACATTAGGGTATTCTTCATAGATACAAAAAATTTAGGGTATTTTTCATAATCTTCCCAGTTATTAATGAGAGCTTTCACATTGATGTGGTATGTCGTGACTGAATTGATGATGAAACAGTAGATCAGCAATTCTTGTATTATTTCGGGCTGTCCCATATATTCCCTCTTTGTCGTGTGCTCAAATATCTGCTGCCATGTGCAGAATTTATTACAAAAACTAAGGAATATGTTATGATTCTTGATCACGGTTTTCTTGCTGAATATATCATGGTATTGATGAAATCTGAGCATGCAGCTCACGAAATTCTACCAGTCGAGAAAGAGTGACAGAAAGCTGATAGCGGTGGTTCAAGGGCGGCAGGTGCCGCTGTACGGCGGAATACCGACGTTGAACGTGATCAAAGGCCGGCCGGAGGAGATGCTGCCGGTGCCGCTGAATCTGACGTTTGTAGTAAGATCAAGAGCCTACATCTTGGGAAGGCTGGTGAAGCCCAAGTTTTACAGGAAAGTGGTGTGCAGTGTTGCTCTAAGAGGGAACCATTTGGGGAAGCCTCTTAATCTCATCAAGTCTGAATCTTGTGTTTATCATTGATTAAATCCTAGGATACGAAATCTAAATCTACATTGTAATGAAACGATTCATACGTGCGATTCTACTCTTATATTTTTGTGCATATATCACTTATCTTTCTTCTTCGTCTCGACTTAATCCCATCAACTCATTTCATATATTTGTAATGGTTTTATATCTCTCTCACCCTCTCAACTTGCGTCTGTCCCACATCGTTTATTTGTTGGAATTTTTCACTCTATTTTATGGGCTATGATGGATGGGGGCCAGCTCCTGTTTTGTCTTCTTTTATTTTTGCAGGTTTTGTTAATAAAGTCAGAAAGGGCCAAAATCAATGGCTTCTCTATGTCAAGTCTGCTTTGCCAAATTAGTGAAATCTTTATGAGCAATTGATTATTTCAACAATAATTAGATCACTTGAAATTATCTACATTGTCAGGATTGTAAATGTGGATTGCAAGGGTAAAAAAAAGTCCAATTAAATATTTTTCTAATAATGTTGACTTAAGGAATTAGGAATTAAATCCCATCGAGAATATATGCAATTATGCATATAACAAAGATACTTCATGGATCACTTGAAAAAAAAACAAAAAAACTTCATGGAAGTTCACCAAGATGATTTTTACACTGTTAAGTCAGGTTATTGGGTGACGAAAAATACCAAAGATACAATGTCATCTATTCCTTCTTCGTCTACCAATAATCAAAATTATTAGAGATGGGTTTGATCACTCAACATTCCACCAAAGATCAAGATCTTCCTATGAAAATGCATGCGAGGTATTCTCCCGTCAAAGTTAAACTTATTCAAGAGAAATATCCAAATTGACCCAATCCGTATGAGATACGGGCCTACTATTGAGACCTCATAACATCTTCTTCGTGACTGCCATTGGAGCGAGCTCTTGTGGAAAGTTTGTTGTCTTCGACTCCCAGTAAATCATCCACATCATATCCCCCTTCAAGATTGGATTCTACATTCGATTGAAGAAGACAAACCAAATTAGTTCGCTAACCATTTTGCTGCTCTTTTCTGGTTTATTTGGAAAGGAATAGGAGAAAGCAAATGGAATCTTCAACCATGCCCAGCCCACTCAACCTTGTTCCATTTGTGGGCAATCCGCTTTACCAGACTGTGTTAATCTGAATACGGATGCATCATTGAGACCTTCGGGCATTTCAGGTTTGGGAGGAATCATTTGTGATTGCAATGGCTCCCATGCCCATATTTTGATAGATCAAACTCCACACCATTTTGATGGCGCAGAACAAAGGATTCAAGAAAGTTAATGTCGAATATATCCTTCAAACTTCAAAGCTCCTTGAGAATATTTCTTTCAAATAGATTTGGCGTCAGGAGAATAGTGTTGTTCATTATTTAGTCAATTTAGCTAGACAATTGGACTTTGTTCCCTCTCATAATGTTCGTACTTCATCTCGATTCAAACTCTTGTTAGTAGCCGATACTACAAGTGATTGTGATTAAGGATATTACAATTTCTCTATATAAAAAGAAAAAAACTTCAAATTATATTAATCATTGATTAAACCGAATATCATTCGCCCTTAAATTCTCCGATACACCTTGTTAGTTTAGTTACTATTGATCAATTATTCTTCGTTCTTCGTCTCGATTGTGAACTAATTTCATTCTTTCAATCATGAGATCGTCGCTTCACCAACTAACTACGTCAAAATTCCATTGATAAGAGCTAGCGTTAGGGCTTGTAGAAATTGGCCTTCAAGCCATCGGCAATCAAAGACCAAAGAGCAGCGGCTAAAAAAACAAGAGCGAGCAGCGCGCCGCATGAGCCGAGGGCCATATTCAGGCACCACATTCTGCTGAAACGTCGAGGTCTGTTAATGGCGATCCACATGAAACAGGGATACGCCAGAGTCAGGGGCAGGGCGAAGGCGCCGATGAGTGCACCCAGCCGCGGCAGGAACGGGAATGTCACCGCGATCAAATACGTCAGCCCTCCGAAAAACATCCTGATCGCCGATCGCACCCATCTCGAGCACGCCTTCTTCTTCTTCGTCACGTAGATCCGCTCCAAGTTGTCGAACGTCGGCATCGCGTAGATCTGGAACGCGCAGACGTAGTTGATGATCATCAGCAAACACACGCCGCCGATTATGTGCTTCGATGTGTCGATCAGCGCCAGAGCGCCCAACATTCCTCCGTCGATCGGGATCTGGTGGAAACAGAGAGCGATTGGATTCGATTTCATCGAATTGGTTGAAATTCGTTTGATTAGGGTTCGTACCTTATCTCCATAAGCCCAGAATCCAACAATTGCCATGGGATAGACGATCAGAGCGACGAGCAGAGTGGAAATGGCGACTCCTCTCCTCATAGATTTCCGCGACGGCCGTTTTTCGCCGGTCGGTAGGGTTCCCTGAATCTCCAGCACGAGATTGTGCCCTCTGAAAGTGAGCGCGAGCATCTCGAACCCGATCAACGCGTCGCGAATTCCGCTCGGATTTGCAGGTGTTTGGTGATTTGGTTTGGGCTTTGTGAGGGGCAAGATCCACAGAAGGCTGCAGTAAGCGAGTGCGGCGATGGAGCCGACAAGCGCGACAGAGGATAAGGTGTTGAGGTTAGGGAAGAACTGCGCCGCGAAAATCGCGATGCAGATGAACGCCAAGAAGCATACAGCACCGTCGATATCGCCGCCGCAGATGGAGCGGAAGAATACTTTGATCGCCGCTCCTCCGGTGATTATGTACATCACGCAGGTGCCGCCGGATAGGTACATTGTCGGGAATATTGCCAGCGCTTTCCCCAGTTTTGCACCTATATATACACACATACATACAAATTTAGAGAGAGAGAGGGAGAGAGAGAAGGTATGGATAGTATTTATTACTAACCGAAGGCTGCTACGCAGAGACGGACGAATCTGCTGTAACGAATTCCGGTGACCGGAGATGATTCGTGAAGTTCCACCAGAAGCCATTTGGTGTAAAGCTGCCATGAAAATGCTATTGAAAGCCACGCAATTCCCCAAAACCTGAATCCAAAAAAAATTTAGTTAAAAAGGATTCGAGTTTTTTTTTTTTTTCACCTTTAACTTCAACTTTTTCATTTTTTCTAATTTTCATCTCTTTTTTCTAAAATATCAAGTCACAATACTATAAAAATAAAAATATCTCAGGGAGGGAGCTCCCCTACGTAGATCAACCATTGCAAAAGGCAAGGAATCCATTTTTTATTTTTTTTTTGCGTTTTAATAGTAGTGTGATCCGATATTTTGTAAGATAATCCCCTCATGTTGAAGCAAAAATAAAGAAAAATAGCATATGAATGGATTGAAGTTAAAGTGAAAGCAAGAAAAAAATATCGAGCCCCTTCCTAAATTTTCTGGATCTGCTACTGGCAAAAGGTGATTAATTTCGATTCTTGTGAGAATTCTATAATTTATTCCACTAATTAAACATGAGGCTTACGTAATTTAATTAAAATAATTAAACTCATGCATGGCGCGTATTAGCACTCAATAACCCTCAATTTCCAGGTAGTTTCTTTGATACTATTTCTATTCTAAAACTATGCAATGATATCCCTTTCTTTTTCCTTTATTTAGAACTTTATTTAAAAAAAAAAAAAATAAATTAAAAAATGAAAATACAGAAAAGTCAACAGAATATACCATCCGAGGGAAACGAGTGCGAGGGGAAGTTGAAGCACTTGGATTCCGATGCCGGAACACAAAAGCAGAAATGTAGCCGTTAAAGTGCTGCCGTTTCTCGACTCCGTGATCGGCAGCCACGCATCTAACGGATCAAGCTCATCTCCTCCACCGCCGACGGCGCCGCGCATTTCCGGCGGCCGTGGGGTGATCTGCTCTTCACCATTGATGACCTGCGCCGACGTAACTGGAATATCGTCGTCGTCGAGAATCGGTATAACTCTTGCTGATCCGATGAATGAATCTTGGCGATTACTAGAGATTTCCGACGACATAGTTGAAAGTCGTGAACAACTTTGTAATGACTTGTTTTTTGTGGATGGTTGGAACTTGCAGGAGGAGGATGTGTATATATATATATATATACACACTCGAACGCTTTCATAATAGTGCCGAGTAGGAGATGAATGTACATTTATGTATTGACGAATATGGTGACGTTTGCAGTGTGACATATGCACAGAGTTAATATTAGACAAAATCCTGTGTTAGGCACGCCTAAACGATTTAGGCGGGTTTTATCCATACTCAAATAGATTCACCAATCTCAAATAGGGTTTATTAATCCCCAATTAGGGTATATTAGATGGGTTTAGCTTGGAATGGATAAAATTGTCTAAACGGTTTAGATGTGTCTAACCTGAGACCTTCCATTTATATTATAATTTGGAAAACCCTATAAAATGTACTAATGCTGAATTATTTAGGTAATTTTGTCACACTTTTTTTTAAAAATTATAGAATTATGTCCCAAAGTTTATCGAATTAGGTGATTTTATCTCAGTTTTTTTTTAAATTATATATGTCCCAAAGTTTATTATATTAGGTAAATATGTCCTCGGTTATCCACGACGTTAGATTCGCATTGAACCACGCGTTTAATGTCTCAAATTTTAATCAATGTACGTATAGGAAATATTGTCCCAAATTTTATTTTGATGGGAAAACATATTATAATGTTGACTCTATTAAATAAAAATATCACTCGTCTATGACAAAGTTAATTTCGTATCAAGGCAGATTTTAAATGTTTATATATCAATGATAATATAATTCCTTTAAATGTTGTTTTTTTTTCAAAATAAAAGTGAAGTTTTTCGATAAAACAATGTATTTGAAAATTCTATCAATTAAAAAATAAAAGAAAAAAAATCATGTCATTTAGCAAGTCGTCATTTAACGAGTGACTGGGCGCGAAGTTATAACATTGTTATTAACGGAGGACTTATTTACCTAATATACTAAATCTTTGTACATAATTTCATAATTTTAAAAAATTGAGACAAAATCACCTAATTAGTTAAATTTTCGGACATAATTTCATAATTTTAGAAAATTGAAACAAAATCACTTAATCAATAAACTTTATAATATATTGAAGGGTTTTCCCTATAGTTTTTGGGTTTTCAAAGTTTATGAATAAATATATATATATATATATATATATATATATATATATAAAGATGACGTATGGCAGTGGACGTCGCTATTCTTAGGAAGTATCTTTGGTCTTGCTTTAAAGAAATTTAGACAGCGTATATACCTAAAAAAAAAAACTAAAGATATAAAACAAGAATATAGATATAAAAATAGAGTTAAATTTTTTTATTTAGATACTGTAATAGAAATATGAAAGCATGCTGTTAGTTTCTTTAATTTGCACTTTTCCGTTTTGGATGTATGTAAATAAAATAAAAATTAGGAATAAAAAAGAAGTTCTAACGACCTTTGACCAATTGTGCTTTACTTTATTTATTATTGATTAATTATTTGTTAGGTGCAACATATATACACTTACAAAAATGAATTAAAAAAATAAAAACATCACTATTATAAGATGGTGTTTTATAATTTTAATTAATAGTGTCAACTGAAGAATCTTGGGATGCAGTCTTGAATCATTTTCAAGTATTTAATTATATCTGTGGTCATTCTATTTGCAAAGCAATGCATGAAATATAAAATTTGCATACAAATATAATATTGAGATTTTTTATTTGAAAGCATAATTGTGTATATGTTGATGTGAGTTTTTTTTCTATACTTTAATTCTAAGAGAGTACTTGAATGGAAAAGAAAATAAAAACTTGATAAATTAAAAGAGAAGCATAGAAACAAAGATTTCTTTAATGCTTTTAGATGCTTGCTAGAAAGAATTGTGTGTCCTTCTTTGGAGAATAGACATCTTTCTTTAGTTGATCCGCCTTTTCGAATGATCACATATTTTTAATTGAGAAGTTATCTTCAAAGAGTGCGATTTCCCGAGGTTGTGGCTATTCGAATTAGCCATTATGCACTTCAACCAAAATGGGCTCCTCGAACGACGATTACTCAATTCGAACAACTTCCCACACTTAGCCAAGTTTAAATCTGTACCACCTAGTCCATATCGCCTTATTAGGCCAAGATTACCTTTTTTTTAGCGGATCAAAAAAATGGGTCAACTATTTTTTAGCATAACAGTATCAACATATACAATTACATCAGTTGCTATACGTATGATGATGTGAATGAAGTTGAAATTTACTGACATGATCGATTGTAGAATCGAACGAATAAGATCGAAAATAGGTCAACTATATATTTTTTAGCAAAGAGTATGTGCAAAATGTTGTTTGGACTACAACATATTTGGACTGGTTAAGAGTCTCATTTTTAAACGGCAAAAACATGTATTTATTTCTTAAGATAATACTATGCCTAAAAAAGTATTAATCAAGTATGAAAGCAACGTAGTAAAATATCAAGTGTAAACTACTTTTTTTCTCTTGCAAAATAATTTCTCGTGAAAAAAAAAAGAAGTCAAGTTTGGAGGGCCAAGCGTGGCTCTATGAGTAGGTGTAGCGTGAATGACTCTAAATCTTGATCAAATATATTAAATGCAATTTCATCTTTTCAGTCAATGGAAAATTTATTTATGAATTCTCAGTAATCGCAAGTTGTTTTTGAAATTTGCTCATTCTTCATGTAATGTATGTTAACTAATTATTAAATATGCACAAGGCCACACCTGAATATATGTTTTTCATTTATTCTTTGTTATGATTGATAAATATTATTATATATAAGCTCTATGCTGTCATTATCTGTATATTTTTTTTTGTTTTATATATATATATATATATATATATATATATATATATATATATATAATAAAGCATACAGCCTATATTGGAAAATTCTTAAAAAATGTTTAGAAAAATAAAATATATAAATAAAATAGAGTGAATAAATTAATTTGTAGTAGACTTAACTAGACTAATGAGTGCAATGTATCCAATATAAATAATAAAGGCGTCTATTTATTTTTTTTCTTATTTTCAAATATAAATACATTTGTTTTAAACTCAAACATTCAAATATTTTTGAAAAAAATTAAAACATGTCACCTCTATCTTTATCCAGTATAGTGCTTTTACTACTAGAACAGTTTATTTTTATTATTAATTTTTAATAAGTATACATTAATATTAAACTCAGACGCACATATCTCCGAGAAGCTCAAACATGTGACATCTGAATCACAGACAAAATGCACGATTTTATTTCTTTCTCATATACAAATGATGTAGCACCACAAACAAAAATGTAACCGTCAATTAAGATTACTGTTTTAATTGGCAACGAATTTAAGTATAGTCGATAAAATATCAAACAAATTGGGATAAAAAAAAATCGCAGAATATTTAGATTCTTATATCAGGAAACAATATCTTAGCAAGTCAAGATTCTTTCCATTTTTTTTATTAAAGTAGAATTAAATTCTGATCAAGAACATAAAAGTAATTAAATATTTATTCGTTTTGTTTGTTCTCAGTTCATTATAATCTCCTCTTTAAATTGTGTTTCTTAATTAAAAATTAAATATCAATAAGTAATAATTAATTTTATATAATATTAATAAAATGGAGAAATATAACCCAATATTTAACAATTTGTTATCCTTCACCGATGACTCAACTGTTAAGTATCATGTGTCAGGTGATTCACTGCTACGTCAATGTTATATGGTATTGATGTGGAATATTTATTGTTAAATAATACTTATATTTTTTTTAAAATATATTCAAACTTGAATTAATGTGTTTGTTATTTTTTAATAATATTTTATTATGCTATAGAAATTAAAAAAAAATGTCAATAACATAATTAACTCTATGATATAATTCTCTAAAAAAAGAAAGAGTTAGGTTAAAAACTCATTCATAAATCTATTAAATATAGGGATATATTTTCCAATTTCTCATTGTTTTTAATATTAATTCTTTGTAAAATAAATAATTGAACGATACCATCCACATAAAAGATTAAATTTCTTTGCATTATTGTTGTTTGTATTGATAGTGGAGGTTGCAAGTGATGTAATTTTCCTAGTGAGTGGAACCAATAAATTCTACAACAATGCATGCTGATGAACTGATTATATTGCTTTCACTATCCATCAATCACCCAAATTATATACTCCCTCCGTCCCGGTTTAACAGGCCCCTTTCTTTTCGGCACGAAAATTAAGAGTTGTAAGTGTAGAATGAGTTAGTGGAATGAATATTTTATTGTTGTGTGTGAAAAATTTGTCATTTTTGGAAAGGAACCAATTTAATTGGGATGCCGAATTCGGTAAGTAGGCCTATTTAACGGGACGGAGGGAGTACAATATTTATTTCTTTGTGTGTTTTTTTTTTTAAAAAACAAGTTATTAAAATAAATTTGGATTTGCAAAGATTGCGATCTTTAATCTGTCATTCACTTAGAAGTGACACGGTATCGTTAAATTGAGATTTATTAAAAAAAAAAAAAA
>JAPKLW010000347.1:568231-603171 GCA_026898455.1 Plectranthus barbatus | reverse complement strand
CTGCTCCTTTTATCATGCCATTCTCAATGTTGCACTAACTTGGTTTTAAGTTTGGAAGATATTTGAGTGTGTGAGTTTAAATAAATATTTTTCTATTAAAAAAATGTTTGGAAGAAATAGAGTATGTGATTTAGTTGATGCTTCCGTGTGACTATATGATTTATGTGTACGAATATCTTTTAGATATATATCTATAGGATTGGATCAAATGAGAATGTTTTTTATGATGAGAAATAAGAATAAATCTTAGCATTTCAAATTTTGATCAAATGTTTAAGAGTTAATAAATTTCGTGTCATTTTAGTATAATTTATATGAATTATAGTATGATTAGATTTTGCCCCGTGTATGCATTTTTTTGTACAATTTTATTTATTTTATGCAAATGAAGATAATGCATATAAAATTGCACTATAATGCATATATGTGACTTGTTCGCATTTTTTATCATAAATTGCATTCTCACCTGATCCACACTATATAATCAAGTGCTAAAATTAATTTTTTAGTATGGGATGAACTCCATATATATATATATATATATATATATATATATATATATATGTATATGTATATGTATATGCATTCATGCTTAAACCCCTATATGTGAATTAGCTAAGAATATATATATCTATCGTTGATTAAGTTAAAGGACGGACAAGATTAGATTTCAGCGTTTAACATTTTTCTTTGTACTCCCTCCGTCCCTTGGCATTAGTCCCATTTGCTTTTGGCACAGTAACCAATTTTTGTGAGTGTAGTGGAATTAATATTTTATTAGTGTATGAAGATTTTTTTCTATTTTAGGAAATGAGACTAATAAGTCGGGACAGACGAAAAAGGAATATGAGACTAATGCCAAGGGACGGAGGGAGTAATTTGTATCATTAAAAGGGTATTTTTGGGTAAAATTTAACTGACCCAATTAATTGAAGATTTATTTTCAGATTTTTCGGGGAGTAGTTACTTTAATTACTACCCGCGATCTAATAACCGATTAAATAATTCACCTACCAAAAGTTTTGAAATATTAATTGCTCAAATTCACATGCCAAAATTTTTCCTCATTAATTCATGTCTACCTCTTTGACCTTTTTACAAAGTATTCTTCGGCGGTGATTTATGGGTGTCGAATAAACTTGGGCGATGAAAATTCTTATGGCTGCGATCTCTGGATAACAGGCGCCCTAACAATGTCATTATATAGCAGTAGTACTACATTGTTTTGCCTTTTTTCCTGTTGTTTTTTTATTGTAAACAATATGTGTGGTTTATTTTTTTCCGGCGTATAGTTGTTAATCGGGGTTTTTTTATTTTTGTTCTCTGATACCCATTTTTTTGTTCCGCCATTTTAATGGTATTTTTTCGCAGGTCACAAGTTGCTTTAATGGCACTGAAGAAAAAGATGAGCATGAACACTTCGATTTTTAAAACATTTTTTTAATGTATATTGCACATATCATTGTTGGTTTAAATATTGAAAACTCATTCTTTTATTGTTATCAACTCATTTTTTACCAAACATATTTACTTTGGCATATTTCTTTAATGAATGAAATGTGAGAGGGTGAAATAAATTTGGAATGATATTCGATTTCTGTTGATGGTTGTATCTTGATCATTATTTGTGTATTTATGTTACGTATAACAAATTGAATAGGCTGGATTGTGTTTTATTATTGATAAGACACACGATGATGTTCAAATGAGAGAAATGTTAGGGGTGATAATTTTTTATCCGATCTGATAACTTGACACGAATCCATACGATAATAATGGATACGGATTGAGGTTTATCGGATATGGATCCTTATCGAATCGATACGATAAGGACACGAAAATTTTGGATCGGATTTGGATTGAATACAGATCGGATACGGATATCCGTTAATAAATTAATAAAAAATATTTATTTTTTAAATATAATAATTAATTAATTAATTTTGATATATTAGTTTAGATTTAGAGTTCTTTAAAAAATTCAAATCTCTTAATTCTTCATTGTCCATGTACTAATTTTTTAATTTACCACCAAAAATAATTTTGATTTATCTATTCATTGTTTGTAATGTTTATTTTCTTCTACTATCAAAATTTAATAACTTTCTTTTCTTTTTCTTTTTTCTCAACTTCAAGTTTTCAATTAAGTTGTATCAATCGATTAACTAGCTGGTGAGATCTTAAATTTAAATGTGATGAAAGTATTGTAGATTCGTCTGAATACTCATTCATTGTTTCAACTCTTGCAATTTCACAATGATAGATGAAAGATATTTATTATAATTTATTTTATTTGTAATAAATTTTAAAGTTTAATTAGTATTTCTCTCCGTCAAAATTGTAAGTGAAGTATTGACGACTAAGGTGAATGATTGTCCAGTATTTAGAAATGGGCAAGTTTGACCGCTAGTATTTGAATTTAAGATTTATCTATATATTTTGGAATATTTGACTGATGATTTTAGCTTTAAATGAAGTCCCAGTTTTATTTATTTATCCAACACAATATTTGAACAATAAAATATAAATGTTTTGTATTATCTTATCAATTTTTTTATTATAATTGTTTTTATTGAAATAGATTCTTATTGAATTAATTCAATTTCATCATTTGGATTGGATACTTAACAGATCCTTAACGGATTCGGGCGGATACGGATTTTAGCTTAACGGATCGGATATGGATACAAATTTTAACTTTTCTTAACGGATCGGATACGGATATGAACTTAACGAATCGGATCGATAACGGGTTGACACGATAAGGATCCAATCCGCACGAATTGACACATAAGAAATATGTTGTTTGGAGTGCAGTAGGGGTGAGCAATGATCGGTTCGGTCTGAAAATTGAACTGAATCGCCCAAACTGCCATACCACAAATCCTAAAAAACCAAACTGAATTGCATTGCTAGGATTCTATAAACCGCACAGAAACCGCACCAAACCGAATAGGCAATTTTGGTTCGGGTTGAAGGTTTGCACTGAACGGAACTAAACCGCACGGTTTCGGTTTAAATAGAATTTTTTCCACCTATTTTTCAAAATACTTGAATTAAAACATACATTTTCATGTTCCAACATTCATCAAAAATACAAATACACCAAATACAATCCCACAAGTTCAACAAACAAGTCTAACTCATAACTCCAAATACACAAGTTTATAAATAACAATTCAAATCCACAAGTTCATAAATAACTCCAAATACACAAGTTCTCATTCTCATTCTCGAATCTCCTCTACTACTTGTCTTCTTGACACTTCTTTGCCAACTCCTTCAATTTCAAACCTAAGAATCAATCAAATTACAAATATTAAATTAACATGAGTAATAAACAACAAAATTAAGCAAAAAAAAGTAAAATAAATTATAAATTAATAGTAAATAAATTGCAAAACCTTTTTATTCTTCACATTCATCACGTGCATTCATCTTTTCAGCTAACTCATCTATGCTAAGATTCTCCAAACCTAAGAATCAATCATATGTAAAGTAGGAATAATTAAATTCTTATCAATGTAAAAGAAGTAAATTATAAGTTAGTAACAAATAAATAAAAAACCTATTTCATGCCTCATTAGACCATCTAAATCCTCTTCAATTGAAATTAAAGTCTTCGAATTCCTCAACCAATCTTTAGTGAAAATAAGACTTTCCACAAGTTTAGGAGACAAAGAACTCCTAAAAGCATCAAGAACCCTACCTTCAGTACTAAAAGCTGATTCAGAAGCTATTGTAAAAATAGGCATCGACAATACATCTCGAGCAACAAGAGCAAAAATAGGAAACCTAATTTGATTAATCTTCCACCAATCAAAGATATTAAAACTCTTCACTGCCGCTAGCATTTTTGTCTCCACACTTTCTCTCAAGTAAGCTTCTGAATCATTTTCAATTGACTCACCACTTAGCATTTTCCTGTTTTTGAATTTATCACCTAAGTTATAATGGTCAATATCATCTACCTCGGATTGTGAATAATTCTAATTTTGCATTGATGCATCACTTTGAGGTTGGTGTTCCAACTTGTAAGCACCATACAACTCATGAAGGGCACCTAATGCATCTTTAGAGATAACTTTACCAGTTTCCGATCCATATGCTTCATCACAGGCATACTTAAGAAACTCAAATTTGTATGTAGGATCAACAATAACAGCCACAAATAGAAGTTTGTTCATTTTTTTTCGGATCCCCCCATTATTTATCAAATTTGGCTTTCATTTTTGTGGCCATCACACTTATATCCCCATCTGCACTCTTCATCCAATTATTCAACAAACAACTGACTGTAGTAATCTTAGGAAAGAACTCATTCGCAGTCACATACAATGAACCTGAAATCCTAACAGTCAAGTGGTAAAACGTGTTAGAACCTCAACCATCTTTCTAGCATTCACCCAATCAGCATACAATGGAGGTCCATCCTCAAGATCTATTTAAAGAATGGATCCTTAAATTGAAATGCATCAAAAGACTTTTCAAACTTACAAGCAACATCCAACATAAGATAGGTTGAGTTTCACCTAGTAGCCATGTCTAAACAAAGCATCTTAGACTCAATATTCTCTTCAACACAACATTCATTGAACCTCACAATTCTAGCAGGGGAATTTTCACAAATCTAACACCATCTCGGATCTTTTGGATTGATGGATGTATTTCTTTTAATCCATCCTCACTATTAAGTTAATAATGTGAGCAACACAACTCATATGCAAAAACTTTCCATTAACATAAGTGCAATCACGAGAAGATAATCTTGATTTTAAGGATGTCACACATGTATCATTTGAGCTTGCATTATCAACTGTAATAGTAAAAATCTTTGCAATTCTCCACTCTTTCAAACAAATATCAATTTGCCTACCCATGTCATCCCCCTTATGACTTTCAACCGTACAAAAATCTAAAATCCTTTTACTCAAAGTTCAATTCTTGTTGATAAAATGGACAGTTATGCACATATAATTCATTCTTTGCAAAGAAGTCCAAGTATCGGTGGTAATACAAACAGTAACACCTGATCTCTTAAAATAATCACTTAACTCCAAATTTTCAATCAAATACAATTGGTAACAATCTCTAGATATTGTCCAGTGTGAAGGAATCTTAAATAAAGGTTGCAAAGCAGCAATAAAACTCAATAAATTCCTCACCCTCTACTATCTTGAAAGGAAGTTCATCCTTAATAGTCAATGCCACTAATTTCCTTCTACATAGATCCGGATCGAATTTTTAATTAGAAAGAGTAACACATGGATTATTATCCTCTTCATTAACACGTTGTAATGACAACTTTTGTTGTTTAAGAACATCAGTACATGGAAGTTTCTTGCATGCATTCAAGTGATTTCTAATTGTAGTGGTTCCATTCCTTATGATCAGACAAGTAAACCATACCGCAGTAATTGCACTTGGCTTTTCTTCCCATTCCATCTCCCTCATCAAATGTAGTGAAATGGTCCCATGCATCGGATCTCGACCTTTCACTTTTGACCCTTGTATTTGTTGTAGTTGAATAATTAACTTGCTTTGTTTGTTCAAGTTCAACCATCTATGAAAAAAAAAAAAGCAACCAGCAGCAATTCATTAGAAAAAAGCAACCCGCAACAATATATACTCATATACTCATATCCCTGCTCTTAATTTCTGATACATAGCAGCAATATATACTCATATACTCATATAGCAGCAACAAAGCAGTCATATACTCATAAATCATATCCTCTGCTCTTAATTTCTGATACATAGCAGCAGGCTAGCAGCAGTCATATACAATACTACAAAAACAGTATTCCAAATATGCATGAAATAAAGGCCATTGCATCAACAAATTATGCATGAATTAATTAACGACTCTTTATCTCTTACGGAAGTACAAACATACCAAATTGTGTTGTCGTGTTGGTGTTGGCATGTTGGCGTCTGCTATTGCCAACGAAGAGGAGGGAGTGCTTCCAGCGAAGGAAGAGGGAGAGGGAGATGTCAGCCTGCTGCCGATGAGTGTGAGTGAGAGGGATATGTCAACGAGTACGAGGAAGAGGGAGATGCCGACGAGGGGGCTGCCGATGAGTGCGAGGCGAGGGAGCAGCCAGCCTGCGGCGGTGGCAGAGAGGGAGTGAAGACTGAAGAGGGAGAGGCGCGATGAGTGTGAGTCGGGGGGGACCGTGAGCGAGAGAGTGAAGAGGTTGAGGGTCGAGGGAGAGACGAGGGAGGGAGTTAGGGTTTTTTTTAAAAAAAATAAGGCTATTATTAGAATTAAAATATAATATATATATATATATATATGTTATATTTTGGCGGTTCGCTTCGGTTTTTAAACCAAAATCAAAGTTAAAACCGAACCAAACTTAAACCAAAAATCTTAAAAAAAATCAAATCGAACCGAAACTGCTAGCTTAAAAAATCGAACCAAAATCAAATTGAAGCGTCGATTCGATTTGGTTTGGTGGTTTCTGTTCGATTTTGCTCACCCCTAGAGTACAGGGATACCAAAACGCAGCAAGAGGGTCTATTATTATCTTCGTGCTAAATATTGCATTGCATTGTTGGTGTCAAATAACAACCATTGTTCTTTAAAGAACTTCAAGGAAGGGATGGATTATTTGAAGGCAGAAAAAGAGATAACAAATGTGAATGTGAAACAGTTCATTGATGAATACATGAAGGTTGATGTGTAATAGTACTAGCTTCACTAAGTCTTTTGCATATGATGTTGAACCTAAGAGTTTTAATTACTACTTTCTTGTAGACATGGAATTGTTTATCAATTTTGAATACTTTAGTGTTTTGTATAATATTAGTACGTGTTTTTTTAATAATATCCATTCTTATACGTTAAAATGATTTATGTTATTCAATGATACTTGATTAATACTTAAATGATAAGTTGTGTCTACTAATTAAATACTAAATTTTGTAAATTTCAACCTTGTATTTTAATTTATTTGTTGTGTTTCATATGTTAGATGACCAATACTACAATGATAAACAATATTATCTATTAACATGACAACAATCTTATAAAAGCGTAATACAGTATACTGTAATAAAATAATGATATTATATATTGTGAACAATGATCTTATTTGCATAATTTAATGATATAATCTAAGAAATATTTAAACAATGATATTATATTATATTCAATTAATCTGGTAGAAATATCAGTGATCAGTATCCACATTGATTAATTACAGTAATTAATCTATGCTTAAATACCTTAATGGTTGAGGTGTGTGATAAACAAGTGTGCAGTGTATGTGGCACCCGGTGGCTCGCCTCGCCAAGCCCCGCCCCGCCTCGACCTACGACCTCAGCGAGGCCGCTGGCCGAGCACCCGCGCCCGTGCCTGTGACCCGTGGCCTGAGCCCCGACCCTGGTCCCGGCTCCGGCTCCGGCTCGGTCTCAGTTCTCGGTTCTTGGTCATTGGGTGGTCTTTGGGCTTTTGGGTCCTTGGCTTGGCTTGGTCCACTGTGCCTTATCTTTTTGGGCACTTGAAGTCAGCCTGCGGGCTCGACACGTGGAATGTCGACGTGGTGCACACGATGCATATTACGTGGTTGATGAGTCAGCCACGTGTTGGAATGCATCTGGACGGTTTTCAAGCATATTAAAAATGTGGGAATAACACTCAGCCTGTAACGGCTAAAGTCTTGATGGCAGCGTCGGTTACGCCTGTAACAGTTCAGCCTTGATGGCTGAGACAGGCTCCCCCTGGTGGAACATGTCTATAAATAGGTATGCATTGTGTAGTCTCCTGTCCCCGGTTGCCCGAACATCCGACATCAGACAAGCTCACTTAGCCACATCTTTTTCGTTGTTCTTCGGCAACTCAGTTTCACCTCTATTCAGTTCGTCGGAGCCTTTCCGATTGCGGTGCTACCTAAAAAAGGACGAAGCCGTTTTACCTTTGGGGACAATCGCCGTTCAACGAGTACTACGTTGGCGAATTTGTCTTGCGGGAAGATGGCTTTCTCGACTCGGTTGTGCTTGATTGCACTTTATTTTGTCTTATTTCAATTTAATTTCTTTTATTTTGTTTGTTCTCGTACTATTAGTACTTGCAGTAATACTTGTTTAATTTCTTTTCAGTATTATAACACAGATCTCATATCCAACAGAACATGATCCGTAAGTATAATCTCCATTTCCGTAATCATGCAATTAGAGCTTTACTTGATGAATTCCGATGATTTATTGATTCTTGCATGGCTATGGAACCAGGGTGTTATTATATTTCTATGCACACGTGTGAGTGGGAATTGGGGTTTATCACTGTTGAAATGTTATTTAATGTGATGAATTCAGTTACCGTGATGAGAATGGCTAGCCATTGATGGACTTTAATGAGGGTATGCCACCCGATATATGGAAGAGCCTGAGCAGTATTTTACTATTGGAATTGAATTTATTGCACATTTGACTGCGCCTATAATCTGATTTGGCATTTATTCAGTTCAGTGAAATTATTGGTATAATTTGTAGTTTTCCTCAATAAAGGTGGCTAATAAGTTAAGATTTGGTGACTTATGGGATCGGGTACTCGTTCATATCTGTATGCGCCTACTTGTGGTCAATCTTGTATTTCTGCATCAAGGAATTTATAATTTGTTCATTAATTAGTTGACTGTGTGATTAGGCTCGTAGAGGTTTTTGCATTTCCAAGGTATTTATTTTGGTGCCTGTGGATAGATGGTACCGATTGATATTTACTTTGTTTCGATTTTCAGGATTTTCCTTTTGATGGTAGAAATTGCCTTGGTGATATTATAACGAAGTGCTGTTCCAATATTATAACAAGATTGTAAAATGTTGATTTGCGAGTGCCTGCCGCTAGGGGTGTAATCGAACCGAATCGAGCCGAGTAGTGTCATGCTCAAGTTTGACTCGTTTAGTATCGAGTCGAGCTTCGAGCTTTTTTGTCGAACATTTTGAAGTTCACGAACTTTATCGAGCTTTAATCGAGCCTAAACGAACTTTCTAAATATGGAATATATTTAAAATATCCATTATTATTTTGAAAGAAAAAGTTATTTATCTGTAAATTAATATCATATTCATATTCATGCTCAAATTCTAAATCTTATCATTATTAGAAAGATTTATCATTCTCAAAATAAATTCGAACGAGCTTTTATCGAGTCGAGATCCGAGTAGCTCACGAACAGTTTGACTCACTTACAGCCCTACCTGCCCCTATTTGTTTTACTTTCTATTTTCAATTTCTTCTTTCTCATACTATTCCTTTATATATCTGCTTCTTTTTTTTGGGACAGGGAAAAGAGAAAGTACCTTAATTGTATTGTTTGTGGGTTTCTTTTATATATCTGCTTCTTTTTTTTTTTTTGGGGACAGGGAAAAGAGAAAGTACCTTAATTATATTGTTTGAGTAATGTGATGGTGTTGTTTGGATAAAAGGAAATTAGTTGTTAATATTTATTTAAATTTAAAATATATTAATTACGATTACTGAGGCTTTTGATTTGGTCAATTTAATGTGTAATATATATATTAATTTGTGGTTGCTTATATAATCACTCTATATCTTGCATCCATACAGAGCCGTCCAATTTTCAACAAGAGCACAAGGTTTGAGGACATGAAGAAGTTTCAGGTTGAAAGGACGATGAGGCAACCTCCTGTCAAAAAGTATTCTTTGGTGTTTTTCATTGTTTAGACTCCTACTACTAGAACTAGAACTAGAACTAGATGAAGAATATCATGTAGTAAGGCTGAGCGGATGTCCATGTTAATTTTGTATAGGATGATGAGTAAAGGAGCAAGAATGTCATCATCTGGAGACTATGACTATAATGATTTATCTAAAAAATCATTTTCTAATTGTGCTTCAAGGCCAGAAGCAATGGCCATGGATTTTGTGGTGCGTCCTCCGTCCAAGGTTGATCCTAATGAAGTTAGTGCTCGTTCTAAACGAATGCTCAGCTCCTTGTGGTGATTGATGGTTTTGTTCCTATTAGAGACATTTTTTTAAATGTATTTTATTTATGTATTCATATGATTTAATTTGCAACAGTTGAAAGCACCAAAGAAAAAGCAACTACAAGCTACAAAAATCAGTGTGGAAGGCCATGGCATGGTCAAATATCTCTAGTCATTTACTAGAACAAGGTGATTACATTTATTTTATAGGAAAGAAATGGTATGGTTGAATTATAAGATAATCAGATTTTGCCCCGTATATGCATTTTATGCATTATTTTATGAAAATAAATATAATGCATATAAAACAGCACTATAATGCTATAAATCTGCGCTAAAATGCATATAAAACTGCACTTTGATGCACAAAAACTGCACTATAATGCTATAAAACTGCGCTAAAATGCATATAAAACTGCACTTTGATGCACATAAACTGCACTATGATGCGCATAACTGCACTATAATGCACATAATTGCACTATGATGCTATAAAACTGCACTATAAGGCAAATATGAAATTTATTCGTATTTCTTATCATAAATCGCATTCTCACGTGATCCACACTATATATATATATATATATATTAAACCCTTGCCAAAATAATAAATATGGTAAATTTTAATTTATTAAAAGTATTTAATAGGTTATATATTTTAAAATTTGCTGGTATGTTATCAATCTGAGTTTTAATATTTTTATCTTATTATAAAATATTAAATTCACAATTATATAGAAACACATGCATATTGACTTTTAATGTTTATTTTTTTTTGCAGAGCGGCATATTACTCGATGATAGGACTCAAACTTGGAACTTTTTTTGTTTCGTAAATTTATGTTGTTGAGAAGATATTTTTGTTAGTTTGAAATTTTAACCTTCTTTGCTTTCTTGATTTATTTTAAAGTAATTTATGGCATTTGCCATACGATTTGTTGATGAAGACTATTAAATTTTAATAAGGACGGACTCGAGTTTTTATTCTTAATATGTAATTGTATTTTATGGTGTAAGTAATTTTTTTTAGTTTTTCTGTTTCACAATATTAAATTTAAATATAGATTATTTCATGTTCTTATTTTCAAGCATTTTTCTTTACAAGAATGACATGTAAACAAACACTCTAATTTATTTTAACTACTTCTCTAAAGAGTTTTTAATTGAAATATTAATGTATTTTGAAATGAATTATTTGAGATGTAATGTGTGATTCAATTTCGTTCACATTAAAAGATTTATAGAAAAAATTGTTGTTTCATATATAATTGTCAATGCTTTAAATTAGAATGTATTATTGTCAAATTATCATGTGCTTAAGTAGGATAAGAATACAATTTCTTTCCAGTTATTCTAGCAAGAATAAACTAACTCATTCGTGATTATTTAATTTAATCAAACACTCTATTTTTAAATTTGGCACAATTAACTCTCTAACTATTAAAATTATTAAATTATATTTAATGTTACTATCATGCCCTCAACTACTAATTTTTAACATGTCATCCCATCAAAACTTTGTTTTGACATTTACGATTTATATTATTGTATTATAATTACATAAGATAATAATAAAAAAATAAAACTTAGTGAATATAGATAAAGTACACCATATACACTACGATTGATCGATTAATTTATTATCATTATTTGCTTGAAAGTAAAATAATTGAATAACTATATTTCATCTAAATATAATTAAGGAAGTCAATACCTCAGAGTGTTTTACCTCTGTTTAATATGATAAATTTTGGGGAAAACTAAGTTTTTTTTATCTCAAGTAATTAAGTTTATTAGAATTTTATCCCAACTTTTCATTGTTAAGAAATTTTATCCCATATTTTATTTTTGTATAGGAATTTCATCCTACTTAATTAATACCGTTATATTCGTATTGACTCACATATTATCTTCCATGTGGACGCAGATGTATCATCCATGTGAGTTTTTTTAAAGATTTCAGACTAAACATATAATTAAAATAAAATACCAAATATTTTTAAATTTCAAAATCCTTAAATTATTTTCTTTGCCCCCTGAAACACGTCTACTCCTCAAACAATGAACTGGGACCTCATTCTGTGGCGACATTGACAACTACGACAATCTTGGCGGCAGTGAGATCCCTAGGTTAGTGAAAAGCTATAATATGAATGTATTGGAATTAATCAAATTCATATGGCGGCGGTGAGAAGTGTGTATCACAAATTCATATCAATCAAATATATATTTTAAAAAATTCCATGGTTCAATTTCAAAACAAATATTGGAATCATAACATATAGTCCATAATCAAGTTTAGTTTGTTTATTATAATCAAGTGTTCTTTATATCAACTATCAAGTCTATGTTTCTTCATCTCTCATACCATATTGCTTAGTTTTGTTTTAATTTCTAAAAGTCCATAACTGTGGCTCATAAAGAAAGCGATGCAGTTAGTCCTCAATTTTTTTATATGCTGTACTAATTGTTACCTTGCTCCAAGTTAATTATAGTTTATTATTATTATTATTATTATTATTATTATTATTATTATGCATATTTTATATTTAATGGACAACGACGATGAAATTATTATTGATATGCATACTAATGAACTATATACAATATGAATCATGTGTCAGAATATGAGTTATCTAATGACTCACCGTATTTCTTAGAGTCTGATGAATTTCTTAGAGTCTGATGAAGAGGAATTGGGGTTTTGGAGAAGTAAGAAGAGTCGTAGATTACCAGTTTATAAGACTATAATAGACAACAAAAGTTTAGTGTTTGAGGTGGGGATGCAATTCTCTGATTTTAAAGAATGGAAAGAGGCAATTAGGAATTAGGCCATAGAAAATGGCTATAACATTGGATGAAAAAAATTAGATGAGAAAAAGATTGAAGCTAGGTGTGATGGTGCATGCCCTTGGATGATATATGCAAGTCGAGTAGCACATGAGTCTACTTTTATTATCAAGACATTGGTAAATATAAACAGAGGATTATAAAATGAATCGTTTGACCTAGCGAGATATAAACAGTATCATGGCTGAGACAGACCTTGGATAGGCTGTCGGTTTAAGCTGCGACACATCAGTTCATAAGTGAGCTTATCCTGGCTACTTGATGTGTCGGTAGATCTTTATGTATTGATGGGATCAACAGTGAGATGTGTCATTCTAATTGACATATGAATGAGCCAGATCTCTAGATACTTGTTATGATCTTTAAACCTAATGGAAGGCTAAGGGGCATACACAAGTTGACCACACTTTGACTTGCTATGGTGGCGAGTCTTTCATGTACTCTTATACCTGCATCTTGGGTGTGGCGGTTTGTGTGTGGCCTGCTTAGGCTGGACATGTAGGTAATCATATTCGTTTTAGGATGGGGACATTCCTTGAGGAGCTCACAGGGTTAATTATGCTAAACCCTGCAGGTTGAATTATTAATTTAGGCATAAGTGAAAAGGAGTGAGTGGTATTACTCAGGAAATAAGAGATTAATTAATTGTGGCTGATTATCATAAGCCAAATTAATTAATGAATGTCCGGAACCTTAAATATGTGGATCATTCAAGTTTAATGCAACTTGTTCCAAATAAAGTGGTAATAAAGGGGAGAGTCATCATTGATTTCATTGGTGAAAGCAAATTAATATTTTATTAATTAATTATGTTCTAGGTTGGACATGGAATTAATTAATAAGGAGGGTCAACTTTATTATTTGCATTTGATCCCTGGTCTGGCCAACAAACTGCTCAGAGCCCATTAGCATTAGGGTTTTCCAAACCCTAATCCTATATAAGCCCCTTCTCTCTATCAGATCAATACACAAAATTGTAGAATTAATATTCAACACGGAATATTGAGGGAATTGAGAGAGAGGGGGCGATGACTGATCATAAGGAGAAGGTGATCGACTTCTCCGGTTTTGATTCAACTCGGTAGTGTATCCTCACTAGATTTCTGAGGAGTAAGAGAACATATCAGAAGATCAGATATGTTGGAACACGATAGCCTTGATCGATCCCACATCCAGATCTACTTAATCATCGCCATCTTCTATCCAGATTTGCAGATCAGAAGCTGGAGTTCAGGCATTCCGTAAATCCATCCTCTGTAATTAAATATTAGGAGCATGCATAGGTTCGTCTGGTTTATTTAATCTGATTTATTTTTTATATCCTAAGAATGATCCAAACGGCTGAAATAATAAAAGATACTTCGTGTTATTTATTGTAGACTCAGTTCCTACACTGTAAAGGAAATTATTCAATATATTCAGCTTAGGTATGGAGTGATAGTGAATGAAGATTTGTGTTAAACAACGAAGAATAAAGCATTACTCCAGTTGAGAGGGTCATTTAACACTCACTACAAAAATCTAAAATCCTAAATTGCTCATCTACAACAAATGGATAGGGAGGGACGATTTTTCTTGAAGACCAGTCTGAATAATGATGAACAACCTGTCTTTGAGAGGGTTTATATAGGTTTCTTAGCTTTGAGAAATGGATTTCACGAGGATGTAGAAGATGTGTTTGTTTTGATGCGTGCTTTTCGAAAACAGGTATATATTTTTCACAAATTATTTTTCAAATAAATATAACTTTGTCACTCAAGTTGATTTTTTTTGTGAGCAATGTTGGGTGGGGCTTTATTGGCAGCTGTTGGAAAAGATTGTAATGATAAAATGTGACCAATTGTGTAGTCTGTAGTTAAAAATGAATCTGAAGCCTCATGGACATGGTTTTTCTACCACTTGTTTGAAGATTTAAATGTTGATGATGGCCAGAACTGGACATTCATGAGTGATAAACATCGGGTAATGACCATTTATATAGAGAAAATATATCTCGTATTTCACTCAATGAAAATAGATTACAAATATTGTACTTATAGAAGAGAAACATATCTAATCTAAGAAATTATGAAGATATACAAGTCTATCTACAAAAGATATACAATATCTTAACACCCCCCGCAGGCGAAGACGAGGACAGTCGAAGTTTGGATCGAAACTCTTCAAACAATTTTCGCGATAAACTTTTTGTAAATATGTCGGCTACTTGATCTTTGTATGGGACGAATCGCGTGACCAGTTTCTTGGAATCAACTAATTCTCGAACAAAGTGATAGTCTATATCAATGTGTTTAGACCGCTTGTGGGTGACGAGATTCTGAGTGAGGAACAAAGCACTTGAGTTGTCAGAATAGATGACCGGCAGCGAGGTGACAGCGATATGAAGATCACGTAAGACATTTGAAACCCAATGTATTTCTGAAGCAGTATTAGCAATGACGCGATACTCCGATTCACAGTTGGATCGAGAGACAGTGGGTAGTTTCTTTGCGTTGCACGAAATGAGGTTCGGCCCCAAATAAATCAAATAGTCATAGGTTGATCTTTGAGTGTCGGTACATCGCGCCCAGTCAGCTTCAGAATATCCCACTAAGATTGGCGAACCGCGAGTGAAGGATAATCCAAAATCCACAATACCTTCACATAACGGAGCATTCTTTTCACTGCAGTGAAATGGGCGACAATAGGTTGTTGCTGAAATTGGCTCATCGTATTCACAGAGTAAGCAAGATTGGGCCGTGTGATGGTTAAGTACTGAATTTCACCGACAAGCGAATGATAAAGAGTAGGATCCTCAAATGGAGCTCCATCTTTCGAGAAAGTAACTCCAGGTGGTAAGGGAGTTGATATTGGCTTTGCATGAAGCATATCCGAGCGCTTTAATATGTTGAGGGTGTATATGGTCTGACAAATAAATAGGCGATCAGAGGGTAATATGCTTCCAGTCCGAGAAAATACCCAAGTCGACCAAGATTTTTGGTTGAGAACTCCGAGTTCAGACGAGCCATCAGCGTGGAAAGAGCAAAAGTGTTATTTCTCGTAATAATAATGTCGTCAACATAAACCAAAAGATACAGAAGGACAAAATCTTTGTGAAAGACAAATAGAGAAGTATCCGAGGAGCTACAACAAAAACCAAGAGTGATAAGAAAGTTGTGAAAGCATTGGTACCAGGCGAGGGGTGCTTGGCGAAGACCATAGATTGCTTTCCGAAGGTGACACACGTGAGAGGGATACTTCGAATCAATGAAACTCGGAGGTTGATCCATAAACACCAGGGTTGATTACGTGTCGTTTAAGAATGCATTTTTCATATTCAGTTGATGAAGTGGCCAAGAATTCATCATTGTAATAGACAAGATAATACGAATATTCAAAGCTTTAACAACAGGACTAAACGTGTGAGTGAAATCCAGGAACTTGACTAAAACCCTGAGCAACTAAACGAGCTTTATAACGATCAACGGAACCATCGACAATAATTTTAGTATGATATACCCACTTTGAACCCACAATGTTCGTATTGTGAGGCTTGGGCACCAAAACCCAAGTATTATTGGCATGAAGAACAGTCATTTCCTCACGCATGGCCTACGTCCATTCAGGAACTTTTAGAGCTGACTTAATCCCACGAGGTTCTAGAAGAGCTGTGGAAGCTGAAAAAATAGAGATAGTATTTATGTCAACCGGGTATCTGGGTTTGAAAATGCTAGATTGAGATCATGTCCGCATTTGATGTACGCGAGGAGCGGGTGCGGGCGGATGCAGCGGAGCATGATCAGCAACGGGCAACACATCGGCGGGAGGTGGGGTAGTAGTATTAGGAGGAAGAATGACATTTGGTGGGCAGATGGGACATGGGTTTGACTAATGAGCTGATGGTGTAATGGAGGAAGAAAGGACCGACACAGATTTATCAAGCGATCGATCGAAGTATTCTGAGAGGTGCAGTCGTGTGAAGGGTGTTTCAGGGCTGGTTTTGGCAGAAGGGAAGCAAAGCTCATAAAACAAAGCATGGCGGGTAATATAGAGACGAGAGGTCAAGGGATGGAGACAACAAAAACCCTTATGAGAACATCTGTAACCTAGGAGGTCACAAGGTAAGCTACGGGGTTGAAACTTAATTTTATTATAGTCACGAAGACACGGATAAACTCGACAACCGAAAGGATGAAATGACTCATAAGCCGGTGTGTGGCCATATAATATTTCGAAAGGAGATTTTTGTTGTAGAGTCACGGCAGGGAGACGATTTATGTTGTAAACAGCGGTGCTAAAGGCATCGACCCAAAAAGATAGAGGAACGGATGAATGAAACAGTAAGGTGAATCCCATTTCAGTTATATGATGATGTTTTCGTTCAGCATGGCCATTTTGGGATGGTGTATAAGGACAGGAAACTAAATGATGAATACCTTAAGTTCGGAGTACGGTTTGAAGGCAATGATTGGTGAATTCTGTGTCACCGTCGCTTTGAAACTTCTTGATCTTGCAGATGAATTGATTTTCAACAAACACCTTAAAACACATAAAGACATCAAATAAATCCGACTTTGCACGAAGAGGATAAAACTAAGAAAGTCTAGAATAATCATCGATAAAAATCGCATAATAACGAAATCCATTATTTAAGGTAACAGGGGTCCCATAAGTCACAATGAATAAGTTCTAGAATATGTGTGGCACGTTTACTAGAAACAAAAAATGGTAAATGAGTTTTCTTAGCTAACTGACATGAAGAACATAAACCAAATTTTGAACGTGAAGAGGAAAAAGAGAGCAACTGAGAACTCCGTAGTAGCTGAATGATGGCAGGTGTTGAGTGTCCAAGGCGTGAATGCCAGAGATCGAAGGAAACAACAAAGGGCTTACTCTGTGCAGAGGCAGTGAGTGCTATGAGGGAGGACTCGAGCACGTAGAGACCGTGTCTAAGTACGCCAGTTGCGAGAATATGCCCCGTGGTTTGGTGCCGAATTACAAACTGCGAATCAGTAAATAACACATGGACAGGATGATCACTTGTTAGCCGACTAACAGATAATATATTTTTCGTAATATCGGGAACAACCAGAATATTTTTCAAAGAAATATCATTAGCCAAATAAAGAGACCAGTATGAGTGATGCGAAGATGATCACTATTACCAACAGTGACATGATCTGAACCAGAATAAGCAGACACATCCTCCAGAGTAGACGCATCAGAATAAATATGAGCTGACACACCAGTGTCTAGATACCAGTCCAAAGTGGAAGTCGGCGAGACATTGCAGTTGGCAGAAAAGGCTTCCGCGAGCTGAGCAGATTGCCTAAAGGTGCGAGAGAAATTTTGATCGAACCTATGTGGATAGTTAAAGGCGTCGTGGTCATTTTCTTTACAAAAATAGCACCAGGGATTCGAACGTTGGCGAGAGTTGTTCTGGTTGCATCCACGATTCTTTGAGGAGGAATTTTTATTGGTTGACTCACAACCTTTCGGCGCAGCATGAAATGTTGCGGGTTGTGGAAGCGAAGTCGATGAGCGATTGAAGAGCTCATGACTTTGTTCACGGGCAAGCAAAGTGCCAAAGTCTGGAAGAGGATCTTTCGTTAGCTGAGCGACTGGAATGTAGTAAAATCAAATCCCAAGCCGTGGATGAACCAATGCGACTTGTCGGAGGGTTCGAGAGAGCAGCCAATAACAGCTAATTGATTGCAAATGGTCTTGTACCGACGACCGTACTTCACGACGGACAAATCTTCACGTTTAAGCAACAACAGGTCATCCTTCAGACTAAGTTCTCGAGCTTTAGAATGAGTGTTGTACGCGCGAGATAAGGCAGTCCATACTTCTCACGATGACTTGCAGCCGATGATAACGACCATCGATTCTTCAGTCAAGGTTGAAACTAGGAATAGTTTGACGATTTGGTCGCGGGAATACCACTTTGAGTATTTAGGATTTTGCGTAGGAACCCCTGCGGCATTGGGGAGAAGACGCGGCGGAGATGGTGTCGAACCATCGATGAATGGCTGGAGATTTTGAGTAATAAGGAGCGGTTCAATCTGAGCGTGCCACAACATGTAGTTTGCGGCTGTGAGTTTGATATTTACCATGTAAATCATGGTGGAGAGAGGCAGAGATAGGAGATCATCACCGTCTGGTTGTGCAGCCATCGAAGGAGGCGTACAAAGACGAACAGGAAAAAAAAGGATGATAATTAGGGTTTTAGCCAATATTAGGTTGATACCATGTAGAGAAAATATATCTCGTATTTCACTCAATGAAAATAGATTACAAATATTGTACTTATAGAAGAGAAACGTATCTAATCTATGAAATTATGAAGATATACAATTCTATCTACAAAAGATATATAATATCTTAACAATTTATACTCATTCATTTATATTCACTCTATAAGTATAACTCTGCATTTTTAGTAATACATGAGTCCTTTTATACAGGGCATAATCAACGACATCATGAAATTGACTCCTCAAGTTGAACATCGACATTGTGCAAGACACATCTATGCAAATTAGGGGTGTACACGGTCCGGTTTGGCCGGTTTGAGGGTTGAAGTATGGACCAAACCAAATAATACGGTTTGAAAATTTTCAAACCAAACCGGCCAAGTTAATATTTCAAACCAAACCAAACCAAACCAAATAAACGGTTTGGTTCGGCCGGTTTAACGGTTTGAAATACGACGTTAACGGTCAAAGTAAAAAACGTAGAACAATCTCATATTTTTAGCTATAATTTATTTGAGAAATTAAAAAAAAAATTAATAGTGGCTCTCATCGGCAAAGTACGAGACAATCTTAATAAAAACAAATAATTAATGACATCAAAAAAATAATAGTTCATATCACATTCTCAAAAATAATAGTAAGGTGAAATTATTAAAATACGATAACGATGAAGCTTGACCAGAGAATAGAGAAGACAATAAGGGTAAAGAGAGACATTTGAATAAAATTGTGAGATTGGAATATTGGATAGTTTAAGGTTTATTTTAGATTTCAGAAAATAAATAAAATGTAGAAAAAGAATTAAAATGAGATTGAAATATTTGATAGTTTGGGTTTTATTTTAGATTTTAAAAAATAAATAAAAATGTATGAGAAAAATAAAAATTACACTATGTTGCATAGAGGATTTGAACTCATACCTCTTGAAAACCAAAGTCCAGATAGAACCACCATACTAAATGTACTATATTTACACTTTTAGTATAAAATATAATCTAAATATTTATTATTAATATAAACGGTTCGGTCCGGTCCAAACGGCCGGTTTCTCTACTCAAACCATGGACCAAACCAATTAATACGGTTTGAAACTTATGATCCGGCCGGCCGATTTTTGCACTTGTCAAACCGGCCAAATCATTTCGGTTTGGCCGATTTGGCCGGTTTGGACCAAACCATGTACACCCCTAATGCAAATTGGAAGAAGAGATTTCGAGGCCGAAAATTGAAAAAATTATTTTGGGATGCTGTTAAGTGCACATCAGTGATGGAGTTCAATTTCACAATTTCTCTGATTAAGGCTTAATTTGATGAAGCCTACATTCAATTCATGGAAAGAGAACCGAAGAGATTTTGTAGATCATTCATTTCTTCATCAACAAAGACAAATATGGTGGAGAAAAACATATGTGAAACGTTTAATAGTTATATTCTCAAGTTCAGAGACAAGCCGATTATTGACATGTTAGAGGGAATTAGACAGAGTTTGATGTGTAGATCACCTAAGCTCGTGGAGAAATTGGAAGCCTCTTCATATGTTCTTTACCCGAGTGTGAACAAAAAGTTGGATAAATTGCAATATATGGTTCAAAATTGTACCATCAAACTGCATTGGGAATGAAGTTAGTTCATATATTTGATGAGTGTTTTATTATGGATCGTCGGGGTAAAGAATGCAGTTGTAGAGGTTGGTCTTTGACGGGTATTCCATGTTATCATGCACTTGAATGTATCAATCATGTTAGGGGTGACATGATCTCTTATGTGGATGAATTTTACAATTCATTACCATAAGCCAAATTGCATGGAGGCATATAAGCATTGTTTACAACCTATCAATGGAGCCAAATACTGGCCAAATGTGGAAAGGCCTCCAATATTGCATCCTACCTTTGTTCGACCTCCTGGTAGATTAAGAAATAGTAGAAGGAGAGATGTAAACGAGGAACCAAGCACGGGGAAAAAGCATGGAGGGTCAAATGCAATAGATGTAAAAAGATTAGTTATAATTCGAGGACATTTCAGAATCCTCCAGTAGAGCAAGTGTCTTCTACCGAGCCATTTTGTCCAAAAAAATCGGGACGACATACAAGGTCAACACATGATTTGGAGAAAAATGAAATGAGACAGATAAATATTATTTTTAATATTTTTTCAAATATATATATAATGTACATGAAATCACTTGTTAACAATTATAATTGTAGGCAAGAAAAGGTTATGGGGTGTTGACAGGACCATCTGGAAACATATATATTAGACCAGCTGGAGCAGCAAGAACCACTGTGTTAAGAAGACATGAAGAAGAAGGTGCAAGTCAGACTTCACAAGTTTGAGAAAATGGGAATTTTTTTTTAATATTACATCAAACTTTTGTAATTATATCGATGTAATAAAATTTTTGTTACTTTGCTACTATAGAAACAAATTATATTATAAGTGAAGCTATGTGTTGCTATTTTTTGTCTGAAACTGAAGCTTTTGTAAATCTCAGCAACTCCTCTCAACTGCAGCACTTCCAAAAAGTTGCTTGCTCTGAGTCATATGTTTTGGCAAGGTCTGCAAAATGGGAATGGAGCTCTGATTGAGAAAGGGGAGGCTGCCTACAATGGGGAGTCCCCGAGGGCCTGGAGGCAGAGGATATCGATGTTTTCTTGAATATCTGACAAAGATTCATAGTTACAAGATGAGTGTGAAGAATGAAATTGCAATGAAAATGTCTCGGCCACTCAAGATTTTTTCATGAACATTGTGGAAGAGAGTGGTTAGCTTCTGCATAACAAATCCACTAGCTATCATAAGGAGTTGATAAGATTCAGGATGGAATGGCATTTATGCAACCCAGTCGGAATCTTTATTTTAAGGTAGAGCTAATTGTGAATTTGGCATCATTATCCATGTTGTTTGCTATCACAACAGAATATTGAGGAATCTCAACACAGTATCACGTTTGATTATCTAAGTCTACTAGAATTTTTTGATGATAACCATGACCACAACAAGCACGCGGAATAATGAGATTATCCGTCATCACATTCATTACAAAGCACCATATGAGGAGTTCTTTTTTTTTTTGTTTTTTTTTATGAAACATCAGCAATGTGACAATAAAGATGAGATTTTTTTAAAATTTTAGTTAGCTTTAGTCCCCTTATTACTCCTAACTCATTTCTACCCATACAAATTAGGACAACGAGTAGAGGCATTTTTTTCTTCAAAACAATCCCAAACTTCTCTTCCAAGTTCAGCTTCTCCCCGGGAGGCATGCTCCAGTCGAAGGAATGGAGCAGAGAAGCAAGTGAGTACATGAACATCCTCTCGGCCATGGATGTCCCTGTGCAAATCTTTCGTCAAGACCCGAAAGGCAAGAACATGAAGTCATTGACGCTGAAATCCCACTTTCCATCAGAAACTTTGTAGGACTGTCCCATATGGAAGGGTCCCTGTAGATCGCCCACACATTCAGAAACACATGAGCGCCCTTGGGGATGGTGTAGTCGGCCACCGTTGTGGCTGCTCCGGGGCAGTGAGGGACGAGGAATGGTAGGACATGATGCAGCCGTAGAGATTCTTTTCACTAACCTAGAGATGCCCACGTCTCACTGCTGCCAAGATTGTCGTCGTCATCAATGTCGCCAACGAAATGTCTCATCGCCATCAAGATTATCGTCGCCGTCAACGCAACCACAAGAATGAGGTCCCTGATTCGTTGTTTGAGGAGGAGACGTGTTTTAGGGGCAAAGAAAATAATTTAGGGATTTTGAAATTTAGGAATATTTGGTGTTTTATTTTAATTATATATTTAGTTTGAAATTTAAAAAAAAAAAATCATGCGGATGCATGTCAGCATCCATGTGGAAGATAAAGGGTGAGTTAGTACGAATGTAAATATGTCAGTTAAGGAGGATAAAATTCCTGTACAAAATTAAAATATGGGGATAAAATTCCCTAACAATAAAAAGTTGAGATAAAATTCCGAGAAACTTAATTACTTTGGATAAACAACCTAGATTTCCCTAAATTTGAATGATGACATATAATAAATGAAATTTCAAATATGGTATCAATGGGAGAGAGAGCATGTGTATTACGAATTTGTGACAATGAATTATGTAAGAAAAATAAAGAGCAAGTGGAGATATAAATAAAAATGTAAGTGTATGAGTGAAGAGAGAATTAATTTAAAGAATATAATAGATGACATAATAGAATAATAAATGTACTTTATTAAGGGAAAAAAACAAATATTCATATTGCTTTTGATACGAAGGTTTAGATCGCAGCCCAGGAACAAGAGTAGACACGACGCGGAAACGACTCGGACAGAACTAGAAACGGAACGATAATAGGAATGGAAGTCCGGCAACCCTAATTCAACCCTTCAAATGACGTATTCCAGACGAATCTCATATACGCCCCAAGAAGCTGAAGAACTAACGAATGCAGAACGGTAGAAGACACCACAATCGGATGTGTAAGTCCGATTGATAAGTCAATTCGAATTTCAAGGAATCCCAGAAATTCTTGAGTTTTCAGGATTGGAGAAATAACTCACAAAATTATTATTGAACTCTTCAATATTGGACCACCTTGATTCTCATCAGCTTTGCATAGAAATATGAAATTTGTGAAATTTAGGCAATGATAGAGAAATTTTGTGGCTAATGAAGTGTTTTTGTGTAAAGAGATGAAGAGTTGATAAATAAAATACAAACAATATAATAAATTTTGTTTTTTATAAACTTGAACTCAAATTGAAATAAATTACTTTAGTTGAAGCCCTTTTCGAAAATTGGGTTAAAATAGATATTTAAATTTGAAAAACAGAGAGACACGTATTTCAACAAGATAAAAAGAGACTTTCATATTCACCAATAATCTTTACAAGAGCAAGTCCCATTTTTGAAACAATGAAACACATTCCGATCCCGAACTATGATCTCTCTCTCATAAATCATTGAAATTAGCTTGGTATATGTGTGGCAGTCACTGCACATCCTCACATACCTCACAATCCTCACCACGCTCCCCTCTGATGTTGTGATCAATGCAAACGCAATAGCCAGCTTCTGGCTGTGAGACCTCAGCCTCTCCCTCTTCTCCTCTTCCTCCACATCCATCACCACCTGCCTCGTGTCCGGCGAGTACCCCTCGAATCTCAGCTGCCACTCCATCTGGTGAACCATCTCATACACCTCCCTCCGCCGAGGGTGCCACATGTCGTTCGACACAAACCTGTGCAACTCCCCCTTCACCTCCACCGCGCTCGAGCCAGTCACTTGGCCTAGTCCCACCCGAGCCATCTCGACCCGAGCTTTTGCCACGTCCTTCCATCTCCCACCTTTTGCATACATACTTGACAGCATTACATAGTCCCCTGCATTCTGGTTCTTCATTCTGAACAGTTTCTTAGCTGCTACTTCTCCTACTTCCACACAATGATGAATCTTGCTGGCGCTGAGAAGGCTTCGCCACACCACGTCGTTCGGCTCCATAGGCATTGACTCGATAAGCTCATGAGCCTCGCTGACCAGCCCGGCTCGAGCCATTAGATCAACCAAGCAGCCGTAGTGCTGGATGGTTGGCTCTATCCTATGCTCAGTCCTCATCCTATCAAAACACTTCTTCCCCTCTTCTACTAATCCCATGTGGCTGCAAGCACTCAACACGCCGACATAAACAACGCCGTCCGGCCTCAGTCCTTCTCCGAGCATCTGCTCGAAAACGGCTAGAGCTTCCTCACCATGGCCATGGCTAGCCAGCCCTGAGATCACCACACTGTAGGACTTATGGTTCTTCTTACCCATTTTTCGAAATAGACACATTGCTTTATCAAGACTCCCACATCTTATATACATATCTATAACAGCAGTCTCAACTGCAACATTCCAACCACTCAAATTCCTCAGCAGATAGCAATGTATCCACCTGCCCCAATCAAGGGCACATAGATGAGTGCAGGCAGACAGCACAGTGACCAAAGTACTCTCCTCCGCCCTCCATCGGCCGTCTCGAATCATGTGAGAGAACAGCTTCAGACAGTCCTCCCACATGCCTGAATTGGCATGAGCTGCAATCACTGCACTCCAAGAAGCAACTGTCTTCTCTTCCATCTGCTGGAAAACAGAGCAAGAATGCATCAAATGACCACATTTTCCATACATGTTTATCACACTGTTCTGCACAAACACATCTTCCACAAACCCCAGCTTCAAAATGTGCCCATGAATCTGCAATCCTTCTTGGGTTGCTGATAGCATCGCGCACGCCTTCAGCAATGCAGGGTAAGTGAAGTTATCGGGCTCCACGCCTATCTCGAGCATCTCAAGATAAGTAGACAACGCTAGTGATGGTTCCATTTCCTTTGTGTAGCCTCTGATCATGGTGTTGAAATCGAAGGAGCATGGATCATCAATTTGGTCGAAAATCGAGCAGGCGTAGTCCATGCTTCCCCATTCTGATAGAGCACAAGCGGCAACAAGATTGCTGGCACAGAAAGAGCTCCACAGCAGCCCCAACTTGAGGATCTGGCCGTGGATTTGCTTCAATTCCGCCAAACTCGAGCATTTCCTGATCAGGGAAACGCATTCCTGCTCCTTGTTGGAATCGGATTCTGGGATTATTCTCCCACAATTCTCAACCGTCAAGAACTTCTGGGGGTGGTTCAGAACATATGCCCCCACCATATTCTCTCATTTAATCATCTGTGTTTCACGTCAGTTCTAGACGAAAACATTTTTGTTGGGCGTGATCCAAGAATTTGAAATGGGGATTTCAGCCAGGAAAATCTCCATGTCACATGGTTGGAGATGTTAGTGGATAGGATAATGTGATTACAAGATTGTGGGCTCGACTGGATTGCTCATGCCCCAGTCACATTCTAGGCCACTACGTTTCACAGAAATCACACTCTCCGTTTCTTGTCTTTTATTGAACAGACAGATTAGTTTTCTTCTCGGCCCAAAAATAGTTTGGTCACTAACGTCACTCACTACATCCATCAATTTACCCTAATAGTACATTATATGGATTGGCACAGATTAAATCAAGCCAAAAAAAATAGTTAGAATAACATATTTAGATTTGAAAAAAAAAAAATCTGAATAGCCTGAGACTAAATAGGACCTACTCAAAATCTAATCAGTTGGCCAATTACTTTTTTATTAGTATGATAACTATATTATCAAAACATTCTTTTAATATTCAATATTATATTCCTTAAATATCTCAATCATTATATTACCAAAATTTATTTCCAACATTCTTTACTAGTAATAAATCAATTTATATTTCTTTAATAATAATCGATCGACTATTTGGATAACCATCGGTTGATTTTGACTACGAATAAATTGATTTTACTATGAATTGATCAGTTATCATTAAAAAATCAGTCCATTTTCGTAATATGAAGATAAGAATTGATCGATTAAATACATCTTACAAAAATAAGATTTATGACGAGGTCTCATAATATTATTATTATTATTTTTGTTATTGTATTGTCTTCTTATACAATTATAGGTTTATGTTTGAACGAATAGTAGTTATTTATCAAAAATTTACTCCAATTAATAATTATGCATATTTTGAATTATTTCAAATATGGGTTTTGATATCTACGATAATTCACTTGGTTGGGTGGTGTTGGTCCCGGATATCAGGGTATACTTTGGCAGCGGAAAATACGTAAGTTCGTTTCTTGCACTCTGCTGGTTACACAGCTGACTGGGACCTTGTCAGCTGGTAAGTCAACTGGCAACTGAGTATTCAGCTGACTGGCAACTGGCTGGTCAGCTGATGACTCAGGACTTAGAAAATTTTAGAGTCGAGTTTGCACAGTTATAAACTGGTTTCAGTTATACTCCAGCACTTGGGTGCTGGGTTTTAAATCAGTAAGTAAATGCTGAAAGCAGTAAATAACAAGGATATTTTATAGTGGTTCGATCAACTGATCTACGTCCACTCTCCAGTCGAAGCACTGGAAATTCACTAAAAAGAGTAATCCGGTACAAGATTTCCTACGATCTATTTCCAGCTGGTAGATGCCTTGTCTACCAGTCCACTGGATCAACCGCTCCCGGTCCTTGTCCTTCTTCAACTCTCGTCAGATGGATGGAGTGCGAGCACGTCACTTCAACCTCCTCCTCCGACTGATTGGGTGTTGAGTTCTCCCAAGAACTTGACTCTTGCTGGCGGCAAAACTGCCCGTAATAACTCTGGAGCTGGCTGGCTCAAGAGCTGCTATGTTCTTCCTCGGAATGAGAAAGAACACCAAATGAGATCAATAACTCACAAGCTAGAAGCTTGGAGTCTCGTGTTCAAATGATTGACACACGGAGTAGCTTTAAGAAAAAGCCTCGAAAGATTGCTTATTCGCTGATATGAATGCGTTTGAGCTTTCGGTAGTTCAAGAGTTGGCTAAGAGTATTGAATGCTGTTGGATCTCACGTATTTATAGACGTGAGATTCAGATTCAAATACTAGCCGTTTGGACACATCCGGAAAAGTCTCTGTCCTCGCATGTCCTTCTGTAGGCGGCAGGTAGGAATTTCCGGAAAGCGCCATACCTTTGTCCACTTTATCTGACATTGATCTCTTTATGTCAGAACGGCATTATTCGTCAGTACGAGGAATCGGAACTGGTAGTCTTGAACTGATAGACTTTAAGGTATCCTCCTTAAAGTCATACTCTGTCAGTTAATTCCTCGACGAATCTTCTTTTTGTCTCTAAGACTCTGGGAGAGCGAATCTTGAATTCTGCTGATAACCTCCGACTGGTAGATCATACTGGTGATCTTGTGCTGGCAGTCTCTGCTGGTGACTTTCCTTAGCACAATCAAGGTCTACCAATTTGTCTGATGTTATCTCTTGGAATCTCCCGTGACTGGTGGCTTCACCGCTGGTGAATAGTATCAGCCAGAACACATATTCTGCTGGTAAGATCTCTCAGCCTCCTGCTGGTGAAATCTTCCCAACTGGTGAACAGTAACCAGTCAATAGCTCTTCTCCATGCTGATGAACAGTGTCAGCATGAGTCTTTGTCAGTCGCTTGCTGGTGAGACTTCTCTCAACTGGTAAGCACATCTCATGCTGGTGAACAGTAGCCAGCATGAGTCTTGATCAGCTACGACTTACAACTCAAAAGACCTAAACAGGACTTTACATTTGAGACTAGAGCTATTCTAGAGACAAACTGACGCTGGTTGGACTTAGGATTTGATCCACCAAAACACCAAACTAGAATCTAAGCAAGTAGCTACTGGGGAAGGGAAACTTAGCCAAATTTCCCAACAGGTGGGATGTCTTGACCAAAACAATATGACATATATGTAAATACAAACAAGACATTATAATATTCATAGGTAAAATTTGTAGATTAAAACATGTGACAATTTTGAAGAATTATCAATACGAATACCCGTAGTGACTGCTACTATTGAAGTAAGGAGAATGAAGGATTATGTGCTGATGGAGGAGAACAGAGAGGAACAGTCTACCCTCCCGTGTTCAAAGTATAGTGATAAAATATTTTGCTTGTGACTAAGAAATTATAGGTTTGAATTTCTTCGAAAATATCTCGGAGTGTGAGTTTAAATAAATATATTACTAGAAACAAAATAAACAAAGTAACCAGGGGCGGATGTAGAGCTCGAGTATTGTGGGGGCTCGATAATAATTTTGTGGGGTCGACACTATATAATTTTAATTTTTCAAAAAAAAATATATGTATATAAAAAATTTCAAAACATCGTGGGGGTGGCCGACCCCGCGAGCCTCCATATAGTGCCGCCCCTAAAAGTAACAGTCTACAAAATCTTGATACCACAACATAAACCAATGAAAGGCAATATCCTCAAACGCAACGTACCTTTTTATTCTTGATATGATTAAATGCTATATAAATTTATATTATAAATATCTAAAATCAAACAATCTTATCAAGAAAATGAAACAAATAACTAAAAAGAATGACCTTTGTTATGATCGAGAGTGCAAGTATGCAGACTTTTGAATGATAAATGAACTCATAGAGAATCAAGAACGCATAAAACGTGATGCACATGGTTCGACACTAACGCCTACGTCCACAGGAGGGTTGTGTGTGGTTACTATTCAAGAAATGGAGGTTACAACATACAAAGCCTCACGGAATATCTCTCACTCTACAATATTTACAGAAAATTGAAAATGAGCTCTCTCAACCCTAAACGAAGAAACGACTTCATTTTTAACAGAAAACCAACTCAATTGCGTCGCCCAACCAGAATAAGATGCGTGGCACAACATAACTAATCTAAAACTCAAACCTGAGATTAAAAGTGAAAACATGCTTCTTTTGTTTCACTTCACAAACACAAAACGAGCACCTCCGCACGCGAGCTCAACCACATGCAATACTATTCTCACTGCCATGCATTCAAGTCTCACAACCTTTAATTCCTCAAAGTATTTCAATTGGATGTGCGGAAGGATTTTGACCCCAAAATTTTCATTTCTTTTATGGACTTTATGAAGCATCGACCAATGTTAGAGGTTGCCACTCATACGTGACTATCTACATAAATTTCCCCACCTACTTTCTCGAAATCATACATATCAAACATAAAGCAGCAACTCTCACTTTCTTCTTCAGTGAGACTCTTGCAGAAGAGCTTTAGCATGTCCCTGGTCTCTTCCGTTGCAATAGCCAACTACGGCAGCCAACCTTCGTTTATGAATTTAGGGCGGCAAGTCCAAAACACACCCTAAAAAAATGTAGAAATGAGGGAATGCATCCACAAGATTGATTCTGCAAAGACTAACAGATAATTTAACAAGATTTTTAGATCTAAGCACCTCGTACGATAAATCGAATACCGTAGTTCATTGCATGAGCTCCACATTGAGATCACAAGCACCTAGATACATCACACCCACAATCAATTTGTCAACCAGCAGAAAGCAATCAGTTCTAATGTTTTCCATACATAATCTGAAACTCTCAATTTTTAAGTTGGATTCCTCTTCGCATAATTATTTTCGAACCACGAGTTTGAAAGCAATCTGGATTATAGCTTCGTGCAAACGGATTTCGCCATGAATTACTTAATTTTTTGTGAGAATGGATACTTCTATCCCCACTTTGTTAAATGACCACATATTTAAAAATAGGAGTTTGGTAGCCACTTTTATATATTGTTTTTTTTTTCTATTCCTTTTTGAGTTGAGACAATTTCAACTTTTATTAATTCAAATCCATTTTTTAAAATTTGAAATATTTAATATTCTATTTAATTTAAACTATCAACTTACGACATTTATTTTTAATCTACAAGGTTGGTGAAGTAAGTGTTAGAAATTATTGATAGTAATTCCTTCTTTATTTATTATTTTGATGAGTTAAATATCTCACTAGAATAAAGTCTCTAGTTTAGAATTAGTTCAAATTTGTAAATTTCTTTATAAAAATTATCGAATTGTAATAGGAACTATCAAAGTCAACAGCCACAGCCAGGAGCAATCAATATTTGCTAATCGAAAAACCTTCACAAGCAAATCAATGTCACCACCAATAAGAAATGACTAGCAATTTTGGCTTAATGATGAAGTAAATAGCATTATTGCTAAATTTTAGAGGCTCTACGCTGGCTAGTGTTTATATATGAACTTAGGGGACGTTTGGTATAATTGTCAGGAATCATTATGGATATGAGTTTGATAGTAAAGAGAATGAGTACAAGTTTTAATGATTCAAATTTAAGTGTTTGGTTTACAATCTGGATTTGTGAATCATTCTCAATTTTAATGATTGTATGATTCAAAAATCAGGCCAAAAGACTAAGGAGGACGATAAATGGCTTCAGAGATTTCAAGCACGGATGGGAGCACAATTGCGAGTTTGCAGCGCACTTTTAAATATTTATTAGGTGTTTTGATTATCACCACCGTCAGTCTATCTTCATTTGATATTGTGCTGGTAACATCCTATTTATGTGCATTTTGTAGCTACACAATTTCTGTCAAGGGGAATTCCGTTCATATTCAATTCATGGATTGTTAGACACCTATCCGAGAAAGATTATGCGGTAACTCTATTTAAAAAGTATCATCTTTCTTTTTGAAGAAATAAATGTGAGTTTAGCTATAGGAAACCAACTTGATAAGAATAATTGGGACTGTAGATGATTTTTAAATTTTTACGATCTCAGTCGCCAAGAATCTATATTGGGGTCCCAAGATCGAAATTGATTGTTATTTGTTTCAATTGAATTTGAAGTCTATTTATGTCTTAGAATTGTTCAAAGGAAATGGAATCAGACTTCTTACCCAAGAATATTTTAATTTGTAGTTAATGATATGAAGGTGTATTTTTGAGCATTAATATGACATGTGTCCACTTTACATTGTTGAGAAAGATTGTGAAGCTTACAACATTGCATACAATCTTCTGTTTTTCATTATCAACTTTGCATATTAGCGCGTAAATCTTGAGCAGATTGCGCTAGTTCATATGTTTTAATATGAGTTTTCATTCTTAACTGTCATAATTCAATATAATTTGATATGCATGTATATGACTGATATGTGACTTTATATCTTGTTGACTGTCCTCGAGGTATTCGTTTGAAGAATTATCTAACATTATGTGTTTCTTGACACAATGCAGGTTTATGCTGTGCAGTTTCATTTGTTTGTTACCTGCACATTGTTTCTTAGTAGAGAGGGGTTCCGGAGAGCATGCATGAGGGCAGATATCATATGGTATTTTGAAATGCTTTTATTTGTGTTATATTGCCTCTAATGTGTATTTTTATCTCGTTCTCTTGTACATCTTTTCTGTGCTTGCTTGCCTTCACTATTTAGGATGCACTAATCTCCAACTTAGTGAATCATTGATGTATTTCCATGAATTTTTTGTGGCATTACTTAACTTGGAACAACTTCATTTGTCATACAGATCACAAGCAGCAAATACCTAAACTCACCTTCAAACAAGTTTTAAAAGGGTACTAAATTGGTTTCTTCATCCACAAGCTAGTTCAATTATGTATTATCATTGTAGTAATAGCAAATGCAAACTGATGTTATGATTGGAAGGTTATAGTCCCAATCATGTATCAGGTTATGTGCTTCTTCTGCGATTTTTCAAAATAATTGTGAGCCAAATGTGGGTCTTTTGATGATATTTATGATGTACATATTTCAAATCCTGCAATGAATAGTTGTTGGTTTTTGAATGTAAACTAAAAAATTGATTAACAGTGATGGTTCTTCTGCAACAGGAGCAAATGCAGCTAAGCTTTTGAAAGTCGCCTGGATGACCTTCCCATTAGGAGTACTAGTTACGCTTGGAGCATGTTTATTTGTGTTCTGGTGGCAAGATTTGAGTTATTCTAGTCCATATGCACACGCTATCTTGATTAATGGTAAACTATTTATCCATGTACATACTCCAAAACTCTAATAATCTGTGTAGTAGGAAATATAATCTGGGACTTCAGGGATGTGGTGCTTTTACCTTAGTTTTAAAAAGCAAAAGGCGACAAGGTCCCCAAATGCCGGCATGAGGTAGAGGCGAGCGCGTCCAGGATGCGATGTGAACATTTTATAAAATTACTTAAAAATTATTTATACATGATATTATTACTTATATACACAATTTCAAAATTATAAATATCATATATTCCATTGAAACCACAAATTGTTTACAATTTCAGAATGAAGAAGACTGAACAGAGTTTGGTTACAGAAGAATTGAAATAACTGTTTTTTTCTGATGCTTAATATTATAGCCTGCATATCGTATGCAGGGGAACAAAATCACGTGCAATATATAGATCATACTCACAGCACCTGATTGGAAAAAATAAAATATAATAGGAAACAGGATAGTTGAATATTAAAGAATTACAAGGAGAGACTGAAGAGAGTAGCAACTCTAGAGGGAGAGATTAAATAGGCACATTAAGAGAGAGCACTCTGAGAGGTGAGATTGTAGAATGTTGGAGAGAGCTGTGTGAGATGAGTTGTTATGTTTTACTAGGTTAAATTGGTTTACTTATTAGCTCATTTTTATTATATTTCAATATGCTAATTTTTTAAAAGAAAATATAATATTTGTAACTTATTATATTATTTTTAAGTAAAAACAAAAAATCCAATAAAAATGCTTCAGACACCTGATGCAAATGCCTCGTCACCTTGCTCGCCTCGTGTGCGCTTCATGGCTTGTGAGGCGAATCGGGAGCTTTGATGCACGCCTCAGGCAGTGTTTTTAAAACACAGGCTTTGACATGCACAAAAGTGAAATTTGGATAGTTCTGAAAGTATAAGATATGGCATTTGAAATAATATCCACGATGCGCGAGTGGCATGTTCATAATGTAAAATCATGCATTATTGTGTCTGCTAGTTTAATTATTGCTGATATCTTGTTTCATCATCACTGGCTTTTTCTGTTGTTGATTCACTTTTTGTAAGTTTGTTGCGATGAGAATAATATATCCCTCTTCACATTTGAGAAAAATTACTCTTCTTAGGAATTAGAATGATTAGGTGGCATTAAAATAAATTAATCTTCCATAAAACCTTGTCTCTTAGTTAAGATTTAAAATTAATTTGTTTGGCAATATGCAGGTTTCGCATGCATACTTGAGCTACTGGCAGAACCATTTTATATTTTGTCCCAGAACCTGCTTCTTCTGAGATTGCGGCTTTTTGTTGAAACTGCTGCCACTCTTTCACGCTGTATAATTACATATATTCTCATTCTGAAGCAACCCGGCCTGGTGTGTAATAGATCATATATGCATTCATACTCGCACAAGAGTTTGTACAAACTTGTTTTGCCTTGCTTGAGAGTAAGAGTTAAGCAAGAAAACTTCACTAAAACTTGACTCCCAATGGAGTAACAGTTCTTCAACCCTTACCGAGGGGCTCTTATTAGCGAGTGTTTCACTAATAATTGCTGCACCTACTTAGTATCTCACATGATGGTGATGTGTTCTCTTGATTGTGAAAATATATCACTATACTTGTATTGTGAGTGTTTTACTATGTGCCTTTATTAGTGAAATATAGATGTTTCCTAGATAGTATTATTCTACGTGGTCTCCAGCTGAGTTGGACTCTAACTGCCGATTAATCAACTATTATTTCAACTGCAGGAGAAGGCAATCGTATTTGCATTGTCACAGGTTGGATACGGGGCATCTATTTTCTTAGGTTACTGGGGCTACTTTTTTCTCTTTCAAGTTTATCAATCATCTGTCCTCTTTCCGTTCAGGTATGTATTTAGTTGAGGTCTCTGTTATCTTGAGTTGCACTTGTTTCTTTTTGAAGAAGAATGTAACGTGTTGCCGTGTTGTGAAACCAAATGGCTGATTTCAATGGAGAATTATTAATTGAAGGATATTAAAGAAAATAACTATTCCTGTTTTGTTCTGATGCACGGAAACTGATATTGCTTCAGGGTAGGAAATGCAAGGAGTTATGACCGACCTCTTGCAGACATGTGTATGATTTTTACTCTTCAATCTATCCGGAAGTTAATTCTTCAGGAAGGTGAAAAGTTAGTCCTTGTATGGTTGGACACGCCATATAACCAAGCAGCATATGGACTTGTAGACAAACTTGGTAAGTCCATAATGCCCATTTGCCTAGTATTCTGTTTATTCGAGACAATAGTATTTTCTTAAAATGGATGCTGCTTCTTGATATGGATTGTGCATGCATGACTTAGCTCATTTATTATTATTATTAATTTTTTCTGTCATTAGTCAATATTCTGAAAGATAAGAATTTCTCTCTCAGGGAGCTTAGTGGTGAGATTGGTTTTTCTTCCATTTGAAGAAAGTTCTTACGTTGCATTTGCGAGGTCTAAATCAGGTTTATATCTCTTCTTTTATGGAATCTTGATCC